>JAVSCE010002480.1:0-207500 GCA_032199065.1 Smutsia gigantea
TAGGCCTTTTGTAGATAAACTAGAAACTAGACTGTGTCCTTACCTCGTTTTGGAGTTCTGAATGTGAGGCTGGAGCTGCTGTAGCCACCTTACCACCATGTGGAGAGAATTCATCTGAAAATGGAGTCAACCAAGCAGAAGCAGGGGCAAGAGACGTAAAAAGAGAAATGGGATCCCTCTGGGCTCTTGCATTAGGTTGTGCCCAAGGTCAGCTCTCCTTGTGGCTTTCTCAATTGTAGGAATCAGTAGATTCGCTTTTTACTTAAGCCAGCTGGGTTGGGTTTTCTGTTACTTGAAACCTTAAGAATTCTGATGGCCACTTGTACATCAGGATGGCAACTACACATTTGTTTTTTCTCAGCGTCCTTGATTTCATTTCATTATTACCAACTGCCTTCTGATTATTATTGATTTCTCAATTCAGTCTTCCCAAGGGGGGTGACTGTACTGACCACATATGTTTGCAGATGTTTCCCATTCTAAATAACAGGGTCTTTTAAGGAAGCAACAAGGTTTTCTGATTTTATAATTTGGTCACTCTGAGTCTGGTTTCTTAAAGAAGGTGAAAATTGGGTTTCTGGCTTAAAAGATTGAGGGCTGGATTCTGTATCATGGAAAACTGACTAGAGTAGTAAATGCAGCCTCTGGGGCTTTTCCCTTGAAGAACAACCTGCTATCAATGTGTAGCTGTATGAGTATCACAAACCTGTTACCTCCTTTTCCTTCAAGAACCATTTGAAAAATGTCTTCTCCTCCTCTTTCCCCATTCATTCAACAATTATTTGCCAAGCACTGGGTACACATAGTGAACAAAACTGACAAAAGCACCTGCTCTTATTGGGCTTACATTCTGGCAAGAGGAGGCTGACAATAAACAAGATAAATATGTATTATAGATAGTAATAAATGTTGACGGGGACTGGGATGTTTTAGACAGGGTGATAGAAGGAGCAGCTCTTGACCAAAGACCTAAGAGATTTTAAGACCAGAGAGATTCTTTGGATTCAAGGAGATACAAGGAGGCAGAGGATCTTGGTAGGTGGGGGATATTGATCTAGAGGACATACTATAGGTTATTAAAGTGACCTTGCCTAAGATAGGACTAGGGGATATTTTTGTCTGTAAGTGTTGTCTCTGTTGATAACTACAGGGCAATTCTGTTGATAACTATCAATCTCTGTTCCTCAGGGGTTTTGGTAGTGCTAGGTGGTTTCATTCTGGGTCCAAACCTCTTTTTCAGTTGTCTTCTCTTTAGCTCTTGTTTGTTGATGTCCCATACTGACCCATGTCCTTTGCTGGCCCCTGCTGGTCAGCAGTAATGGTTGTTCCCCTACATCAAAGCTTGCAGAAAAATTGTGTGGAGCTCCCAGTCTCTCTGTCTACAACTGTTTGTAAAGATTAGGCTTTAATGTACACAGACTTCTGCCTCAATTATATAGCCTTAATCAATTTGGTTTTCTTTATTTCTTTTTTATGAGATCTATTGTCTTCTGATTACAAAAGAAATACATGCTCATTGTAGAACTCAATTGATTTTCTGGAGCTTTTATTTTAAATTTGCATTCCCTATGAATGCCCATCTGGGCTATTTGGGAGATGCTGGAGGGGCAGCTCTCCTTGAATGCAAATGCATCCTGGGCAGCCTTTGCTGTTGAAAGGGCTTCTGGGGAAACAAGTATTCGCAGCTGAATAACCTGAGCAACCTTTCTCCTGTGCAAACATCCTTCCCCCTACAGCTGTTTTTCTGTCCTGCCCTTTCAAACATGCTTTTAGCAACAGCTGGAATTAAAAGGCATCCCCTTCCCGGCAAATATGGTCTTGCAGGGGCTCTGCTCCTTGACTGCTTTCATGCTCTACATTTGGATAGTTCACACGTGAGGTGAAGGGCTACCTCATTTGCTTAAGACTTTGTAGCTCATTCGTGTGATAATTTTACTGGGTATACTCTTTGGTTTCTGAGTAGGCAAGGATATTACACATCTATCCATTTGGTCAAAGTAGGAAGAATCAGGTAGTTAACAATGTCCAGTTACTGTTGCATGGTGCATATTTTCTTGTACCTTTTGCTTCCTTCTGAATTTACTACAGGTCATATACATGAAAATGACTTGTTCTCATAAATGTCAGGGAAAAAAGACTAACATTTATGGAATATCTGGTCTGTGTCACTCACATATTTTCCATGATTCATAATACTCACCATGATTCTTTGAGGAAAGTATTGTCCCTACTTTACAGATGTCCCTGGTAGATGGATGAAGAAACTGGGACTCGGAGAGGTTAAGTACCTGCCCAAGAATTTTGAGTTCAGTCACCAGAGTCATTGTGACTTTGCATTAAGTCCTTAAATACTATTTCAGGATTAGGACCAGAAAAAATTACAACTTGGGGAGAACAAATTAAATTATTTGCTTATTGAATTGAAAAGAATAAATGTGTTGATTTTCTGTCTAGATTATTTTTTTTCAGCTCCTTCTCAACTCTACTTTCTCCTTTTAAACAACCTCATCAGCCAGTTGCCCAGGGATTGACATACGGCTGAGAGCAGATCTGTGTGAGCACAGACAGGAGAGCCCAGGGAAAACCTATTGGCTTGGCTGATGGGGGCGACAGCTTGGAAATGGACCTCTGAGAGTGTATATATGAATTAAGCACCTTTCATTTCCTTTGCTACAAAAACATCAATTAAGCTGTAATAATCCATGGGTTTTCCCTGTTTTCAGACAAGAAGAAAATCAGCATAAATTGGCTGGAGTGTTTTTTCCTTTAGGCTTTGATCATTAATCGTCTTCAGCTCTTTTCTCCCTCCCCAGCCCCCACCAACACACAGGCGCACACAAACACCCACGCACTGCCGTTTCTTGGCACCTACTGCAAACATTTACCAGGCAATTTGTTCAGTCGTGAGTATAGTGAAGATACGCATTCAATGTTTGGAAGACTGATTCTAAAGAGAAGGTGCCAGTGTGTTCTGCCTAAGGTTGGTGGAACGCTTATTCAGAGCTCTTTTTGCAGGTTGGCCAAGCTGACTGGCTCTGACATCACAGTCTGCTCTCTGGCTGGTGCTGCCCTGCACTTGAGCCAAACAGATGCGTCTCTGCAGGCCTCTCCATCTGACACCAACCAGAGAAAGCCTCATTTGTCTTTGAATGCCTCCCTCAATCCATACTTTTTTTTTTAATGATACTGGAAACGCTGCACTGTAAGAGTCAATAGCATCCAGTGCCAACCCCTCGCCTCGGAGCCCAGTATTCCAGCGATGTGGGTCACTCTGGGTCTACCTGATAGCCTGGGGCGAGCAGATCCCCAGAGGTCACGTAGCTCCACCTTTGCTTCTCGGCAGGGATGCATCCGAACCCTCCAACCCAATGCTTCTCCTTCCCTAAGGTCAGCAGTTTACAGAGTGTCCCATGAGTGGACTTTCCTGTAGTCCCACCACAGCTCTACCAGGTAACGTTAGATGGAAACTATGAAAGTGCTGAAATGCAACTGCTTTTGTCCTGGAAAAGAGATCATTTCATAAGGTTCAACCTAATAGGTATTATTGGCCCCATTTTCCAGGTGAAAAAAATGAGGCTCAGAGAGGTTTATAGATTTTTCCTAGTAAAGTAGAAGAGTCAGCATTTCTACTCAGAGTTGAGGGGTTCCAAGTCCCACTTTTTTTAGTTTTTTAAGTTATAAAACACTTTAATCTTCCCTATGCAAGACCATATTTGCCAGGAAGGGGCCTGTATACATAGACACCCTATTTCCTATGTAATTGGAAAAAAGGCAGAACAGTGCTGTTATTTTAAGTAGAAGGTTGTATTTTTATATTTTTTATTATTGCTTAATTAAATTTAGCATTTAAATAGTGAAAATATTTTATATAATTTTCATTTTTTGGTTGTGAAAAAAAATTCAATTTCCTTCTCTCTCTCTCCCCAGAGGAGTGCCCCATCTGGGCTGTGATGATGTTACCCCTGCGTATGACTTACACTTTCACTCCATGTAAATGTATCTATAAACATGTGGGTGCAGTGTTTTCTGTTTTTAAGTTTTATTTAATTGATATCTGGCTGTGATTTGCTTTTCTTTTTTCCTTCTGTGACTTGTTTTATGTTCAATTTTCATGTGTTAGAAATCTATCCATGTTGCTATTAAGTAGTTGTAGTTCATTTATTATTATAACTGCTGAATACATTTTATCATTTGAAAAGCCACAATTTATCAATTTTCTGGTTGATGTGCACTCTGGTTATTTCCAGTTTTCCAGTATTACAAACAGAGCTGCACTGAACATTCTCATATGTGTCTCTTTGTATATACATTTGAGAATTTCTCTAGGAGTGGATTTCTGGGTCATAGAGCATGAACATCTTCAATTTCATCTGTTATCAATCCACACTCCTATTAGCCACATATGAGAATTTTCTTTTCTTTGCATGCTCATCAGTGCATGGTATTGCTAGACTTTTCTATTTTGTGGATGTGATGGTATAAAATGGTATCTTGATGTTGCCCCCTTCCCTTAATAACTTTAGAAGAAGAGATGCCCTACTGGCAAAGGTGGTATATGTGTGTTCTGATTTGTTTTCTTAGGAGAGAGAAGGAGGAATATTGAGCATGGGTTATATTGAACCAACCATTGAGATTGTGCTTTGTACCGCGGACACTTGAGAAGTGTTATCACAGCACCATGGATCACCCTTCCTATGCTTGAAGAATTTCCTACATTATGATACCCATATAACTATAACTTAGGTTGAAAATCATAAGCTCTAGTTGCAGAGCAGTCTGAAGGGGGAACTGTGTGCTATTTCAGAGTGTGAGCTTAGTTCTCTGGCCCTCTTACATGGTCTCTGAGCTATCCTGTGTCAATTCTTTTGCTGCTGAAACTTGCTGAAGTGAATTCTGTGTTTTGTGACTGACAACCTACCTCATCATCAGTCCCTTTTGGAGGTCTTGCCATTTGACAGTGGTTCACATACTTATCTCCAACTGTCTCAGAGATGTTCTGCAAAGCAGGCATCATTAGCATTGTTTAGAGTTGAGGAAACCACAGCATGGAAGAGTCACTTGCCAAAGGCCATGTTGCTGAGGAAGTGGTGGAACTGGTGTTTGAACCCAGAGCTGACTGACAGTGGAGCCGTGGGAAGGGGGTCGCTCCCTTCCACCTCTGCTTGCTTTCCTGCACATCATAACACTTAGCACAAGCTAGAATTATCTTCTTCATATGATTACTAATATTCTGTCTCTTCCAGCTGACACACCGGTTACGTGAAGAGGAGGGACTAGTCCTTGTTCACCATTGTATATCCAAGCCAGAGATCACACTTAGCATAGTAGACACCTATAAATATATTTGTTGGATGAATAAGTGAAATGAATCAATCTACTATAGATTTCCTTGGGGAAAATAATCCTACCTTACATTTCTACCAAGTTCAAAATACTTTTCCATTCACTATTACATGTGTTCTTTCACTCAGTAGTGACAGATTATCTTGCCTTCTGCCTCTGAGAATCTGAATCTGTATCTAATGCCTGCTTTCTCTTTCTTCCTAGACATTTTAAGTCCTTTCAATGTCTATTCATATGTGCTGCAATGCCTGTCCCCTGGGCCTGTGTCCCCACAGTCAAGATGATCCAGGGCTTCTTGTGGCAATCTGTGGCAGAGCTGGAGAGAATAGAGATAAGGATTTGCTGCAGTTGAGAGATGCTCTACCTGCACTCATTGCATCTCCTCCAAAGCCCCACCACTATCTGAACCTCAGACCTTGTGTTTGGAGTGAATTAATGGAGCCAGGATATCCTTGGCTTTTCACCTGTGAGAGACTCAAGGCCAACTGGCTTCGGTGATTCCATCAGATGTATGGAAGGGTGTCTTTCTCTTGACAACCATTCTTTTTTTCTTTTTTGCCCCAAATTGAACATTTTATTTTACCCCACCCTTGTTTTTTTAAATTAAGATATCATTGATCTACAATCTTATGAAGATTTCACATAAGCAACATTGTGGTCACTATATTCACCCATATTATCGAGTTCCCCCCACATCCCATTTTAGTCACTGTCGGTCAACATAGCAAGATGCCACAGAGTCACTACTTGTCTTCTCTGTATTACACTATCTTCCCCATGACCCCCCCACACACCATGTGTGCCAATCATAATGCCCCTCAATCCCCTTCTCCCTCCTTCCCCACCTGCCCTTCTCAACTCCTCACCTTTGGTAACTGGTAGTACCTTCTTGGAGTCTGTGAGTCTGCTGCTATTTTGTCCCTTCAGTTTTGCTTTGTAGTTATACTCCACAAATGAGTGAAATCATTTGGTACTTTTCTTTCTCCACTTGGCTTATTTCACTGAGCATAATACACTCTAGCTCCATCCATTTTTTAACAAATGGTAGGATTTTTCTTTTTGTGGCTGAATAATATTCCACTGTGTATATGTACCACATATTTGTACTGATGGGCACTTAGGTTGCTTCCATATCTTGGCTATTGTAAATAGTGCTGCAGTAAACATAGGGGTGCATATGTCTCTTTGAATCTGAGATCTTGTTTTCTTTGGGAAAATTCCTAGGAGTGGAATTCCTGGGTCAAATGGTATTTCTATTTTTAGTTTTCTGAGGAACCTCCATATTGCTATTCACAATGGTTGAATTAATTTGCATTCCCACCAACAGTGCAGGAGGGTTCCCCTTTGTCCCCATTCTCCCCAGAATTTGTTGTTCCTACTTTTCAATGTTGGCCATCCTCACTGGTGTGAGGTGATATCTCATTGTGGTTTTATTTATTTATTATTTATTTATTTTTTTAATGTAATTTATTTTATTATCATTAATTTACAATTACATGTACAATATTACGATTATTAAACTACCCCTTCATCAGGTCCCCCCCACCAACCCCATTTCAGTCACTGTCCATCAGCGTAGTGAGATGCTATAGAATCACTACTTGTCTTCTCTGAGTTGTACTGCCCTCCCCGTGCCCCCCCAACATTACATCTGCTAATCGTAATGCCCCTTTTTCCCGCTTATCCCTCCCTTCCCGCCCATTTCCCCAGTCCCTTTCCCTTTGGTAACTATTAGTCCGTTCTTGGGTTCTGTGAGTCTGCTGCTGTTTTGTTCCTTCAGTTTTTTTCTTTGTTCTTATACTCCACATATGAGTGAAATCATTTGATACTTGTCTTTTTCGGCTTGGCTTATTTCACTGAGCATAATACCCTCTAGCTCCATCCATGTTGTTGCAAATGGTAGGATTTGTTTTCTTCTTATGGCTGAATAATATTCCATTGTGTATATGTACCACCTCTTCTTTATCCATTCATCTACTGATGGACACTTAGGTTGCTTCCATTTCTTGGCTATTGTAAATAGTGCTGCAATAAACATAGGGGTGCATCTGTCCTTTCAAATTGGGCTGCTGCATTCTTAGGGTAAATTCCTAGGAGTGGAATTCCTGGGTCAAATGGTATTTCTATTTTGAGTTTTTTGAGGAACCTCCATACTGCTTTCCACAATGGTTGAACTAATTTGCAGTCCCACCAGCAGTGTAGGAGGGTTCCCTTTTCTCCACATCCTCACCAACATATGTTGTTGTTTGTGTTTTGGATGTTGGCCATCCTCACTGGTGTGAGGTGATATCTCATTGTGGTTTTAATCTGCATTTCTCTGATGATTAGCGATGTGGAGCATCTTTTCATGTGCCTGTTGGCCATCTGAATTTCTTCTTTGGAGAAGTGTCTATTCATGTCCTCTGCCCATTTCTTAATTGGATTATTTGCTTTCTGTTTGTTAAGGTGCATGAGTTCTTTATATATTTTGGATGTCAACCCTTTATCAGATACGTTTTTTATGAATATATTCTCCCATACTGTAGGATGTCTTTTTGTTCTACTGATGGTGTCCTTTGCTGTACAGAAGCTTTTCAGCTTGATATAGTTCCACTTGTTCATTTTTGCTTTTGTTTCCCTTGCCCGGGGAGATATGTTCATGAAGAACTTGCTCATGTTTATGTCCAAGAGATTTTTGTATGTTTTTTTCTAAGAGTTTTATGGTTTCATGACTTACATTCAAGTCTTTGATCCACCTTGAGTTTACCTTTGTGTATGGGGCTAGACAGTAGTCCAGTTTCATTCTCTTACATGTAGCTGTCCAGTTTTTCCAACACCAGCTGCTGAAGAGGCTGTCATCTCCCCATTGTATATCCAAGGCACTTTTATCAAATATTAATTGACTGTATATGTTTGGGTTAATGTTTGGATTTTCTATTCTGTTCCACTGGTCTGTGGGTCTGTTTTTGTGCCAATACCAAATTGTCTTGATTACTGTGGCTTTGTAGTAGAGCTTGAAGTCAGGGAGTGTAATTCCCCCTGTTTTATTCCTCCTTCTCAGGATTGCTTTGGCTATTCGGGGTCTTTTGTGGTTCCATATGAATTTTAGAATTATTTGTTCCAGTTCATTGAAGAAAGCTGTTGGTAGTTTGATAGGGATTGCATTGAATCTGTAGATTGCTTTAGGTAGTATAGCCATTTTGACAATATTTATTCTTCCTAGCCAAGAGCATGGGATGCATTTCCATTTGTTAGTGTCCTCTTTAATTTCTCTTAGGAGTGTCTTGTAGTTTTCAGAGTACAGGTCTTTCACTTCCTTCGTTAGGTTTATTCCTAGGTATTTTATTCTTTTTGATGCAATTGTGAATGGAATTGTTTTTCTGATTTCTGTTTCTGTTAGTTCATCATTAGTGTATAGGAAAGCAACAGATTTCTGTGTGTTAATTTTGTATCCTGCAACTTTGCTGAATTCAGATATTAGTTCTAGTAGTTTTGGGATGGAATCTTTAGGGTTTTTTATGTACAGTATCATGTCATCTGCAAATAGTGACAATTTGACTTCTTCTTTACCAATCTGGATGCCTTGTATGTCTTTGTTTTGTCTGATTGCTGTGGCTAGGACCTCCAGTACTATGTTGAATAACAGTGGAGAGAGTGGGCATCCCTGTCTTGTTCCCGATCTTAGATGAAAAGCTTTCAGCGTCTCGCCGTTAAGTATGATGTTAGCTGTGGGTTTGTCATATATAGCCTTTATGATGTTGAGGTACTTGCCCTCTATACCCATTTTGTTGAGAGTTTTAATCAGGAATGGATGCTGAATTTTGTCAAATGCTTTTTCAGCATCTATGGAGATGATCATGTGGTTTTTGTTCTTCTTTTTGTTGATGTGGTGGATGATGTTGATGGATTTTCGAATGTTGTACCATCCTTGCATCCCTGGGATGAATCCCACTTGATCATGGTGTATGATCCTCTTGATGTATTTTTGAATTCGGTTTGCTAATATTTTGTTGAGTATTTTTGCATCTACGTTCATCAGGGATATTGGTCTGTAATTTTCTTTTTTGGTGAGGTCTTTGCCCGGTTTTGGTATTAGAGTGATGCTGGCTTCATAGAATGAGTTTGGAAGTATTCCCTCCTCTTCTATTTTTTGGAAAACTTTAAGGAGAATCGGTGTTATTTCTTCTCTATATGTCTGGTAGAATTCAGAGGTGAATCCATCAGGTCCAGGGGTTTTGTTCTTGGGTAGTTTTTTGATTACCAATTCGATTTCGTCACTGGTGATTGGTCTGTTTAGTTTTTCTGTTTCTTGCTTGGTCAGTCTTGGAAGGTTGTATTTTTCTAAGAAGTTGTCCATTTCTTCTATGTTTTCCAGCTTGTTAGCATATAGATTCTCATAATATTCTCTTATGATTCTTTGTATTTCTGTGGGGTCCGTCGTGATTTTTCCTTTCTCATTTCTGATTGTGTTTATGTGTGTAGATTCTCTTTTTCTCTTAATGAGTCTGGCTAGGGGTTTATCTATTTTGTTTATTTTTTCAAAGAACCAGCTCTTGGTTTTATTGATTTTTTCTATTGTTTTATTCTTCTCAATTTTATTTATTTCTTCTCTAATCTTTATTATGTCCCTCCTTCTGGTGACTTTGAGCCTCATTTGTTCTTCTTTTTCCAATTTCAGTAATTGTGTCTTTAGACTATTCATTTGGGAATGTTCTTCCTTCTTTAAATAGGCCTGGATTGCAATATACTTTCCTCTTAGAACTGCCTTTGCTGCGTCCCACAGAGTTTGTGGCTTTGTGTTGTTGTTGTCATTAGTCTCCATATATTCTTTGATTTCTGTTTTGATTTGGTCGTTAACCCATTGATTAATTAGGAGAGTGTTGTTAAGTCTCCATGTATTTGTGAGCCTTTTTGAATTCTTTCTAAAGCTTATTTCTAGTTTTATACCTTGGTGATCTGAGAAGTTCTTGGTAGGATTTCAATATTTTTGAAATTACTGAGGTTCTTTTTCTGGCCTAGTATGTGGTCTATTCTGGAAAATGTTCCATGTGCACTTGAGAAGAATGTGTATCCTGTTGCTTTTGGGTGTAGAGTTCTGTAGATGTCTGTTAGGTCCATCTGTTCTAGTGTGTTGTTCAGTGCCTCTGTGTCTTTACTTATTTTCTGT
Organism: Smutsia gigantea; assembly: GCA_032199065.1. Taxonomy (NCBI): domain Eukaryota; kingdom Metazoa; phylum Chordata; class Mammalia; order Pholidota; family Manidae; genus Smutsia; species Smutsia gigantea. The sequence continues at coordinate 10,490 of JAVSCE010002480.1, forward strand.
CTGGTTGATCTGTCCTCTGGAGTGAGTGGTGTGTTGAAGTCTCCTAAGATGAATGCATTGCTGTCTATTTCCTCCTTTAATTCTGTTAGTATTTGTCTCACATATGCTGGCGCTCCTGTGTTGGGTGCATATATATTTATAATGGTTATATCTTCTTGTTGGACTGACCCGTTTATCATTATGTAATGTCCTTCTTTATCTTTTGCTACTTTCTTCGTTTTGAAGTCTATTTTGTCTGATACAAGTACTGCAACACCTGCTTTTTTCTCTTTGTTCTTTGCATGAAATATCTTTTTCCATCCCTTCACTTTTAGTCTGTGTATATCTTTGGATTTGAGGTGAGTTTCTTGTAGGCAGCATATAGATGAGTACTGCTTTTTTATCCATTCTGTTACTCTGTGTCTTTTGATTGGTGCATTCAGTCCATTTACATTTAGGGTGATTATTGATAGGTATGTACTTATTGCCTTTGCTGCCTTTAGATTCGTGGTTACCAAGGATTCAAGGGTTGCTTCTTTACTATCTAACAATCTAACTTAACTTTCTTGTTAAGTTATTGTAAACACAGTCTTATGTTTCTTTCTTTCTCTCCCTTCTTATTCCTCCTCCTGCATTCTTTCTATAATAGGTGTTTTATTCTTGCCTTTAGTTCGTATTTGGATGGTCTGCTTTCTTTGCTATGATTTTTTTTTTCTCTGGTGACATCTTTTTAGCCTTAGGTGTGCTTCCATCTAGAGCAGACCATTTAAGATATCCTGTAGTGGTGGTTTATGAGAGGCAAACTCTCTTAACTTTTGTTTATCTGGAAATTGTTTAATCCCTCCATCATATTTAAATGATAATCGTGCTGGATACAATATTCTTGGTTCGAGGCCCTTCTGTTTCATAACGTTAAATATATCATGCCATTCTCTTCTGGCCTGTAAGGTTTCTGTTGAGAAGTCTGATGATAGTCTGATGGGTTTTCCTTTGTAGGTGATCTTTTTTCTCTCTCTAGCTGCCTTTAATACCCTGTCTTTATCTTTGATCTTTGCCATCTTAATTATTATGTGTCTTGGTGTTGTCTTCCTTGGGTCCCTTGTGTTGGGAGATCTATGAGCTTCGGTGGACTGTGAGACTACTTCCTTCCCCAGCGAGGGAAAGTTTTCAGCAATTATTTCTTCAAAGACACTTTCTATCCCTTTTTCTCTCTTCTTCCCCTGGTACTCCTATAATGCGAATATTGTTCCGTTTCGATTGGTCACACAGTTCTCTTAACATTCTTTCATTCCTATAAATCCTTTTATCTCTCTCTGCCTCAGCTGCTCTGTACTCCTGTTCTCTGTTTTCTATTTCATTAACAGTCTCTCGCATCTCATCCATTCTGCTGTCAAGCCCGTCGATCGCTTGTCTGATTTCTGTATTGTCTTTTCCTCAGTTCCCTCACTTCCTCCCTCAGCTCTTGCACATTTCTCTGTAGGTCCATGAGCATGGTTATGACTTTTATTCTGAATTCTTTTTCAGGGAGGCTGTGCATTTCCATCCCTTCAGACTCCCTCTCTGGGGTTGTCTGGTTGATTTGGGTCTGAACCATATTCCTCTGTCTTTTCATGGCTGTATAATTGGTCACTGATAGTTGCCACGTATGTCAGCTGGGCTGTTTAAGACTTTAAAAAGAAAAGAAAAAAAAAGAGAAAAAAAAGAAAAAAAAGAAAGAGAGAAAAGAAAAAAAAAAGCCCATCGGACGTAGATTCTGTCGGAATGCTGTAGGTGCCGCTATTGCCCCACTATTCCACAGCTGTGACTGTGCCGCTCCGCAGGGCCCTTTATCGCTCTGGCAGGGGTGGGAACGAGTAGGAGGCTGTTGATCTCAGTGGGAAGTGTTAAGTATGGCTACGCTTCCTCAGTCGCCAGCTAAGGCGTCTGAAACTCCCCAGGACTCCCAGCCTGCTGGGCTGAGTGTGCTGGGGCGATCTGGCTCCTCTGCTGGGCTCCTGTCTCTTTAAGACCGCTGAGGAAAGCGCGCGCTTTTTTTTTTTCCTTCCCGGGAGCCGGCTGCAAGCACCGTGGCGCGTTCCCCGCTCAGATCCTGCCCCTCTGTCTCTCCAATCTCCGCTGCACTGCGCAATGTGGGTCAGCGCTCCCCGCGCAGATCCCCGGGGCTGGCTACTTCGCGGGGTGTACTTCCACTCCCTCCCGGCTCTGAATCCTCTCCTCCCGCCAGTGCGCTGGGGTGGGGGAGTGCTTGGGTCCCGCAGGGTCGCGGCTCTGTATCTTACCCGCCTCTTGGAGTGCCGAGTCCTCTCGGGTGTAGCTGCACGCTGTGCTCTTTCCTGTGTATTCTCGTCTCTCTTTTAGGAATAGATGTATTTTCTGTGTTTTCGTAGATAAATATAGTGTTGGGAGGAGATTTCTGCCGCCCTGCTCACACCGCCATCTTCCTGGAAGTCTCATTGTGGTTTTAATTTGCATTTCCCTGATGATTAGCGATGTGGAACAACTTTTCATGTGCCTATTGGACATCTGAATTTCTTCTTTGGAGAAGTGTCTGTTCAGATCCTCTGCCCATTTTTTAATTGGGTTGTTTGATTTTTGGGTGTTGGGGTGTATGAGTTGTTTATATATTTTGGATTTTAACTCCTTGTTGGATATGTCATTTACAAATATGTTCTCTCATACTGTACGATGCCTTTTTGTACTACTGATGGTATCCTTTGCTGTGCAAAAGGTTTTAGTTTGATGTAGTCCCATTTGTCCATTTTTGCTTTTGTTTCTATTGCCCAAGGAGATGCATTCAAGAAAAAGTTACTCACATTTATACTCAAGACATTTTTGTCTATGTTTTCTTCTAGGAGTTTTATGGTTTCATGACTTACATTCAGGTCTTTGATCCATTTTGAGTTTACTTTTGTGTATGGGGTTAAACGATAATCCAGTTTCATTCTCTTGCATGTAGCTGTCCAATTTTGCAAACACCGGTTGTTGAAGAGATTGTCATTTCCCCACTGTATATCCATGGCTCCTTTATCGTATATTAATTGACCATATATTCTTGGGTTTATATCAGGGCTCTCTAGTCTGTTCCATTGGTTTATGGGTCTGTTCTTGTGCCAGGACCAAATTGTCTTGATTATTGTGGCTTTGTAGTAGAGCTTGAAGTTGGGGAGCATAATCCCCCCTGCTTTATTCTTCCTTCTCAGTATTGCTTTGTCTCTTTGGGGTCTTTTGGGGTTCCATATGAATTTTAGAACTATTTGCTCTAGTTCATTGAAGAATGCTGTTGGTATTTTGATAGGGATTGCATTGAATCTGTAGATTGCTTTAGGCAGGATTCCATTTTGACAATATTAATTCCTCCTATCCATAAGCATAGGATATATTTCCATTTATTGGTGTCTTCTTTAATTTCTCTCATGAGTGTCTTGTAGTTTTCAGGGTATAGGTCTTTCATCTCCTTGGTTAGGTTTATTCCTAGGTATTTTATTCTTGTTCATAAAATTGTAAGTGGAATTGTTTTCCTGATTTCTTTTTCTGCTAGTTCATTGTCAGTATATAGGAATGCAACAGATTTCTGTGTATTAAATTTGTATCCTGCAACTTTGCTGAATTCAGTTTTTCGTTCTAGTAGTTTTGGGGTGGATTCTTTAAGTCTTTTTATGTACAAAATAATATCATCTGCTAACAGTGACAGTTTAACTCCTTCCTTACCAATCTGGATGCCTTTTATTTCTTTGTTTTGTCTGATTATTGTGGCTAGGACCTCCAGTACTATGTTGAATAAAAGCAGGTGAGTGGGCATCCTTGTCTTGTTCCCAGTCTTTGAGGAAATGCTTTTAGCTTTTGCTGTTAAGTATAATGTTGGCTGTGGGTTTGTCATATGTGGTGTTTATTATGTTGAAGTACTTGCCCTCTGTACCCATTTTGTTGAGAGTTTTCATCATGAGTGAATGTTGAAGTTTGTCAAATGCTTTTTTGGCATCTGTGGAGATGATCATGTGATTTTTAACCTTCTTTTTGCTGATGTGGTGTATGATGTTGATGGATTTTCGAATATTGTACCATCCTTGCATCCCTGGGATGAATCCCACTTGATCATGATGGATGATCTTTTTGATGTACTTTTGATTTTAGTTTGCCAATATTTTGCTGAATATTTTTGCACCTATTCATCAGGTATATTGGTCTGTAATTTTCTTTCTTTGTGGTGTCTTTGCCTGGTTTTGGTATTAGAGTCACGCTGGCCTCATAGGATGAGTTTGTAAGTATTCCCTCCTCTTCTATTTTTTGGAAAACTTTAAGGAATACGGGTAGTAGGTCTCACTAAATGTTTGATAAAATTCAGCATTGAAACCATCTGGTCTAGGAGTTTTGTTCTTAGGTAGTTTTTTGATTACCAGTTCAACTTCTTTGCTGGTAATTGGTCTATTCAGATTTTCTGTTTCTTACTGGGTCAGTCTTGGAAGGTTGTATTTTTATAGAAAGTTATCCATTTCTTCTAGGTTATCCAAATTGTTAGCATATAGTTTTTCATAGCATTCTCTAATAATTCTTTGTATTTCTTTGGTGTCAGTAGTGATTTTTCCTTTCTCATTTCTGATTCTGTTTATGTGTGTAGACTCTCTTTTTTTCTTGGTAATTTGGCTAGGGGTTTATCTACTTTATTTTCTTGAAGAATCAGCTCTTGGTTTCATTGATTCTGTCTGTTGTTTTATTCTTCTCAATATTGTTTATTTTTACTCTGATCTTTATCATGTCCCTCCTTCTACTGACTTGGGGCCTCATTTGTTCTTCTTTATCTAGTTTTATTAATTATGAGTTTAGACTGTTTATTTGGGATTGTTCTTGTCTCTTGAGGTAAGCCTATATTGCAATATACTTCCCTCTTAGAACTGCCTTCACTGCATCCCACAGATTTTGGGTGTTGAGTTGCTGTTTTTTTTTCTCCATATATTGCTTGATCTCTGTTTTTATTTGGTTGTTGATCCATTGATTATTTAGGAGAATGTTGTTAAACCTCCATGTGTTTATGAGCTTTTTGTATTTTTTTGCATAATTTATTTCTAGTTTCATACTTTTGTGGTTTGAGAAGCTGATTGGTACAATTTCAATCCTTCAGAATTTACTGAGGCTCTTTTTGTGGCCTTGTATGTGATCTATTCTGGAAGATGTTCATGTGTGCTTGAGAAGAATGTGTATCCTGCTGCTTTGGGGTGGAGTGTTCTGTAGATGTCTGTTAGGTCCATCTGTTCTAATGTGTTGTTCAGTGCCTCTATGTTCTTACTTATTTTCTGTCTGGTTGATTTGTCCTTTGGTATGAGTGGTGCATTGAAGTCTCCTAAAATGAATGCATTGCATTCTGTTTCCTCCTTTATTTCTGTTAGTACTTGTTTCACATATGTAGGTGCTCCTGTGTTGTGTGCATTGATATTTATAATGGTTATGTCCTCTTGTGGGACTGACCCCTTTATCATCATGTAATGTCCTTCTTTGTCTCTTGTGACTTTCTTTATTTTGAAGTCTATTTTGTGTGATACAAGTACTGTAACTCCTGCTTTTTTCTCCCTATTAGTTGCATGAAATATCTTTTTCTATCCCTTCACTTATAGTCTGTGTATGTCTTTGAGTTTGAAGTGAGTCTCTTGTAGGCAGCATATAGATGGGTCTTGTTTTTTTATCCATTCGGTAACTCTATGCCTTTTGATTGGTGCATTCAGTCCATTTACATTTAGGGTGTTTATCAATAGATATATACTTATTGCCATTACAGACTTTCAATTCGTGGTTGACAAAGGTTCAAGGGCAGCTTCTTTACTGTCTAACAGTCTACCTTAAATCACTTAGTATGCTATTTCAAACACAATCTAAAGGTTCTTTTTTTTTGCACCCTTCTTTTTTTTCCTCTTCCACTCTTTATATATTAGGTACCATATTCTGTACTCTTTGTGTATCCCTTGACTGACTTTGTGGGTAGTTGATTTAATTTTACATTTGCTTAGTAATTAATTGGTCTACTTCCTTTAATGTGGTTTTATTTTCTCTAGTGACAGCTATTTAGCCTTAGGAGCACTTTCATCTATAGCAGTCCCTCCAAAATAAACTGTAGAGATGGTTTGTGAGGGTAAATTCCCTCAAGTTTTGCTTATCTGGAAATTGTTTAATCCCTGCTTCAAATTTAAATGATAATCTTGCCAGGTAGAGTATTTTTGGTTCGAGGCTCTTCTGGTTCATTGTATTGAATATGCCACTTCCTTCTGGCCTGTAAGGTTTCTGCTGAAACTTCTGATGATAGCCTGATGGGTTTTCCTTTTATGTGATCTTTTTTCTCTCTCTGGCTGCTTTTAATACTCTCTCCTTGTCCTTGATCTTTGCCATTTTAATTATTATATGTCTTGGTGTTGTCTTCCTTGAGTCCCTTGTGTGGGGAGATCTGTGCACCTCCATGGCCTGCAGAGACTATTTCCTTCCCCAGATTGGGGAATTTTTCATCAATTATTACCTCAAAGACACTTTCTATCTCTTTTTCTCTCTCTTATTCTTCTGGTACCCCTATTATGCGAATATTGTTTCATTTGGATTGGTCACACAGTTCCCTTATTATTCTTTCATTCCTAGAGATCCTTTTGTCTCTCTGTACCTCAGCTTCTTTGTTTTCCTGTTCTCTAATTTCTATTTCACTTACTGTCTCCTCTACTTCATCTCATCTGCTTTTAAATCCATCCATTATATGGTTCATTTCAGATACTGTATTTTTCAAAGTTTCTATCTCTTTCTTGAATTCCTCCCTGAGGTCTTATATATTTTTCTGTAGCTCTGTTAGCATGGTTATGATTTTTATTTTGAAATCTTTTTCAGGAAGATTGGTGATTTCAGTTTCACTTAGCCCTCTTCTGGTGTTTGAGGTTTTTTGGGTTCTACCAGGTCCTTTACCCATTTCATGTTTGTATTGATTACCCTGAAATAATAAGTTTGTGTAGGCAGCGCCCTCTAGTGCACTGCAGAGCACCTGGAGCGATGGCGGGCATTGCACTTGAGCAGCTCCAGTGCCTGTCAGGAGGAAAGAGCTCTTTCCTGCTTCCTGGCTGCAATGTCTGCCTCCACTGCCAGGGTCAGTGGGCCAAGTGTAAAGGGAGGAGCCTCTGCATTGCGTTTCTGTAGCTGCTGTAGGCAGAGTCTCCCCTGGCTGGCCTGGTGCAATGGCCGTGCTGGTGGTTTTTGAACCAGTGCTGGTCGGGAGGAAGGAGCAGCAGGCTGCATATCACCATGGGGGGACTTGGTGCACATCACCAGCCAGGGGGATGGAGTTCCTGAAGCTCCTGAGAGTTCCCAACCTGCTTTTCTGAGTGTGCTAGAATGATTTTGTCCACCTGTCCTTTCTCCTGAGCAGTAAGCTCTATGTAATCCTTGCCCCTTTAGCAGCCCCTTGCTGTTGGGAAGTCTTTCAAGGTACCCACCTTTCTTTTGTCCCAGAGCGGCTGGTTGTGGGTACCTGTTCTCCACAAGTGGCTGGAATCCACGTATTCTGGCTGTCTTTGCTTTCCAACCCCACTAATCTCCAGAGCACCATACAATGTGGGTTCATGTCCCAGAGCAGATTTCCAGGGCTGGATATTCTAACCTCTCCCCACTCCATTTCTCTTCCACCCACTGGTGAGCTGAGGTTGGGGGAGGGCTTGGGTCCAGTTTGATCATGGTTTTGCTACTTTACCCTTTTCCATGAAGTCTTCACTTCCCAGGTGTAGGCAGACTGTCACAGTCTTCTTTCCGGTCACTCTTTCAGGACTCGTTGAATTTTCTATATTTTCATATTATATGTGGTTTGGGGAGGAGGTTTCTGTCTCACTGCTCTTGCCACCATCTTTAAGCCAATCTCCCTGACAGCCATTCTTTTTCTAATCCCTTTGTTTCAGCTCAAACCTCTTCCCCTATTGTCCATTCCCATAAATTCTCCATTCTGTGCTCTTTCAGGCTGGTGTTTCATGACTACTGGTTTACAAATAAGTATGACCCAAGCATAACTGCTTTTGAATCCAAGTCGTCCTTCAACCACTTCCATGAAAATGATAATTTTGAGTTGTTTCTTCCCTCTTCCCCTTTTGTCAGCTCTCACTCATTCTTAAGGGTTGAAGTAGAGAATTAAGATCATTTACTGGCCTCTAGAATAATCAGGACTATAAGGCCTCACACAGTTAAATGTTGATACTGGAACAAATGTAAGGGTAGCTAGAACTCTGGGGAAAGGAACCATAAAAGACAAAGAAATACTGATGAAATCCATTGATGTTTTAGTTTCCCCTGAAGTGTTACATGATATGCTACCTGAGCTTATCAGAGTGTATACTTTCGGAGTTATCCAGGCCCTGTTATTTTACTCACTGGCTATATGACCTTGGGCAATTTACCTAGCCTTACCTCTCTGAGACTCAGTGTCCATATTTGTACACAACTGTTTGTGGAGTTGTGGAGTTTAGAAATAATGTATCACCCAAAGATTAGGCACTGTTCTTACCAACGACAGGTCCTGGGTTGTCTTGGAGTGCTCTCCATTCCTGGCTCATTGCCATGCCAATACCTAGATCACCCTCCCTCCCACATACACACATGCATATTCCCTCCCTGCCCTCACATACGTAAGCTCCCCCCCATGCATACACACACACCATACACAAACCCACCCATAACACACATACATACATATGCCATATATGCAGACACCGAATACATGCATATACTCTTACCTCATATACATGTGCCACACACATATACCATACATACATACATATACATATACACATACCACACATGTACACACAATGCACACACACACTGCACATATATTCTAGGTGGTTTTCCAGCTCTGCTGACCTGGTAAAAAAGGAGAATGTCTGCTATAATTTGAACATCTCAAAGGCCATTTTGATTTCACTGGGAGAAAAAAGGATACAATTTCACCACTCTCTTTGAGAGGTTCAAGGAAGTAAATGGAGGGAAAGAACAAAGTCACAATTTAGGGAAGAGTTTCAGAAAAGCTAATAAAAAACCCATTAACTTTGCTATTTGGTTGTAATTCTGGCAAAAGGTCTTGGGAACAGCAGGTCAAAACTATTGTATGACGGTGAGTTTCGGAGGGTGATTTGTATTTTTTCACAGGTAAGTTAAGTTAGTTCCCTGTTTTACTCAGAAGGACTCACCAGGAGAGGTGAGGAACACCATAGTAACACCACCTTCCAATTACAGAGTGTTGCATTCTTCAGAACGCCTCAAATGTCTGTTTTGTGACAATGGGTATGTCACAGCTGGCAGCCATCTGCTCCTGTCAAGCCCCAGGGGCTTTGGCCAAATAGCAACTTGTTTAGATTCACATTGAATTATGGTTTGGGATCCCCAGTCACTCACCAGGCAATGTGAAAAACACACCATCAATTCACAAGTGTATTTTGTGCTTCATACTAGGATACTTAGGGGGCAGGGTGAACAGGGGCACCCCCTATCCGCAGAGGGAATTTGATGTCAGCACTTCAGGGCTCAGCCCTGACACACATTCTCTCTCAATATCTACATGGTGTGGTGTGCTATTATCTCCCCCCATTTTACAGGTGCCAGGACTGAGTCAAGAGAGCTGCTCAGGTAGCACTGCCAGTGGGAGAGTCAGGATCCACAGGAGGCACCTCAGCTTCAGAACCTGTGCCCAACAAGATGCCATCCAGTGCTGTGGTGATGGGACTTAATGTCGTCAAGGGCAAGGTCAAAGGCATGCTATCAGGAGGAATAAGCCTTCCTTAGATGATTCAAGATGAAGTTTCCGTAAGAAAAATTAGTATTGAGTTAAAGTCCATGTTGGAGAAAGAGGCTTGGTTCTTAGGCAACCAAGTGAGAAAATCAGCTGATTCTCATCCGGGAACAGCCCGGGGTCTGGCTCTCATCTCTGCCCTCCTTGTCCCCACTTGAGAGGTTCTCGCAGGGATTATTGGCATTTTCCATGGAACCAGCCTGTCCTGACCATGGCTGGATGTTTAGCACCTCTGGCCCTGAAGCACCGAGTGCCCGGAGATTCACCGGTCAGAGCAGCTTCCCAAATGCCCCCCACATCTCCCGATCTCTCACCCTGCTGACGAGCCAGCCAGAGGGCATCTGGCTGTGGCAGGGTGCTCGAGTCTGAAGGACTTGGGAAGGGTCTGAGGGGACAGCACCTCTGCCTGTGGGGAGGGATAGAGTTTCCACTGTAAAGGGAAGGAGGCTGCTGGGTCAGGCTGAAGGACAGAACTGCAGGGGCAGGTGGTGACGGAAAAGGAGAGCCTGCAGTGTGGGGAAAGCAGCTTCATTTGAATGATCAGGTTTGTGAAGTCTCCTCTGTAAGTGCCAGGAACTACCTCTGCTTTGCTGGGGCCTGCTGCTACCCCAGCCAGCATCTGCTCTGTGCTGGCCCAGAGAAGGCTGAGCACGCGGAGCATATTCTGGGAAGGCACCACAGGCTCCACCATCTTGCAGTGGCTGCAGCTAAGGAGGAATGAGCAAACACCCTTTGCCTCACGGTGGGGTCACCTCTCAAGAGACCTATGGTCCTGCTGTGGTTAAGAAGACCTCTCTGAGAGAAGGGTGTTGTAGTTACAGCTGTAATGTTGGCACCAGGGGTTTTAGGACATTGTCCCATTTGGGAGAGTATATCAGACAGAAAGTCACATTTAGCACTGGATTATATGCCCGTCTCAGGCTCATCTCACACAGCTGCCCGAGTGATCCTATTAAAATATAAATCAGATCACATCACACCTCTGCTCAAAACCCTCCCATGGTTTCCCAGTTCACTTGAAGTTCCCAACTTCGTCCCTATGGTATTGAATGTTCCACACATTTTGGTGATGATTGTGTCTCTTGCTGGCAAAATGTGTTGTGTTTCCCCAGTTCTTATCTTCTCAAAAGAAAGAATTTGATCAAGAGACAGAGTTAGGGCAGTTTGAAGCAGCAGGAGTTTATTAAGCAAAGCACAGGTACACTCTCAGGAAGGGTGGAGAGTGGGCTGTCTGGAGACCAGAGGCAGCCCCATTGTTAGGGTTAGGGTTGATTTTTTTTTTTTGGTATCATTAATATACAGTCACATGAGCAACATTGTGGTTACTAGATTCCCCCCATTATCAAGTCCCCACCACACACCCCATTACAGTCACTGTCCAACAGGGTAGTAAGCTGCTGTAGAGTCACTGCTTGTCTTCTCTGTGCTATCCTGCCTTCCCCGTGCCCCCACCACATTATGTGTGCTGATCATAATGCCAGGTTAGCGTTGATTTTTAAAACAGTGGGAAGTCCCTCCATGTGTCTTATATAATTTAATTGACAGGTTGATGACAATTTCAGGTTATATAACCTTCTTCTCAGTGCACTGACACCAACCCATAAGTACCTAAGTGAAGTCCCTGGGGGTGGGAGTGGGGGAGAAAAACTGCACTGTAAATTTATTGCAGTTAGGGTATCCTGAATCCTGAAGTAACTCCTGGTCGCCTTTTGGGTCTCAGTACACTGGTGCCAACCCAAGCTGGTGATCTGGAAGTCCTGTTGGGCTTTTTGTATCTCCTTAGACCCTGATAAGGCAGGAGACTGAACCCTAAACAGGAGGGATTTGGGTGGTGTTGTGCCCCCTGGCAATAAGGGGTCAGTGGGAACAGGGAGAACCTTGTCCAGGACAGGGCACGATGCGCTCCTGTCTGAGCTGACCTCACCCTCTCATGCTGTCTCCCTCATTCACTTGCTCCAGCCGCATCCCTACCCTTTGGGACACACTGGAGCCACCTCAGGGCCTTTGCACTGGTGGCCCTTCTGCCTGGAGTGCTCTTCCTCTACATACCTGCATGTCTCTCTCCCTCACCTTTTAAAAATTTTTGCTAAAATGTCACCTTTTTAGTGAGGCCAACCTTGATCACTCTTGCCAATTGCAAACAGTTCTTCCCTGATTCCCAAAACTTCCTATCCTTCTAACCTTATTTTATTTTTTCCATAGCAGTTTCCACCAGAATCTAACATACTAGATCATACATTTATTTCATATATTTAGACTCTTGCCCCTCATAGGGACATAAGTTCCACAAGAGCTGGGGTTTTTGCCTGGTTTGTTCACTGAAGTATCCCTAATGCCTCAAACAGTACCAGCTGGAGATGAATAAATATCGCTGGATGAAACATTTCCCATAAGTTGGAATTGCTCTGGAGAGAGGGGTTCTTGGAATCTTAGTGAAATGCTTTCCTAGGCTTTTCATGTTCATACTTGCTAGCCCTTCTTTCAGCAACTGCTTTCAATTTAATCCTTTCACAGCCGCAGCCTGAGAACCTAGATGCCCTCTGCACAACCTTGCCTACTTTGTTTCCCAGATCGGGTTGCACTGACCCGGGGGAACTGCCCTCTGGAGCTCACCTTAGTCAGGCTATAATGTTGCTCTGTGGAACTCTGGAATGGCCTCTCCCAGCCTGGGCTCTCTGGACTTCCTGGTTCCCCTGCCCAAGCCTCGACCTGGTCATCCCTGAAATGGAATCCCTCCCTTCCCTAAGAGGGCCTCTTTGCTGCACATTCCTAGCTCTCCAGCAGCAGTCTGTCTCAGTTTCTTTTTTTTTTTTCTTTCCTTGAGCCAGACATTTGGGAACTGAGAGGTAGAGACCTAGATTAGAGGCAGGGTAGGCATTTACACACTCCCAGACAAGAAAGTTAAAGGATTTCTCCCAGGCTGGGAATGAGAATTGCTTTATGTTGATTTAATGAAAATGACACAGAGGAGCCAGAGTTAACACAAAAAATAATTCAGAAATTCTAAAAGTTAGGAATGATCAGCAGGTTAAGAATTCTTTAAAATTCTAATAAGATTTCAGCGTTTGTACTGTTTGCTGGGCTTAAAGTAACACAAAAAGACCAAGAACAGGAATTGCCTTTGCGGCAGGACAGTGGTGTCTAATTCATCTATTTCCCTTGCTACTCCCATTTCCATTTTATTTTGGGATCCTGCTAAACTCAGGAGGTTGCCTTTGGGTTTTCAGCACTGCAGGGGAGGATCTAAATCTAAATAATAATAAAGAACCACTGTTTTTATTGGAATTTTATTTTATAAATTGATGGAAACATTTCATATACACATTAGGTTCTGTAACCCAATCGGGGTACTTGCTGAGTCCCAGAGGGGCAGTTCCACTACTCGGGAGTTCCCTGGCGTTTGCATTGTTCCTCCAAGGCAGATGGAGAAAATGCTTTCTGCTAAGGCAGAATATGTTTTTATTTGAAAGAATTCATGTTGAAGGCAGGACACACGTTCAAAGGCACACACACACACACACACACACACACACACACACACACACACACTAATGCGTACTCTTTTTTCCCCTCTCTCTTACAGAGGCTATATCATAAAATCATAGAGTTTCAGAATTGAAAGGACCTCATAGATCCTCTATTTTAACACTGGCATGTTACATATGAGGAAGCTTCTACCCAGACAGGTTAAATACCTCATCCAAGGTCACAAGCAGCTGGTGGAAGAGACCAGACTACAATTCAGCTTCCTTGACTCAAGTCTAATTTTCTTTCTGCTACACCACATTGCCTCCCAAATAAGATAATGTACATGAAATCATTCTGAGAACTGGAATGCATTACACAAGTACTGGCTGGGGAGAGGAATGGGGAGAGGGAGCCTGACCGTGAACTTCTTTCTCAGAGGCAAGCCTGATGTGCTCAAGTCTCTTTCCAAATAGAGTAGTTTCATGTTATGTGAATCACCCATCGTATTTCAAATTAGGTTCTTGCATATGGCCTCCAGTAAATGAGCATCAAAGGGGTCAAACCAAAATAAATTTTTAATTAAAGTTCAACATCTCTGCATAGTCCATCTTTTTTTATTCCTTCTCACTCTCTCCGTCTTCCTCCCTCTAGTGGCCACCTTTGGTTATTGCATATATGCCAACAGGCTGTGTATGCACTTGAAATATTTCTGTATCATTTATTACAATTATTTAGCCTATTTTTTATGTCAGCAGCTGTTATCAAAGGTAAATTAGAATATTTTTCATATAAACAGGTACAACTGGCCAATATGAAGACTTGGATATCGTTAAGTAAAGTCTTTAAAATAGTTTTGTGAGTACATTGAGAACATATTAAAGTTTGGTTATTGTTTTTAATAGGCTTGAGTCATATAAAAAATCCTTATAACTAATTGGTACATTTTAATTACAAGGAGATATAAAATTTTTAAGGTACACGAAATGAACTAACACATGATTCATCAGAAAGGTTAATTGCTACTTTACTCAAATACTGACAATTAATAAATATTATTGCAACTGACTTGAGGGATTGAAATTTTATTTTGGTACTACTAATAGATTAATTCCCTAAATCATATAGTAATTATAAATAATTTTTCATTAGTCTTATGTTGCCCTCTCTGAGATATATATATGTATATATGTATATATATATATATTTCAGCTCTAATCCATTATAATATCTGTTTCCTTTTGAAAGAAGTGTGTCAAATATTTTAGTGTTCTAGCCAAGCCCCTTGTTATAAACTATTGGCAAGAATGCCCACAACTCATTGGAAGGAGAGTCTTTGGTAGTCTTGACTAAAAGCTTTGGATCGAGTAAACAAATAGTTTGCTACCAAAGTTTATAAACTCTGGACCCCATTTCCTGACCTTAAAAAGAAAAATGTCCAAAATAGGAGTTACATTTACAAATAAAAGCCTTCTACCATGTTTCCAGCTCTTGTCAGTGTGTGACAAAGAGGCCATTGAGAAGTGGCACCGGGCCCCTTTCGTCCACCGTCTGCCTTAGTCTGCTGGCCCTTCAGTGTCTTCCCACACCCCTCCTTGCCTAGAAACACACAACACACACCCTGTACCATGCCCCTATGTGTACACATGTGCTCACATGCATTCTGAAGACCCAAAGGCAGGATTTCACCCAGGAGGACATGGACCCAGGTCTCGGGGAGAAGTGGGCCCAGGCTGCCATTTGCCAGGCTTGCTGTTTGCTGTACCACGCAGCCACACACAGTGGTCTGAGGACACTGATCCCCTCGACCTTTCTTTAAAAGAAAATGTCAAATAATGGAGAGATTAACATTAAGCTGCGAATAAATGCTTCATGGTTTTAAAATATAAAAGAAACACTATTTTATCTGAGTTTGGTGCAAAAACTCAGTCACATCAATTGTAGGAGAGCTTTAATGCCAGGTTAATGAAATGACCAGGGTGAGCCAGCAGCCCAGGGCAGAGCCGACTGCCAGGAGCGTCATGTCTGAATGGGCTCTACCAGCTCGGTTTAGGCTTTAGACCTGGCAGTTGACTATTGTTTTCACCTTCTGTACCTTCTGTCTACCTTCTTCCAGTGACAGACTTCCTCCTCCCTCTACTTGGAGGGGTGGGCTTGTGACCAAGGAGAGATCCCAGAGTCCTTCATCCCCAGCTGCAGGGGTGGGTCAGGGGTAAACAGAAGGTAGGGCAACCGGAGTCCTTGCCTGAGATTGTTCTGGCCTAAGTCTAGAACTCTGGCCACCATGGGCCCTGGGTGGGGGTAATGCAGAGAGGGCCTCTAAGGAAGAATGTCTCGATGCTGTTCTTAAGGTCACTGTATCCATATACTTCTTCGTTTAGCATTTTCTTCCCTTTTATGGCATAAATTAATTGAATTGAGTTTCTGTTACTTGTGACTGAAAGACCTTTGTATAATACAGAAATGAGCCCAGGGTTCAGGCCTGAAGGTACATTAGTGAAGCAATGGTTGCAAGTGATGAAAATCTATCTTCAGTTAGCTTAAGCATAACAGGAGTGCATTGGCTCGAGGAAAGGGAATGTTCCAGAGATGCTCTCATTTTAGACACTCAAATGGTGTCTTCTGGATTCTGCTTTTTCTCTAAATCTCTGCTCTGTCTTCCTCAGTCTTAGTTTTATTCTCACTGTGGCTCTCTGCAGGGTGGCAAATATCCCCCACCTCCACAGCAAACCCCCTTAAGAGCTTCAGGCCTGCAGGGGTCCTTATCCTCACAGTGCAGAAGGCAAATGACTGTCCCTTTCTCAGCACCAGATTACCCCAGTGAGCCAATCACTGTGGCCAGAGGAATGGCACTCCAACTGGTCAGGGCAGATCTGTGCATGACCCGAAGGCCCTGGAGTAGGATGGGCTGAGCCCTTGCTAACTAAACAAGCAGGGTCATTATAGATCTGGGGGAGAGCTGGTCCCCCTCTGTCTTTGGTAAACCAAAAGCTACACAGATGGGGAGGGAATAAGGCTGTAACAGACTGAGCCCAGAGTACAAGGAACAGGAAGTGCAGATTAATAACTATGATGTGGCAACAGATGTGGCAGGGAGATGACAGTCAGGCACCCAGCCTGGTGGAGAAGTCCTCTGGCCTCACCTGGGAAGGCTGGACCCCGAGTACCTGCCCTGCACTCGTGAAGAAGCTGCAGGAATGCACATTGCAGGCGAAGAGCGGTCTCTAGGGAGGGAATCTGTGCGGGCAGCCTGGCAAAGTCATGCCCAATAGAGCAGGGCGTTGGGGTGGGGGATGGAAAGAGGACGAGCAGACAGCGTCAGCCAGAGATCCTGCACACACTGGCTCGGCTGGGGCATCCAGCCGAGGGAAGAGAAGTCTGCTTGTTGGGACTTTGCTCTACTTTTTTGCTCTCTACCCCGTTTCTCCTTCCCTTTTTTGTTTAGTTTACAGCTTCTCTCTCCCTTTGGCATGACCAGTATGAGAAGGGAGGGAGGGCTGAATGTGTTGTGGAAAGCAGATACCCTGGCTGGGAGGCTGGGCTCCTTTGAAAATGACACAGGTATGTGGTGGCTACAAGGTGTCACCTGGGATTTGCTGCCATAAATGGGTTAGGTGTTAAAAAGTGGTCCTTAATGAATGCTGGTGATCTGAGAATGCTCAGCATGGGGTGTACAGCTACTCAACTCCAGGCCATCGAATCGCTGAAGGCCCTGGGCAGCCAGTGTCTTCCCAGAAGCATCTGAAGTGCCCTGACAATATCTCTGGGTGGGGGAGCTGGGTGTTGTTTTAGATTCACTCCACCTCCTCTCAGCACCTGGTGTTCAGAGAAATGGGTTGGCAAGAAATTGCATACTGAAAATTGAGTCAAAGGGAAATTAGGTGCCTGGCCTCAGAGGAGAGCTATGACTTTGTGACAAACTAAATAGTCGCATCTCCTTCACACGAAGGACTTAGTCCCGGGGGGCCCCAAAGCAGAAAGGGATCCAGAGACTTGTGAAGTTGACTGTGCAAGTCCCTGGCAGGGCCATAAATCCATTCCACCTGAAACGCTGTTTACTTAGGGTGCCAAACCAAGCAAGTCGGGCCCTAATAGACTGAAGCTGGCTGGCTGCTTCCATTCTTGATTTTGGTTCTGTCCACAAAATACTGATTTAAAGCGTTTTTGATTTCCCAAACTCCTCTCAAACCTGGATGAGGAGGTGGTGTAACCTTGGCCTTAAGCAGGAAAGGCAAAGGGAAAGGGAGGCAGGCA
Source organism: Smutsia gigantea (assembly GCA_032199065.1). Taxonomy (NCBI): domain Eukaryota; kingdom Metazoa; phylum Chordata; class Mammalia; order Pholidota; family Manidae; genus Smutsia; species Smutsia gigantea. Next base: position 27,975 of record JAVSCE010002480.1, read on the forward strand.
GTGAGGGATTAGGACGTTCCAAGCCCAGATTCCACCTTCCCTGGGTGGGGCCATCACAGTCGGCGCAGGTGGCCAGGGCCATAGCCGGAGACACCTGCATTTAAGTCAGATCTGCTGGAGATGTCAGTAGAGTAGAAGCATGGTTCTCGCCCTTCTGGAGCATACAGTCAACATAACAAACCAACAACAGACCCTGTCAAAAATGTCTAGAATTTCCTATTAACTGGAAAAGAAGAAACTATGAATTAATGCAGCCTGGACAGTCCTGGGAAGGATGCTGTGTGGGAAGAGGAGGTGCAAGGAAGAGAGGCAGGGCTCCTCCGGGCTGGGCCTCTGGAGTGTGGGGAGAGGGGCTTGGCTTAGGTTTTAAAGACAGAAAGAGAAAACAGGGCAAGTTCATCACTCCCTGCACCCATTCAGAGCCCACTCTAGGCGGGACTGGGCAGGAGGCACAGGAGGGAGAATGGAGGCCAGAATGCTTCCCTTGTCTCCTGAATTCCAGTGCATCTTCCCTGGAAAGCTACCCTCCCCGCAAGGCCCAGCGGAGGTCCACCCGTGCGGGCAAAGGGAGAGGAAGGCAGGAAGGCAGCAGGATCCAAGGAGACAGAGGCTGGCTAGCACTTGCCCCAGAGGACTGGTTGTAAATAATCAGGACTTCGGAGCTGGCCCTGTGTGGCCACGTGATAGGACATGTTGGCTGGTCTAGGTCTCCGTGGGTGGGTGGGGTTAAAGATCACATCTCTCCTAATTTCTCAGCTGTATTTGGGGATAATGACTGTCACATTACTTTATTTGTTCTGACGAAATTGAATCTGCCTCTGAGCTCCCACTTACCAGTGGTAGGAAGTCAAGATTGGTTATAGGTTAGCCCCACCCCTCCCTTGGGATCTTGTGGAAATCCCAGAGGATCCAGACAGAGTCTGATCTTCTGGGGCAGAGCCTCTGGTCACCACACCTTTAGGGTCCCTGCTGAGGGAAGGGCCAGAGGACCAGGGCGGCCCGCTGCTTCTGGCCAAGAAGGATGTTGGCTTTGGCCTCCAAGCTGCCAGGCCTAATGTCCATCTCCTGGGCACCTGCACAAGGGCATCTCTTCAGAGAGCGACCCAGCCACCTCTGGATGTTATGTGGGAGTGCGGGCGACAAGTCCATGCTCCTCGTGGATACTGTCATCCTTTCCTGCCCTTTGGCTTGAACAAATGACCCATGTCTCCTCCTGGAATAGGCTCTTTGACTAAGCTGCCCTGTGGCCTGCTTCTGGCCTGGTCTTCCAAACCAAGTGCTTCTGTATGGGGGTGTTTTGTAGATGGGGGAGAGGAGGAATGTGTGCCTGCATGTGTGTGCATGGCTCTCTTTAGGGCATTTACAATATCTGGCTATAGCCATGAGATGCAAATGCCAGAAAAATGCTCCTGGCACTAGGGAGCCCAGCTGTCCAGCGCAAAGGCTTCTTAGGATGGGAGAGGGAAAAGTGCCCCTGTCCTTTGCTGTCACTGAAGCCAAGCCAATGCAAATTAATCTCTCAATAGATGATTCTGCACATGCCTGTTTGCACTGGGGCCTTGGTAGCCTTGCCTCTGTCTGCACCTGCCTAGTAACACAGGGGCAGAGATGCTGGGAGAGGAGAGATCAGGTCCTGAGAGTGTCCTAGTTGTCTCTCATCCCTGTACCATTATCATCACCTTGAACACACACACACACACACACACACACACACACACACACACACACATCCCGAAGTGCAAAGACAGAAAGCCAGGACTGACATTTGGGCTGATTGCATCCAGGAAATGACCACAGGACCCCTTAGAGGAGCTCCATGGAGCAGGGTGGTGCCTCTCCTGGCTGGGCCTTGGGGATTGTGGCATGTTCTGTGGTAGGTTTAACAAGCGGTCCAAAATATGTTAACCAGCAGGTGGTGTAGGACACCCCCACATCTAAGGGACTGGAGTGGCCCTGTTCAGTGACCAGAATGTCACAGATGTGTGAGTGGAAAGAGCTGTGTCCTGATGGGGGGCTCCAGCCTGAGTCTTAAGTAGTGTCTTATGCTGGCAGTGAAATGGGTGAGCTGTATCTGAGAGAGCAGTGACCCTGAGCCCTGTTCTCCACAGACCCCAACTCCATTCCCTGCTGGGCTGGGGGGCCTTCTGAGCCACTGCACCCTCAGGAGGCGTGGGCTGGGGCAGAGCTGGGGGTGTAGTCAGCTCCCTGGCAGGCTGTGGTAAGGTGGCCCTCAGAAGCCGGGCACAGCGTGGGGGCCTCACCAGGAAGCTGAGAGGAGGCTGCAGCTGCTGAGCTCTGGGGTGTTTGCACTGTTACCTGCAATGGTTTTGCCACCAAATGCCAAGTGCATCCTGTGCGTGCCATTCTCAGTGACCCCATGGACCTGTCGTATGTTCTAACAGGTCACGATGATCACGTCCCCGGAGGACTTCCTCCTGAATGACAGGCTGTCATCTGAAGTATGTGGCTCATTTGGCATTGAGTTTAGCAGGTGATCCAAATTATGTGTTAATTGAGCCCAGGGAGAAAAAGAAAATAGATCCAAATAAAAATGTGGAAGAAAGGCTGCCCAATGTGAAACTGCCGAGTATTCACTGCTCACCAATGGCTTCCTTCTGTCAAGTTGTTAAGCTGGTTGCAATAATATACTTAAAAAAATAAACTCCTCTCCTGATTTGTATTGTCTGTATTTGCTGTTGCTGGCCTCACCATTACCACAGCTGTCTTCACTTCAGAAAGCCAGATGTAAGTAACTGTTCGGGGCACTTCTGATCTCTCCCTGGAGGACAATTGCTCCTTCTAGCATGTTCTCCCAGCCTCTGCTAGGACTAGTTTTAAAAGAATCCTGAAATGAAGTCCTGCCACTTCTCCTGGAAAGTCCTGCTTCCCATGGACTACTCCATGCTTAGATCTTATCACAAAGACAAATTTCCCCTTGCTATTTTTTCCCAACTTTTTGCTCTAAATGCCATCCTGGCAATCATTAATCACAGTGAATAGGAAGTTATAATTAATAGAGGCCCAAATCATTCAAGTGGAAGATTACTCTTTTGAATTCTTATATTTGTCTTGGAAGATGTCCTTGAGTTAATTATTTAGTATTTGGGATTCCCCCCCCACACACAGTCTTGTTTCTTAAAAGAACAAATTGATCACAATAATGTGGAGGGATGAGGGGATTATGTATAATGTATGCAGCAGGCAGATGTTAAAAATAAAAACAAAGCTCCAGGGGCTTTGCTGCTCCCCCTGCTGGCTGTTTAAAAAGGAAAATGAGAAGCTGGGCCCGGAGCTGCAGAGATACTAAGGGTGCTCTCAGGGTACCGATGAAACACAAACCCAAAGAGGTGTGGGCATTTTCAGGTTCCCTTAGACGCCAGGGGCAAGAATGAATGGCCCGGGGTAGGGCACGGCAGGTGAGAAGGGGACATCTTCCAGGAGGGTTCGTGACTGCAGGTTCCCTGGGGCCTGCTGCGGGGCGCACTGCGGAGTCCTGCCTTCCTAGATGGAGCCACCCTGCGCTCCCAGGACTATGAAACTATCCTTTTGGGGAACGTGGGATGTCTAAGTCCTAAACTGGAAGGAGGAGGTGACCATTCAACAGTCAGCTGTGGAAGAGTGTAAATCAGAAGCCATGCAGCTGTTGTCTCCAGAGCAAGGGGGAGAGGCACAGGGCAACGTCTCTGAAGTCCTCACAGGCCTCTCTGTTCCCTGGCCTGCTGGCATTGGCTTTGTAACTCAAGACAGCGTCTCTCGTGGGGCGAGGGTCCGGATCATGTTCCCAGGTACAATTCCTGTTTATATCCTACCTTCCCTGTTGGCCTCATTGGTGCCACTTGTTTTTTAAAAGGGCAGTGAGCCCCGGGAGGAGGCCAAAAGCCACTGGCTCCTACATGTAGAGGCACTGCCGGCACCACATTCTGCTGACCTGCTGTCACCCTGCTGGCCTTGGGCGAACCCCGAAGCATGGGCTCCTCAACTGCAGTGGGCTCTGTCGTGGAGGAACGGAGAGCTCGGGTGGGGGTGGAAAGGCAGCATTTAGACCCCAGTCTTAGGGACTAAGTTCAATGGCTCATTCACTCATCCACTCATCAGGCATTCACATAATTAGAAATTTGTTTGAATAATGGCAGTAAACTGCCAAGTGAGTCCATGTGGTTAAAAAAAATTGTTTCCAGCACTGAATCATTCCATTGTTGGTGAAGATGGCCCCAATTCTTCCCCTCCGTATCCATTTTTTTTTAAATGTGGTTTTGCAGATCTCTCCCTAAAGAGAAGCACTCTAGCTCTCCTGCCCTGGAATCTGGGCAGCTCCCCTGATTTCCTTTGACCAGTAGAATGTGGCAGAAGAGATGGCATGCCAGTTCAGAGCCTGGGCCTCAAAGAGCCTTGAGCACTTCTGCTCTCTCTCTCTCAGAACTCTGTCACCTTGAGGACAAGCCCAGGATGGTGATGTTCTCTGTCAGAACAGAGGCCATGGGGGAATGGCCAGTTGTCCCGCATGTGGACATCATAGATCATCTTACAACCTGGTGACACCGAGGCATGTGTGAGAGCCCAGCCTACCTGAGGAGAGCGTCATACCCCACCTTTGGCTGACTGCCAGTGCACGTGGGCGCCCTGCTGAGGTCAGGGGACATCCCAGCTGGCCCGTAGGCTTGGAAACAATGATCAGTGCTTACTGTTTTAAGCCACTAGGTTTTAGGATAGTTTTTTACACAGCAATAGCTAAGACACACACACACACACACACACACACACACACACACACACACACACACACATACACACATACACACACATGCATGGTAGGAATAGCTTGTGTATATTAACATTTCAGTTGGCAAATAGAACCAAGTCCCAAATTTACCACCAATCATGACAAATGAGTAGACAAGGCAGAATCTGTCCCCCAAGCCTGAAAGAATTTACTGATATTAAGAATTTCAAGGATGCCCATCGGCCAGGGATATGGGAGGTATGCTGTGGGGTGATCCCTGGAGCGCCATCCATTCTACCAGATGTCCTGCAGCGACCGTGCTGAAGACCTTCTTGCCTCCTGTGAGACTCCTGTGAGCCTCTGGGCTTATGGGCTATTTATTGCTCATGGTGGGGAAGACTCCAGGACTGTGGGTCCACAGCAGGCCTGGGTCAAGGCGAGGCACGGCAGAGGGCTGGGCACATCAGGCAAAGGAAGCCTGGTTTTGCCTAACATGGCACCCAGACTGGCTGGTTGAATGCTTCCCATTATTCAGGGCAAAGCAAAGAGTAAGAAAGGAATGGCTCATTCCCAAAGGGAGTAAGGGGAGACCCCTTTGGTGGTGGTACCGTGAGAAGGCCATACAGAGGCGGAGCAGTGATCTGGGTTTTGAGAGGGGAGAATGCTATTCTTTATCCTTCCCAACCTTACCATCACCACCTGTGTGGAGAGGCTGCTGGCTGGGTGGTTGCTGATGAGAATGTGAGAGAGACTAACTGCTGATCCCAGTTCTTCTCCGTTAGGCAAAGAAATTCTGGTATGTTTCAGAACAGAGGGATGACCAGTGTAGCTGTGGGTGCCAGGAAACCAAGACATTGTAGCTGCTTCTGCTGGTTATCAGAGGTCAGCCAGCAGGTCCCTCTGTATGCAGAAGCATTGAGCCAGGGCCCGCGGGCCATCCCTATAGGCTCACATCGCTCCTATAGGGTAACACTGGAGCTAGCTTTGAGCCCAGATGCAGAGCAGGGAATCTCTCCATTGTGGTTCTTGGGCCACCTGCATGAGGTTCCTGTTGAGGGCTTGTTAGACATGCACATTTCTGGGTCCCCAAAACCTACTACCTCAGAATGAGGGGGGTTGGGCCTGAGAATGTACCTGCTGAGCAATGTCTCCTGGTGATGCTTCGAGCCCACCACGTGGGAGAGCCACAGTGTGGAATCCCCCAGCCCTGCCAGCCCAGCAGGCAGCCTCACACAGCCTCCAAGGCCAGGGGGCCAGTAAGTGCTCCTGCAGGCTTTCAATGATCCTTCCCTCCAAATCGCTACTCCTTTATACTACTGGCTTCCCAACAGATTTGCACACCAGAATTGCCCAGACAATTTTTCTGAAATACATGTTTAAAGTCCCTATCCTAGACCAACTGACATAGGATCTCATAGGATGGGACTCAGGAATCTCCATGTACTTTTAGAAAAAAATGTCTCCCCAGTGGACTCTGGTGCTCAATCAGGTGAGGGGACCGCTAGGCTCTGCCCACTCTGGGTCATACACAGGTGACACCAACAGATGATGACCTGTTCTTAAATCAATGCTCGAAGATCAAAATCCACCACCATCCTTTCACTCAGGGCTCATATTTTTTCCCTTTTAATTTGGGGACGCTCTTAGTCAGCCCATTTCTGAGTCTTTGAAAACCGGAGGGAGAGCAATGAACATGAACTTGCAGGAGGCAAATGGAAACAACATGCCATCTGCAACAAAATCAGCACAAATTCCCCGAATGGCATCCTGCTGCCAAGACAATCCTCCAAGGCTTCGCTGTCTGTCTCAGTAGAGCACAGGCCCTGGAGAGGTTCGATTATCTTCCACTCATGTGGTCTTAGGGAGCCCGGCAAGAGAAGGGACTGGAATGTTCAGTAATAACAGTCCCAGGGTTTTAGAATAAAGGAAAGGGCAGGTAAGTCAGAATTCAGCTTGTATTTCTGTTGTAGCTTTGATTGCTAATCATTAGCCAATAATTCAGTTGTGATACTTGCATTATTAACCTAATTGGAAAATAACTGATGGACAGTGTCATTATCAGGGACACATAATCACATTTGAATGTCCATTCACTCATTCAATGAATGTTTGTCGACTACGCGTGAAATAGGAGACATCCATACAGCTTTTGCTCTCGAGTTGCTTATGGAAAGAAAGTGTGATGTTAGGGACTAGAAATTAAAAAGTTTAAGGGAAGTGTTGTTCAGCTGGGTGGAAATAAAGAGCTTTTGAGGGAGGAGTTTGAGTTTGAGTAGGGCTTTGAGACATACGCTGGATTTACAGATGTAACTTAATGGTGATGGGGAGGAGGGATGGCAGTGTGAATGCAGCACACAGGTAGGTGGGTATAGCTCTGGGGACCGATTCAGTGTTCTGTTTTTAGCGAGAGTTTGGAGAGCTCTCATGTTAAAAAGATGATGATGGCAGGTCAAAGGATGGTAAGCTTGGAAGTGGGGTGGCCTGCTGTCCTCTTCCAGTGCTCATGAAAGACATGACCAACTGATCCTGGGCATCTTTTCCACTAACTCTGGGTAGAGCCTTAGAATCCTTTTCCAGGCTGTGCCCTCCACAGCTACCACCAATCAGATGGAGTTGGCCCATGAGGTAAAACTCATTCCATGCCCCTCTTTGCCCTTTTGAAGGCCAAGAAATTTATATTTTATTCTGGAGACAATGATTGGAGGAAACAGTCTCCGCATGATCTTTTGGATAATTAATCTGACAACAGAGTCAGGAAAGTACTGGGATAGGGACAAGGAGTAGTTGAGGCTGGAAGACCAGTTAGGAGGCTGTTGCCATGGGTTGGTAAGAAGGAACGGCAGCCACAGTTAGGGCAGTGGCAGCGATGGGGGTGCAGAAAGGAGAGGACAGAAGCGAGAAGCCTTTTAAGGATAGAATGGGCAGAATGTGGAGGCTTATCGCATAGGGAGACCTGCGAAGGGGAGAGATCAGAGGCCTCAAATTTCATAGCTGAGAGTGTGGAAGCTCCGACAGGGGCGGGGGACTCAGAAGGAGAGGCAGGCTTCAGAGGAGTAGATGATGAATTTAGTTGTGGACTGAGTTTGAGCGGTACAACATTCAGGGGGAGATGCTCAGGAGAAGTTTACAAGTGTGGAACAAAAGGGAGGGAAAGAGAGGAGCTAGAAATGTGCATTTGGGAATCATGTTTACCAGTGATGGGTGAAGGTAATGAAATCATCAAGGGAAAGGATATAGAGGAAACAGGAGGAGGGGAGGAAAGGGAAGGAGAGAGGAGACAATAGCAACCTATGTGTTGAAGCTATTACAGATCAAACTGTGTTTATCTTCCTAAGTCCAATTGATTCTAGCTTATTTGAAAATAACAATTTTCACATACTAAAATCCCCTGGTAAATATACCACCCTTTACCAACCCCATCAACTGGGTTCAGGAAAAGACTTAACGCTGAGATACCAGTGATAGACATCAAAGACTGATCCCTGGGGACACTATGCAGCCACACAGGCACATGAGCATATGCACGGTGGTGCTAGGGAAAGCCCTCCTATATTCAGGAGCCCAGTACCTTTTGCCTTAAAATGCTCTCTCTCCTGCCCTGTGGTCTGGATGCAGGGCAGGGAGGGTTTCCCAGGGCTGGGCCAGACCTGGTCGTCAACAGCGCAGCCTCTGCCTCCAGTCAGGGAAGCAGTTGACCGCCAGTCCCTGCCTGACGACCAGGTGCTTTGTGGGATCGGAGGAGAGTGTCCAGGACAGAACTCTGGCATAAGTGGGTCTGCTGACCCCTTACTAGAGCATCCTTTTTAGCTTGATGACTGAAATGGGGGTACCCAACCAGGCTTAACCCTGAAGCCTGAAGGGTCCCCGAGCCACAAGATGCAGAACATTGTGGACCCTGCCTGCAGGGGCTCCGGAAACCCCTTCACCCCACTCACAAAAGTATTTAACCAGTTTAAGCACCTTGCTGGATCTCAAAGCAGGCTGCTGAAGGAGATCAAGAGAAACATTCTGCAGAGATGTATGCTGAAAAAACTCTTTAATAAATGAGGTAAAGCTGTGTAAATTCACGGACAAAAGTAAACTCCCACGTGGATTGCCTGAATTTTCTTTAAAGCTCGTCTTCTTGGCCACGCTGGCAGCCCCACCCCCCAGACTCCTCCTGCCCTCTGCCCTGTGGTGAGCTTCCCCAGCGGACACTGCATCCCGCTGGCTCCAGCCCGCCTGCAGCTCCCTCCTCACCGCCGCCCTCCCAAGTCACTATCGCCCCCGCTTTCCCTCCTCGCTCTCCTGCTCCCTGGGTCTGCCTTCGCCGCCTCACGTTCATCACCTCCGTGGCTGCCATCTCCCTCTTGGCCAGGTGGGACTCTGCTCCGCCTGGAGTGCTGCGAGCCCACTGCTTCCTGACAGGTGACATTCCTGCCCCCCTGTGGAGGGTCACACTGCTTTCCAGCCAGAGGCACCAGCCACGCTTACAGTGGCTGATGGTAGCATTGCCTTTGCCTCTGACACAGCCCCAGGCTTCTCCCTTCCTCTGAGGCACAGCATCTTCTTCTCACCTTCCCAAATCAACACAACAAGGTAGTAACGGTGATCGTTTTCCGGATAATAGAGGTAGTAAGAAGTAACCCAGGTTGCATTTACTGTGTGCCAGGCACTGTTCTAAGATCCTCACAAGAAGAACTCATTTACTCCTTACAGTAGTTATGTGTAAGATTGAGGTAAGCACTATTATATATCCCCATGTCATAGATGGGGAAACTGAGGCCCAGAGAGATTAAGGAATGTGCTCAAGGTCCACATAAAGTCCTGAATGCCCGAAACATGGTAATCTCTAGATAAACACTAGATGCCATGCTATTTCTATTATTAGTTTACGTCTGCATTCCCCTGGTTGTCTGGTTGTGGTCTGAGGAAATGCACCTTGTCTTTCTGAGCAAGTTTCAGTGTCCTCATCTACAAAATATCAACAGTCTGTAAGCTCCCTTCCGATTGTACTTTTCATGCTCTTTGCTCATGTTGTTGCTGCTTTTTCAAAGAATGCCTTCCCAGGGAGTTTGTCTCTCCAGCATCTCCTGGATTTTGTGAAGAAATAATTGCTTGACTGCTCTGGAAACTTCAAGAAAACAACTTGAAATAATGCCCAAAGGGCGTTTGGTCAGCTCTCCTTTCTATCGGAAGGTTTTGGAGTTGCAGCCACCGCAGTTGTCTCCGAGAGCCTCCATTAAGCCCGCGTTATGCTGCTAATCAGTGTGTCTGACCTGAATTCTGCCTGGGAGAGGCAAGCGAGGAGACGTGAGAGGCTGGGCCAGTCCTCAGTCTCTCCCCTGGGTAGGTCTTGTGTCTCCTCTGCATTGGGCAGATGGGGCTGCACCACCCTGGGATGTGGCCAGAACAGAGGCTAGGAGCAAGGGCTCCCTGTTGGCTGTCAAAGAGTTTCCTCCTCTTGGAAGAACCACAGCAACAGAGGGGGTGTTGGTTTTGCTTCCTGATCTGTTGCCATTTATAGACGATTGAAGTTCTGAACTCCCCATCCTCCAGAGAGATGGGCAAGCTCACAGCCTGCTGCTATGGGCTTAAGACAACAGTGCAGGCAGGATGTCCTCTGATCCTGTCTTGTAAATTCGAATAGAAAGATATCATGGGGGCTCTGGAGTCTCTGACCAGAGTGCTGAGAGACAAAATGTTAAGAAGGGACAACCGTCTTTGAGTCCCGCAAAGTGTTGGGCAGTGTTCTAGCCAAAACAGCCCGATAGAGCCTGCTGGGTATTAATAGCACCAGCTAACATTTATGGAGTACTTACAGCATGCCAGCTGCTGTGCTAAGCACCATTTAATCCTTGCAATACGCCTCTTATTATTATTGTCACTGCCAACACTTTACAGATGAGGACACAAACTAAGAAAAGCTGCAGGGCTTGCCCCGGTCACACAGCAGCACCAGGCTGTGACACCAGAGCTCACACCCTTATCCATCACATTTGACTGCCTTCCTGTTGCATCCTTTGTGTGAAGGACCCCAGTGCAGATGAGAGGGTCCAAGGACAGGGGCTGGGTTTGCACCTCAGGGGACCTCTGTCCCAGGTCTGGGTCTTGGTGCTGTGGACTCAGAAGGTCTGTTTTCAGTCATGTGGGGAACTGGGCCTGGGGGAAAGAATTCTTACCGATCTCCAAGGGAATTCCAGACACGGTCATGCAGATGTTCATGTACAGGTGGCCCATACCAGCTGTCTGTATGATAACTCCTCTGGCAGATATCTGCTCAGGAGACTACTCAGCAGGTAGGAACATTGCTCAAGGGACATTTCCACCAGTGAATAACTCCTGTTCTCTAGGGCTCTTCCTGCCTAGTTTATCAGTAATGGTCTTTGGAATTCAGATGACTTTCTTTCTCGATCCTTAGCGGTGATGCTCCAACACCTTCTTATTGTCCAACTTCTATTTTCCAATATTTCTCTTTAGGCCCCAAACCTTCTGTCATTACAACATTGCTTTAAGAAACCCATGGTAGAATTTCTAAGATTAGTTTTATTTTACACAAAGACACTAAAATTTCTGCCTTCCAAAGAACAAATGGAGAGAGAAGTGGATTCGGAGGCAGGGAAGCAGGATGCCAGGCTCAGCTCAGGTCCCGCTGAGCCAAGCAAGTCATCTCCATGGCTGAGTGGTGGGGATGATCCAGTGCATCCATTTGACTTCTTGGCCTGTAAGAAACTCAGTATATACTCCCACCTGGGGCTGTGATGGCGAGACTCCTGCCTGGAGAGAATGAGATAAAGGAGGGTGTCAGGGGAGGGGGTAAGGAGGGGAGATGGAATAGTTCTGACAACCAAGGAGCACACATCTGGGCTGCTTTGGGGTGACTTGCTCCCTGCAGATGAAGGTTTAATGCTGAGACCCCTCAGGAGAAACCCCTGGTTCACTGCAGCAGGGGTTCCGATGCTGAAGCACGCGGGAAATAAGAATGGGTCTTGTGGCGAACAAGGGTTGAACAGGCTTCTCTTCAGGGCAACTGCATGTCACTTCTGAGCAGTGTGCTCAAAGGTAGTCAAGGCAATTTTTTAAAACATCCCTGTGGTTGATATTATAAATTAGGTTGATACTATAAACTTGAAAAGTGACAGCTGACCTAGAGATCTGGACTTCCAGGTCTCACCAGAGATATTTGAACTATTTCCAATATCTGAGGAAGTCTTTTGCAAATTGTACACTCACACAGATAATAATGTATATGCCAACAAAAATGTTATTTCTTTGTTTTTTAGCTAGACTTATTAGCTTGGCATGGTAACACTAGCTGCCTTATGCTAATATGGAAAGTTTGTTGGGAACCATCTATATTTGTAATACGTAATAAATAGGAAAAAAGATAATCGTATATACTTGTCATTTACACCCTGTCCTGTTATACAGCAGATTGGAAGCAGCTGAATCATTGTTTGTTTTTTTATCTGTAGAGAGCCTTGGGCTTTGTAGGAAAACCCTAGTGAAGGAAGTATGAGGCAATGAAGGGTTGGAGGGCTCTTTGTGGCTCATTACCTGTCACCTCGAAGGCAGGTACTGGTGTTTCGAATTTAAAGTACCTTCGAAGGCAGGGGGCTGAGGGTCAGCAGAGGACACACAGAGACCCCTTGCAAGGGGGAGACTTGGGTTAAGTTTCCCAGAGACCCCTCCAACTTGGGTGTAGAAGAATTTTCCTACTCTCTGGTAAGGCCATCCTCAAGCTTTATGTTCATGTGGGTTCCTTAACTGTCAGGTTATTTACATTCTCAAGGACTGACTTCCTCCCAACCTCTCTTTAGTACTGCATTTCCTAGGCCAGAGGCATTGCTTGCTTCTCTGAATAACTGTGGCCCTTTCTTCTCTGCCCCATTTAGTAGGTAATTAGGCGCTGCCGTGGTGTCCTGGCTAACTGCTCTGTTGTACACATCTCCCCTGCGGCCTCATCACAGGCTGCCTCTCAAATCTTCAGTAGCAGAAGATTCGATGCAGCACCAAAAGACCTGATCATTTTATAACCTCCACTACCTCCCAATGCCTCAGCAGTCATCACCACGAACAATCCCTACAGCAATCAAGTGAGCTAAGGGGGAAGATGTTAATATTCTCATTCTACCAATGAAGGAATGGAGAGTTGGTGACATTAAAAGACTCACCCAGAGTCACCCAGGGGGCAAGTGGTGGACCTGAAATGTTAGCCATTGTTGTCTCATTTTCTTCTCCAAGCACCAAATGCTGTCTTTCTAGGCATTCAATTCCAAGTGCAGTGACTTTTAAATTATATCATCTTACTTGGTAGGACTCTAAGTATTTCTCAGAGGATGTGAATGAGTTCTCAGTACCCCGCTGAGTGGTATGGGCCGACTCTGGCAGTAGCAATGGGCACACTGCAGGTTTCTTTGCCAACTTCTTTATTTTTCCATCTGATCCTGGACTGGCCAAGGACGGGGGAGCCCTATGACCCTATATTCCTGTTCCACCGAATGGATTGAAAAAACAAAGCCACCGTGGGGAGATGAAGCTATCCAGCACACCAGGAGAACAGAGAACCGTCTCCTAGAAGGCTGTGTCCCTTTGCCTCACTGATCCCCGCTGCTCGTTGAGTTTTGCTGGTTTGTTGGTCTCTGTATCATTTACTTTCTAGTCTTTTTGTTCCCCAATACTTATGTTAAGCTGTAACTCTGGGTTCACCAAGGCAGTCACCTTCTACCAAAAGCCTCATTTCCTTTCTGGGTCAGGACAAGGTGTGACCTGGAAGGTGGGGATTGACATGTGTCCTCCAAAGTCTGCAATTTCAGGCTCTGCCCTCCCCAAGGGAGAAGCGCCCTCCACCAGCCAAGAGCAGGGTGTTAGCTGTTCCTTTAGCTTGGCTGCCAAGTCTCAGTTCCAGGCTCCCAACACACTAACACCCTCCTGAGAGGCTGAGAAAGGAATTATTTCATTTTCAGGCAGCCAAGTGGATAGATGGTAAGAAGCATCTATTTTGGAAATACATTTTTCACAGCAAATCACATTTGCATGATTGTGCCTGTAAATATCTCCATGGCATTTGCTAAGTTAGACACAATGCCTTTGCTTGCCTGCCCTTCACCTTGCTCCAGCCCCAAGATGCTCCTGGGGTCTGGGAGCTGCACCTCGGGGAGGTACTCTTTCCTTAGCTCATCCTCTGAGGGTGAGACATTTCCTTCTCAATCTGGGAGAATACATCTCTTGCACAGCCAGAATAAATTCTGATCCAGGTGGTCCATGACATGGAAGCAATGACAGTGACTCCGTACAGTTTCTATTTTCTGCTTCTCGTAAACCTACAATACATGAGGTATTAGGCCTTTCCCGTATATGTTTCACTACATAATTGTACCACTTGTGTAAACTTCCTCCTTTGTCTTCTCTGTCTTGATATTTTTGTATGTGTGTATTGTCTCCCTGTGGGTAAAACTGCAATATTTCCAGAATCTTTCACCTGGCCTTAGTGCATCTCCATATCAATAGGTGTTTCCCAGCTGTGGAGAGAAGCAGTCCATCTCCATATCAGTAGGTGATTACAAGGGGGAGTGAGGGCATATCTGGACCGGAGAGGTTGGGTGGGGTCCCTTTTTGCAGCCAGGTCACGAAAGACATGGGAGAGCAATAGTGGACGACTGCTTGTAAGCAATAAATGGGTTTCTCCCACTTTATTTCTCCCTTTGACTGATTTTGGTTTTGATGCCGGAGTTCTTGTTCATGAAGCTGAAGAATGAGCTCCACAAACACTCAGGGTAGGAGAGCAAGGTACAGGCCTTTATTTAGAGATAAAGTGAAAGGACAGAGCCCCTGGCTCATGCCAGGAGGGACTAGAGAGTCCGGGGTGGTATGTTGTCTAGGGGTTTTATAGGTAGTTGAGGATTTTTCGAGAATATGTAAAAAAACTTATGGGTGTGGACTTATTAAGTGGTCCTAGGAAATTTAGAATTAACTTAACCCAAGCAACTTCCTGCTCTGATGATTTCTCCCTGAGATGCCAGCACCTTGGTCTGGGGGCATATGAAATAAGGCCATCTGCTCAGTCCCCAAGTTGGGCTGAGGTATTCTTTGCTAAAGAGTAAGTTAAAAATTTCTAACGTCTTAACTTCTTGGGTATTAAAATGTAATCTTATCTTTAAGGTGGAATCCTTCCTGCCTTTTACTGTGTTGGGCCTGCATGCTAAATTCGTTTGCCCAGTTTGCAAAATCACTTCGTCAGATCTGAAGGAGGAAAGATAGCACATAGGCCTGGGCCTTTTGGCATGCTAAGGTGAATCTTACACATGATTATAAATGATTAGCATAATAAAAACGTGCTACTCTTCTTTACCTGGGGAATATTAACTGATCTCACTGAAGAATGACTCTAGAGGTGAATGTTTAACAGAGTTTTAGTAGGGGGTTTCCTTGCATATAGTTACATTGCTCTGACTGCAAATATCCTGCCTTGCTTTTTCCAGAGGCCCTCACCCTACTTTGACTACACCCATGGCCCCTGTCTCAGTTTCAAAGGTATTTTCCCCTGGGCTGGGGAAATATTTCCCCCCCCCAGAGTTACACTCCTCCAGAAGAAGATTAACTCCTGGTTGAGAGAGATTACATTTTTTTACCATGCTGAGTCATCTATACATGCTCTGTTTAGCTGTATGTGCATATATGTGTGTATAAGATCATATGAGCATAAAGAGGTATGCAGAAGGGTACATATTAGGTTGTAAACATGGATTATCTGGGCAAAAGGTGGCTAATAGGAATGGAAGAAGGAGAGAAGGAGGGATGGCTAAACAAAGAGAAGGACAAAAAAAGACTACACTTAAAAAAAGACATTCCTGGCATATCAGTTCAACTTTGGGGGGAAAAATGTGGTGATGAATCAGCAAACCATGTTTATGGATTTATGAAAAACCTGACATATGTATACGTGCCAAGAAATTAACATGGAGTACAATTAAGGAAGATAAAAGAAGTGCTGTGCACATACCATTCAGTAAATATCTAGTGAATGAATGAATGCTGAACAGTAAGCCGTATGTGATAATTTTATAGATTTGGATTTTCAGGGAGGATTAGCTATTTATTTGCTAATATCACTATGACACATACAATGCTTGCAGTATGTTTTCACAATCAGAATCACTAATGTTCTCTGGGTCGTGGGTGGGACAGCCTGCCTGGGAGAATTCCAGTTGACCCTATGGTTACCCTGTTCAACAATCAGCTGCTTCAGAATTAGCTGGTGTGATTGTTAAAAGTGGAAATGATAGGGTCCTGACCCTTGTCTACTGAATTAGCTGGAGGGAGGGGCTTAGGAGGCTGGGGCTTGGGAGTCTGTGTTTTAACAAGCATGCTAGGTGATTTTTATGCTCCTTAAAACTTCAGAACCATTGCTCTGGGCACTGTTAACTGCCATTGCTAATAATGCAGTGGTTTTATAATTATTCTTCAAACAAAATAAAACAGGGAAAGATTTATTATTTACTATATTAGGAAAAAAATCATGCTTCATTGTTTGAATTTCCTTTGTTTTATTGCCAGTATTTAAAAGACCTAGTTCATGTCAACTTTCTAATGTGTAGATAGAACTTTGAATGAAGGCATCTAACTTGTGGGGAACCAAATTCCCTGAACTGAAAATCCCTCAGTACCTTCTCTTATGCCAACTTTGCACAGTGGTGACCTGCCCTAACAAAAGAATCTTTGGTTCTTTGTTACCCTAAAACACATTTCCGAAAACAAAATGCAATACATCAAACATTAAAAAAGCATGGAGAATAATATAACAATCATCAGTCCTCTTACCAGCCAGCTTTGTCCAGTCTTAACATTTTCCTATGTTTTCTTCAAACATGCTTTTGCATAAATAAAACACTATAGAAAAAATGTGTAGCCCTCCCTAACCCACCCTTCTTTCCCCCTCCCCAAAAATAACCATGGGACTGAATTGTGATTTTATTCTGATAAATATTTCTGTATTTTGGCTATATAATATATTCATATATGATTTAGTTTGACAAATTTTAAACATTTCATAAATGGTATCATATATGGCATGCATTTCTCTGCAAATAGATTTGTTTTGTGCAATGATTTACCATGTTGACATATGTAGTTCCAGCTCATTTAACTATTATACAGTATGGCATGTGATATAGTGTTGTGTGGTGGAGAATGATAATATAGTATTACTAGTAGGCTATAGAGAATGCTGTTGTATGAATGTAGCACCAATTTGAGCCATTCTTGTTTTCTGATGTACATTTAAAATTGTTTTCATTTTTTTAAACTATTATGAACAATGTTTAAGTGAGGTTTTTTGATGAATTTCTTCTGCTGTGTATATAGCAATGGATTTTGTGGGTTATCTTGTAACAGTGCATCTTTACCTTTAATAGATATTGTCCAATTATTCTACAAAGAAATTGCACAAATTCCCATAACCACTTCTTGAATATTTCAGCAAGTTTTTCCCTTCTGTGGCCTCAAATTTAGGAGCAGAAGACAGAAATATAAGCCAAAGCAAGAAAACAGTTTTGAGAACGCATTTAATTATCAGTGGAATTTAGCTCAGAGTGTCCTTTTCCCACTCTGGAGGCCTTTTTCTCATGTGACTGCCTCCTTTCAAATACAATCAGTGTGTATTGGTTAAGCTCTGGTGTTGAAGCATTTGGGAGCCTGGATTCAAAGGTGCACGAGAAAAAAAGACTAGAGAGTTTAAAGACTAACTAGGAAGCTAAGACATAAACGGTAGATAAAAGTTAATTATTTAAATAACAATTTAACAGTAAGAGAGAAAAGCTGTCACTGGAGAGCGCAGACTCATCACTGAATGGATTGTGCCTGCATTAATTCTATAGGAGTTCTCTAGATGGGGAAGTCAGAGCTTTGCCTTAGATGGTTTCCTAGCAACCGTCAGTAGATGAGAATCAGCTAACTCTGCTTTTTTGAAGCAGACTTTACTCCCTTAGAAAAATGAGTTAAATAAATGCCAGCTTAAGATAGAATTTGGCCATATAAAAATATATTTGAAATAGATGACTTCTGAACAAAGATCTAAAGTGGTTTTCTTTCTCAGAACCTAACAAAGGTGGGTGTGTAGAAATGGAAGTGGCACCAGATTTAGGGACCTGGGCATCTGACTTTTTGCAGAGTTGGGATTGGACAGTGATGTGGAAGTCAAAAGACAGATTCAAGGAGAGAAGGAAGGGCAACAGAGCCCCATACTTGAAGTGTGGAATCGAGCAGTTTCCTAGGCTCACCTGGCCCAGGGAGTTTTAGAGTTCATACAGCGACAGGGTGTGGAAATTGGTCATGTAGGCCTTAGCTCTGGGGACTTGCTCCACATCACCAGCTTTCACTTTGCTCTGGAGGTGAGCTCTAAGAGATCATGCATCACGTATTTCCTGACATGGAAAAAGCAGCATTAATGTGATAGTTCACTTCCATTTCTTGTACCACTTTGTACAACCTCTGCTGGTGACTGACTGGAAGAAGGAAAACCTTGAGGGTATTCCCAGGAGGGAGGCCCATGGGAGGCTTGTTGATATATTTTAAAAACATTTCTGGGGTCTTCAAATAGAAATGGAGACTCACAGAGTTCTTGAGCTGGGAGAGACTTTTATAGATCAAATATATTGAATATAAAGAAATGGACAAGTTTGCTTTGTAGTTTAGTTATACAATACCCAACTTCTGGAGGGCAGTCTGCCTCTTTACCTCCTCCTTTGAGCAAAACAAATATCATCAGACGCTCTTGCAGACACCTATAAGAAGAGGCATAGTTGGTTTTTTTTTAAGCTTACTCAATAAAGTTGAGAATAAAATATAAATTTAAAGATCCCGAAAAAATTCTATTGTTCTTAAAATCTCCTAAGGTGTTAAGATAAATTTAGAGTTGAGATTAAAATTCTGTTAATGCTAGATCACGTTAGTGTAATTTTCCGGCACTATATTTTCTACTACATATCAAATGTCATTCAGAGCCTTTAGAAATCAATGCTATGCCAATTTGAGAACTTTATTGACAAATTTTTTTTCAAGATGGTGGACTAAGTCATATAATTACTCTTTAGGTGTTCCTTGACAGCACTTTTCGATTTACCAATTTTTATTAAAAGTAATTACTTTCTTTGAATGTAGTCAGGCAACAGAAATACAAAAGTGGATGATTCCACCTCCCACCAAAGCTGGTGGGCCTTCCAGTTTGGTCACCTGAATTCAGCCTGTTCTGGGGAACACAGTGGTGTGTTGGGCTTCCCAACTCTGTGTTTAGTGATATGCTGGTACTTTGGAATCAGCCTTGTTGGGAGTAGTCACACCACTAAAAGTGGCAAACACTACAAATCGGAGCTTTTATTGGAGACCCAGTCATTAGACATTTACTATCATACTCTGGGGCAGATGTCACTTCTCTCTTCATAGTGAATTGAGAATCTTAGGCCAACATTCCTTCCACTGCCATTTGCCATCCTGTTTGTATGTGCCCGGGGTGTAGGCTTAATTTTCCTACTTGTCCAAGCAAAATAGAGTCAGAAAGGTAGTCTATAATCATGTCTTCAAAAATATTTATTTAAATTTAAAATAAAACACAAAAAGCCTCATAGAATCCATTCCAGAACTGACTGTCAGGCATAATATTTTGTTTTGTGTGAATATCTATACCACAGTGTGCTGTCCCCATAGATAATGGAGTCTTTTCCAGAAATCCAATTTAATCTTTGTGAATATTCCTCACTGATCATTCACAATGGGTCCAGCCTAATGACCACTCTGCCTGTTGGGGAGTTCCCTTCTGAGGCAACACTCCTCTGCTGACCCTCTGAGGACCTGAGTCCGAAGAGCCGACGGGTAATGCTGCACCTTAGCAGCTTAGCTCCTGTCATGATGAGCGTATCCCCCTGCTGGTTAAATCCCTTGTGTTTCCCTCTGGGTTGCACTAAGATCATTACTAAGTGTTCATCACACATTGGCAGTGTGCTAGGTCCTGGTGTATCAGGAGAACAGGGAGTGGTTTTTTCCACTGAAGCTTGGAGCAAGTCCACATGACATGAATTTAAAGAGAGGTCAGAAAGGGCCCAAGTGACAGGTATATGAGGAGACATCTGTGTTGATGCCACTGGAAGTCCAGAAGTAGCTGATACTGAGACCGGTACAATGCCTCATGTTCTCGTTATGTTTTTGTTGATGCTGATATATTCCTTTTAAAAAAAAGTGTACTTTCACTTGAACTTTGGGGTTAGGTCCCTTTAGGCAGAATAGATATCCTGTCATCTACATATCCATCCCCTGATAATTTATTAAACATTACAAAAACCTACGTTCAAGTCTGCTGAGGCTCTATGGGAACCTCTCCCACTTTATGGGAAGACAGTGAGCTAAGGAGCAGGGGCTGCAAAAGAGGGTGGAGAATCCACCTACTGTCGGCTTCCTTCCTTCAGTGTGTGGGTTGTGGGTGATGCCAAAGAGCAAGAGGTCTTTATCCATGAGCGGCTTATTACAGGGGAGGGGTCACTGTGAGCAGTGACAGGGTGAACAGTAGACTTCATACCTCCTGCACATTATACTCCCTCTAGTCTCTAAGCAAGGTGCTTAAAAAAGAAAAAAGAATTCAGAAGGTATAACTACAAGCATTGATACCAACTTAAAAGCCCTTCTAGGACTCCTTTCCCAGCTTCACACTAAACCAAGGTTCCTATTTTCTGGAGGGAAAATCTAACTGTGGCAGCACCAGACTCCTGCCCAGCTCCAGGAATGAGCTTGCCCCTCACACACTGGCCTACCACATTTTTGGAGTACAGGGCTACCTACCCGAGTATCTCCATCCTTCTGCTGCTGCGTCAGAGAACTTGTGCTGTGCTTGCTAACTCAGAGAAACACCCAAGCAGAAACAGTAATTTGGTGGAAGATTACATTCCACGAGTTGAGTCTCATGCTGTGTTGGTCCCATAGATGCAATTAGTTCCCCAACAACAGAAAGCTTATTCTGTTGCTGGCAGGTACCTTGGCACATTACCCATAGAGCAGATGGCCACTGGTTCCACAAATTAGATTTCCAGATGATTGTCTAATAGTGTGTCAACTAGCCACTCCTGCCTTGCCCTTCCTGCCTCTCTGATAAATTGGAGTGAGTCTGTGTAAATGCACTGACCTCCTACCAATGAACCATTCCTCTGTGTGGGAGCCCAGCTGAGACAGGGTCTGAGGGAGGGCAAGGGAGTCCGCATTTCCAAGACATTTAATTAATTTGCAATGTGCATGTCTTCTTGCCCTTTCCCTCCAATCCCCATTCCAGCTTTCCCAAATGTTCTGTGTACTGACCTGATGGCACCTGGGCTCCCTGCAATCTGCTTTGATGACCAGAATGTGAGGGATTCCCTGCTCCAGGTCTACCCTCCTGATTCATACTGATGTGACATGAATAGTCTTTCCCTATCACTAAGGGGAAAATAGGAGGAGCCTTCTATAGCAGAATCACTCATCAGTCCTCTCCTGCCCCACACTCCTTTCTTAGAGGAATTACCCCAGTCCAGCCAAGGTAGTCCTAGTGTGTATTCTCCCTCCTGTCCCAGTGGCAGTTGACTAAAAGGTTGACTAGAAACCAATCAGATTCCCACTCTTGAAAAATGAGGAAAAGGGCCCAGGAAGTATGTTGTTGATGCACAGACTCTAGGGTGAAGGTCTAGGCATTTCTGCAGAAGCCCTCTGGGGGGTCCTGGAGAGAAGGGTTCTGGCTCCAGAGTCTAGTTGGTCACCTACTTTTTTGGATCCCACTGAAGTTTTTGAATACATTTCCCTTCATTTAAATTTGCATATATGATTTCTGTGCAGCCAAGTGCCTCTTCTGACATATCCTCTTACTCTATCTCCTTCCCCAAACAAAATCACAGAAACCACACCACCATTTTGTCTATGACTATCCCTCAAACTCTGAAAGGTCAGATGCCCACCACTGTACCAGACAAAACATTCCTGAGCCAGAAGCACAATCAAGTACAGTCACGAATGAAGTGGAGCCTTATCTGAAGGCCTTTCACCTGTGCTCTACCCACGAGCGCAGCTGCATGGCCGTGTCCTGAAACCAGGACACCAGTGCTCTTTCCCCCAGGTGACAAAGTGACAGTGCGGAAGGGGCTGTGCTTCTCTGTCTTGGATTAGCCCACTTGGTCTTTGGACCACCATCCTAATTGGACTGGGTACTGATCATACCCCTTGGTTTTCTTGCTTTACAAGAAGGTGGTTTAGAATCGAGAGAAGTGGTTCCTCTTACAACAGAGGCAGGCTGGGACATGGATAGTCCTCCAGCAAGGACACAGTGGGGCTCGGGCCGAGGGCCTGGCTCTGGTGGAGAAGGGTGCCTGGAGGCCAGCCTAGGAAATGCCCCATCAGTCTGTCCTTTTGGTTGTTTATTTGTTTATATTGCTTTTGCTTATTTTGTTTTTCACATTTTTAACCAACATGTCTGACTAGGTATATTCCAGGAGCCCATTGGCCTCAGTCTTCATAAAGGAGATGGATGGCACTATGAGTATGATGAAAGGGACCTTCCAGATTCCTGCATATGATGGGGAGGGAGAGCAGAAGCACCACTCATATCCTTACACTGGGTTCTAGGCTTGGGATCTTTGAGGTCAAGCCCTGGTCTCAGCCGGTGATCACCATCTTTACTGTTCAGAGACAGTCCTGATATGAACCGCTGGGGAGCTGTTAGCCAGCCTTAAGGGGGACACAGGGTAAGGCAGTGTCTCTGTGGTCATACTCCATTAGCCAAAGGCACACCAGGGATAGTGACTGTGGGTGATGAGCCTCTCTCCCCGTAGTATGTCCCTCTGTGTGCTTGAGGTGTGTTCATATGCTTGGTGAGTAGCTCTAAGTGATGGCATTGTTAGGGGTGTGCTAGGTCAAGTAAATCATCCCTTTTGGCCAGAAATGTGTGAATTTGTGGTTTACATAGGCAAGGCAGTGAGGTCTGGCCAAAGGGAAGAGGCCAAACAAAACTGCAAAATGATCATTTCCAGACGTGTCCGATTTTGGCATAGAGCAGCCACTTCATGCAATTAGGCTGGTGCCCCTATGACACAGGCTGAGTCTTCAGCAGGAATTGGCTCTTGTTCCCCTGGCCTATGTTCATTTGTCTCCTTTAACTTCAAGCTGGCCTGTTGTTTTCTTCCAGAAATCCCTAGGAGTTTATAATCAGATGATTATGAAATTTAAATAAGTATACCCTTGGAAAATGGGAAAAAAACCCAACAACCTCAAGACTCAGACCTCAAGCAATGGCCAGATTGTAGGCTGCCACAAAGCAAAAGCAGATTTCTCTGCCCTTCCTGTGGTGGGGCCATCTCTGATTGAGGGCAGGTGGCTTGCCCTGTTCTGTTTGTTGGGTGAGCAACCACACTTGACCTTTTCTGGCATAGGAGGGACTTTTGGCCTTCAATCCATGGCTTTTTGGAATGCTAGCAACTTAAAAAGGATTAACTCTTCAACTTAACTTAAATAACAAAATCTTAATGACATGATTTAAAAAAATACAGCCAAGGCAAAAACACAGCAAAGGACAAATAAATTATAGGGTCTTCAATAAGTGCAGGGAGAGTTGGTTTTATAGGAAAGTGTCTAAGCTCTAGCCCCTCTTAACAGTTCTTTTCAAGCAGTGCCATGCAATTCAGGACTGATATCATGTATCTCCAAGGCCACATAAGGCCATTTGGTAGGCAATGTCTATTGGGTACTTGCTTTATGAAAGGTATGGATTTAAGAGATGAGCAGGGAGAGAGAGGAACCTGAGAACCTAGTTCTTGTGTTCACAGAGTTTGCAATCTGATTGGTAGATATCCTGCAGGTCAACCAATTTAAAGGTAGTTCTCAGACGTCACAAACTACAAAGTACCAATGGCATAAGAGGTACCATAGAGGGGAGGGACTGAGGTAGTGAAAATCCATCTTGTCTAGGACATTTTATAAACCCATTCTGTGTTAAGATATACCCAGATAAGACCTGGACTAAGTCCTGGACTCAGCCACAAAGGTGTAAATATCACATTCTTGTGAGGGTCTCTGATCCTCTTAGCTGCTCCAATACCAATGATGACTTGGTAGATATTCTATCAACATCACTTGGTGACTTTCATCAATGAGACTGTCAACCAAGAGCTCAGTGTTAGTCACCAACTTCTTTTCTCTTTGAAGTTTTAGGAGTTGAGATGCTATTCCTTGCCTCAGTGTGATTATATAGTATTACTACACATCAATGTATTGTTGTTACCCTTTTACCAAGAATGTGTGTGTTAAGTGGCTGTTGTTAGCTAATAAGGACAATCATTTACCTGCACATGCATGTGCGGGAAGGAGTGTATGTGTGTGTATGGGAAAGGGTATGTATTTGAAAGCTTATATGCGTTCTCAGTATGTGACAGGAAAAAATGACCGCAATAAAATGTGACTATTTTCAACACTAGTCCCCATGTGGCTGTTTATTTCTTCTGATATTCTTGGCTGGCAGTTCAAGGTACCACATGGGTACTGGCTCACTGTTCCTGGCTTCACAAGCCAAGCAGCTAGGCTCCCAGGAGGTTCCAGTTATTTAACCAAAGTGAATACAAGCTTTGCCTCTTATCTTTTAAAATACGCTTTCATTAAAACAGCTAATCATATGCATTTTCTAAAACTTTATTGCTGAATCTTAAAGATAACTGAATTTTACAGCAGTAATTAAGGAAACAATTAACAACCTATGGGGTATTATGTTAAGCAAAATAAATCAGAGAAAGACAAATACTGTATGATTTCACTTGTATGTGGAACCTTAAAAACAAAACAAATGAGCAAACTAAACAAAACTGTGCTCATAGATACAGAGAACAGTTTGGTGGTTGCTGGAGGGAAGGGGTGGGTGGTAGGTGAAAGGGGATCAGAGATACAAACTTCTAGTTAGAAAATAAGTTATGGGGGTATAATATACATGACTATATATGGTGACTATAGTTAATAATAATGTATTGCATATTTGAAAGTTGCTGAGAGAGTAGATCTTGAAAGTATTCATCATAAGAAAAATACTGTGACTCTGTATGGTGACAGATGCTAACTAGACTTATTGTGCAGATCATTTTGCCATATACACAAATATCAAGTTATTATGCTGTACACCTGAAACAAATGCTATGTCAATTATACTTAAAAAAAATAACCGTGTGCCCGAGTAAAGACTTTCAGAAAGATAAAAAAAAAAAACCTATGGGCCATGTGGTGGACCTGTTCAACAAACCTTGGCATATGGGTAGGGGTTCTCCATGAAATTTAAAGACACCACCAGGTCAAGTAAAAGGCTGTCTATACCCTACAGTGGGTGTGTAGAATTTCTTATCC
Organism: Smutsia gigantea; assembly: GCA_032199065.1. Taxonomy (NCBI): domain Eukaryota; kingdom Metazoa; phylum Chordata; class Mammalia; order Pholidota; family Manidae; genus Smutsia; species Smutsia gigantea. Next base: position 53,056 of record JAVSCE010002480.1, read on the forward strand.
AGACGAGAGAGAATAGGCCAAAGATGAGAAAAACTTTAAGCTTTAGATTGGTTCTTGGGTTGATGATTGATAGAAGGATATTGAGGAAAATGATGATGGGACTATATGACTGTAATGTCTTCAAGTGAGAAAGTGCAGAGATTTCTGTACATTCCCTCCCCTAGAAAAAATTTTTTTCCTGGAATCAAGTTGGACCTAATTCAGCACAGGAGGTCCTTTGTGTGGGGCTAACAGCAGCTGTCTTCATCAAGGTGTTGTGTATTATTAGATATGACCTTGTCCAAGACAATTAAGAAACCTAGAGTGAATGGACTCTGCTCAGCTTAGTGCCAGTGCAGTGACCACTATCAGTCTGATCGACGGGCTGAGTTAGTGGAACTTAAACTGCAGTAGGAAAAGCCTTGAGACTAGAATAAGGGAAAAGATAGTCCCACCACATCCTCTTCTAAACAGATCACTTCTGGAATGATCTCATTTTAGAAATGCAGCTTGGAGTGCCAATGATGTTACAATTTTGAGAAATAATACCTAAACATATGTGTGTTTTGTCCATGCTCTAGGGTTTTCAAAGTGGCTGCATGATCTCAATGAGCCTCAAACTAAATTTATGATCTAATATTATCCTCAGATTGCAGATGAGAAAACTGAGGGAGGGTAATAGTTTAGCCAGGAGGTAGAGGTTCCAGAACTTCAAAATGAACAGTCTGGTTCCAGTGCTGGCATTTTCTCTACTACACCATGGACTGAACTGCAACAAACCCAGAGCCAGGGGTTCTGGAAGTCTCAATCCAAAAGGAGCTGCTTAAGAAGTGAAATGTTTGGCCTGACGGAGAAATGTTTCTAGTAGGCCCGCAAGAGCTGTTGTCAAATATTTGAAACCTGTCATATGGAGGAGGGAGGAGACTTTTTTATAGCTCCGGGGCAGAACTAGCACTAATTGATTGAAATTATGCATGAAGCCAGAGGGTGAAAGAGTGACAAGCATTGAGCCACAGAACTGAGTCCAGATAGGTCGACAAAGCAATGGCCCGGAGCAACAGAGAGCCAGCCAGGGCGCCTACGCAGGTCGGAAGGAGGGTCACCAGCACAAATGTCTAGAATGCCTACCGCTGCATCTTCCCCTGCTTCTGGGGAACAGGCCGAGTCCACTCACAGTGGTTTCCCCTGATGTGGGGTCTAGTTCCGGATGGAGGGGAGCCCTGGCTGGTCAGTTTGGAAAGGTCGTAGTTAAGAGCTGACTGAAGTTGCTCCCTATTCACTGACCGGATTGGACGAAACCCCTCCCAGACAGCCACTGCTATCCCCGCAGGCCTGCTAGGGCTCCTGCCTTGTGGCGGCAGGGGGTTTTCCTGTTCCGGGACTGAGATGCCCTGTCCCTTCCCTGTATTTCTCACAGGTCCTAAGAGCACCCAGAGCTTGCTGCTGTTGGTGGTTTATCCCAACTAATTGCATTTGGGGTTCATGGGGATACCTCAAAAGTCGGCTAGTTTTGTGGTAAATGTGCATGGCCAGGTTTTTCGGGTTTGCTATTTAGCAGGTCTGTCAGTATGTGGGGGTTTCAAGAAGATCCGAAACCCGCACTGCCCCATCACGGCCACCTTGCTGGAACTCTCGGCCTGTGGCTGTGTCTTTGGCTCCTCTCCCTGTGGGCCTCTGGCTAGGGATCTGCTACTTATATCAACTGTCTCTTAGAGGCTATCATGAGCATATAATAAAATACACCCCTTCTGTGAAAGGGCTGGAAGTTACAGAATAAGTTAAGTTCTGCTAGGATATAACTTAAAAAAAATTTTTAAACAGAGAGGATTTTTCCACAATGAGTTATGGTCCTGGGCTGGGTTAGACATGCTGTTCATCCACATTCCGCATTCTCTGCCCCACTGGAGAGCAGTTGGCACAGTGGGCTGTCCAATTCAGTCATCTGTCGGTTTTGCCTGACTAAAGTCACATCATTGATTGATGTGAAATCTTGCTCAATTAAAGGTTCATTTTTCCCTTGGCTGTTGGCAAATGCAACATTGATTATGGGTTATTAGCATCCACCAGCCTAGATTCCGAACGCACTTGGAGCGTTTGTCCGCATACCAACTAGAGCAGGGCAGCGGGGCTCCGAACCACCTTCCTGTTCTGGGACCAAGGACACCCTCCCTGTGGCTCACCGCGGGAGGGGCTCTGCTCAGTCAGGTCCTTCCTGGGGAGATTAAAAGAAAAAGGGGCCGTTTCGCAGTCCCCATCTCACTTCCAGCTCCCGACCTCTAAGCTAAGGAAAATGGTATTTTGTGGTAGCATTTGGATTCTTTTTTACTAGTCCATTTATTCATTTGTTTTATTTTGTAAGTATTTCTGAGAACTGGCATGTGGGGCAAATGAAAAAAGCATAGAGAGAGATTATAGAAAGATGAGACTGAATCTCATGAGCCAGGAGGGAGAGCAGCCTCTGCGCTAGCCCAGGAGTTCCCAAGCAGGATGTGGAAACTCTGAGCCGCGGCTGCAGCCACACCTTCCTGTCAGGTGCTTCCTCTGAGGTTTTCTGAGGAGAAAGAAGACAGCAGGCCTGGTCTGCCAAAGGGCTTTAAGTTTTTTCACTCACCGTCTTCCACTTTGGGATGGTCCCCAACCCCTCAGCATGCTCTGGACTTGAGGTGTGTCTCCATTAGTACCAACTTCATGGGAACGAAAATAGCTGATGTTCCCCGCTGGGCTGAGAGGTGCTCCAGCAGGATGGAGTCCACGGCCTGGGGTCCGGCAGATCCTCTGTGCTCTCGCCTCTTCTCCTGCCTGGGCCCTAAGTCTCCACCACACCCCAGTGCATGCTTCCTCGGGCTGCCGGAACAAGTGACCACAAGCTTAGTGGCTTAAAGTACCACACATTTATTTATTATCTCATAGTCTTGGAGGTCAGAAGTCTCACTGGTGGAAAATCAAGTGCCGGCAGGGCTGGCTTCCTTTGGAGGCCGCAGCGAAGAAACTGTCACCTTGCCTTTTCTGGCTTCTAGAGGCCTCCTGCAATCCTTGGCCCCAGGCCCCTTTCTCCATCTTTAAAGCCAGCAGCGTGGCGCCTTCTCTTCTCTCTGACCTCTGCTTTTACCACATCCCTTCTCTGACCGAAGCTCCTGCCTCTCATAAGGACCTGAGTGACTGGATTCACCTGGGTAATCCAGGATTCTCCCCCTCTCCAGGATCCTAATTGATCACATCTGCCAAGTGCCTTTTGTTATGTGAAGTAACATTCAAGGTTCTGGGGATTAGGGTGAGGACATTTTGGGGGGACCATTATCCCTCTTGCCATATCCAGCTCTTTTTGCTTGTTTTGTTTTTATTTTTTTTGATTTTTTTATGGTAGTAAAATACACATAATGTGAAATCGACCATCTTAATAATTTTTAAGTGTACAGTTTAGTGGTATTAAATACATTCATAATGTTGGGCAACCATCACCACATCCATCTCCAGAACTCTTTCAGTCTCGTAAAACTGAAAGTCTGTACCCTGCTCCTGTATCCTGACCAAAGCCGGGTGACTCCTGAGCAGAGCTCTGCCTGGCTTGTCAAAATGATAATAATGAGACCATGAGTGCTACATTTGGTAACTGCTTCCCAGGACACATAGGCGCTTTCCATACATTTTCTTTTATTTGGCCCCACATCTTAGGTAGTTGAGGCAGGAGGGGCATGGGAGGCTAAAGACTTCGCAGTACAGCCTACCCTGCAAGCAACAGGGGCCAGTCTCCTGACTCCCTGCAGGCCACTTCCCTGGAAAGGGTCTCCTCCGACGGACCCGCAGGGGCACACAGGTAAGGCGTTGTTCCCCAATGTCGCCTGTGGCAGCGGAACCTGAAGTATCTTGTATGAAAGGCAGGAGCTAAAACTCCTCAGCTGCCTTTGTGGTCAGTGTCAGTTAAACACCACCGCTCCAGGAGGTGGTTATCAGAGCTGCTGTCTAAAAAAACAGTGCTGCTGAAGTCAGCGGGACTTCTCTACAAGTTACAGAGTAACTGCCAAACTTGTTAGTGGACATTCCACCCCCCACGCCTCACCCTCCCCACGTGCTTTGCTGACGCTGCAGCAAAAATGCCTCGAGTGCTTTTTCCATCCTCGGTCTCCAGACGGTCTCTTTCTCATTGCCTCCTGTTAGCAGTGATGTTCCCGTAGGTCTTCTGGAGTCCAATTTTCTCTTCGAAGGAGAACTAGCAAATCTTCGCAAGAGCTCTGCAGCCCTCTCACCAGCTGACTGCTGTGTGAAAGATTGGTCGGAGATCAGGGTTTAGGGAAAGGGAAAGGGCCCACAGGTACTCACCCTGAACAACTTGAGCCCGTGCAGAATCCAGGAATTGAAAATAAAGTGCCCGGTGGGACCCGAGGCTAACCAGAAAAATGTCATCTGTGGTTCCGTGGCAAACGATGCCCTTCATCCCCATCTCTTGGGGCTTGGTCTCTCTGTTGAACTTTGATCAGCCTTGGCTCAGAGTCTCAGTGTTCTCTGCACTGATGTTCAGGGCTGTTTGCAGGCACAGTAAATATTTGTCTTGTCAAGCGGCATTTGGCTGTTCACATGTCTTGTTTAAGAGAGAAATGTCAGGGAGTTTCTCTGTCTTTCCCTTTGTCTCTCTGGGCCCCAACCCTCTTTTTGGTGTGAACTGCAAGGAGATATACAGACATTAATATCATTCTTATTTCCCTAACAACTGTGAAGCTGCAGATAAAGAATAATGTCTTAAGAGTTCTCACATCTTAATTGGGTTTGTGTCAAGTCATAGGGAAGCCACCCCAGCCTCAGTGATGTATGTGCCATCGGCAAGAGCACAGCCCTTTCCAGACCAGAAGCAATTTCTGTTCTTGACAGGTCTCTGTTATTAAAAAGTTAAGGAAAAGTAGAGAGGGGAATACAAAGATTAGATCTTTGAAAGATGAAACTCTAAAGTTAATGGCCCTGAGCCATCTGTGTGGAGAGGTGAGGAAACAAGGACTTCAGCCAGGAGACAGAGGAAATGCACAGGGAGGCTCAACCATGGGAGGAAAAAGAAAAGAAAAAAAAAACTACTTCTGCCCTATAGATTATTATGTCAAGATTACAGGAATAAAGAGTAGTAATCAATTAGAAGGGATCAAGCATTGGGGTAACAGAAGATCATCCCCTTTGTCACTGCTGCGATTTAAAAGAGCATAATTGGAAATGATGATTTTATGGTTTCATAACTGTAGATCCATAAATGGCAAATGACTGATGGAGAAAAAGGTAAGGGGTCTTTGTGGGTGTGGACTTACAGACAGCTGGGAGCACTGATCCTGATTGGCCTTTGGGAGCCTTTCTCAGGCTGAGGAAGGGGATATGATGAGAAGCAGCAATAGAGTTCCCTGGTTTTGGAGGAGCGGTTATGCTTGCAATAGTGTATCATCCCATTGCCACATTGCCACTGGGGAGAGTCACTCTGAGAAGCAGCCCTGACGATCGAGGTCCCATGAAGCTCGGGAGTATCAGTGGTAAGTATTGTGTGTCCTGAATGAGTGCCCTCCCTAAAAAAGATTAGAAAATGAGCTTTATTAAAAAATGTCTTATGTACCTCTGAAACCCAAGGACACACCTTGTGTGGAGCCTCAGAGTTTATAAACTATCACAAAACATGCACAACCCCATAGGATCCTCCCAGAAACCACTGTGGGAAAACCACATTATTCTTACTTGACAGGAAAGGAAAACAAGACCCAGGGGAACAGCATGACTACTCAGCCATGAGCCAAGGGAGAGTCAGGGAGGGGAAGACCGGTGGTTGGACTCCAAATTCCATTTGTGTTCCCATTCAAAGCCCCATCCAGACTCTCGTCCAGTTAGAACCTTGCACCATTTCTGTTCAGGGGGCAGAAGAAAAGCCAGAACCTCAGGCCAGAGGTTTCATTAAGCCTGAAAGTGGAAGTGAAGGCTCTGGGCCTCCAGATGCTTTCTCACAAGGACCTTCATTGGGGCTGTGCCATCACCCTCATCCTCTCCTGTTTGGACTGAAGGTTTATGTCCTCCTAAATTCCTATATTGAAGCCCTAATGCCCAATGTGATGGTATTTGGAGGTGGGGCCTCTGGGAGATAATTAGGTTGTAAGGGTGGGGCCCTCATGAACAGGATTAGTGCCCTTATAAGAAGAGATACCAGAGTGGTTGCTCACTCTCTCCACTGTGTGAGGATACAGCAAGAAGGCAGCCATCTGCAAGCCAGGAGAAGAGCTCTCATCAGACCCCACCCACGCTGGCACCCTGATCTCAGACTCCCAGCCTCCAGTCATACATGTCCAAAAGACAGAGGGGATCACTGCAAGTAGGTTCTGAGTAAGAGAGAGTTGATGGCATCCAAATAGTGGAAGCACTTGACTTCAATTGGAGGAGAGAGAACTTTGTTATAGCACAGGGTCAGGAAAAGAGGACGCATGCCCATGTGGGTGTGTTGTAACTTTGAATGTGTTATGCTGGAGGAATTTTCCAGAAGATAATTTATAAACAATTTATAATATTGTTTATATTCAAGTAGGAGACTTCATATGGAAGTCACCTGCTGAGAATGAGCTCTGTGTGTGTGTGTGTATGTGTGAGTTCATGTGTTCATCCAGCATTTTGAGGAAAGCCTAGAAGAGCTGAGATAATCTAGTATTAAATAGGAAGCTCTGACTGACAGGAGTTTGTCTTCTGGACCAGAAGGAATGCAAACCCATTCCAATGCCAGGCTTCCAGGTGGGCCATCAGCACCTACTGAGTCAAGGAGGCTGGGATTCCTTGAGTGTGGTTTCCATCTTACCCTTTGCATCACACTTGGTCTTTATGCATGGTAAATGAGGAGAGAAAACCTAAGAATGTACTCAAACATGGCTGTGATATTTGTAGGATTGTAGATGAAAACAGAAAGTCTGTGGATGTGGAGTAAGTGGGGGGAAGAGAAACTGATCACTCAGAAATCCTCCGCTCAGAAATCCACTGCGCTTCTCTGAAAACGTCTAAGAAGACTTTCCTTGCTAAGATGTTAAGATATTGGTGATGATGTAAATGTTTCAGGACAATTTGAAGGGTTAGAGCTTTGATTAAGAAGGTTAGCCTACACGTAGTTCCATATATTAGTGTTTGAAGGGTTTAACTCCCTGGCCTTTCTGTTTCCATAAGGAAATGTCAGCTCCACTCCCCAGAAGGAAAGAGCGCTGAGTGACAGTTCCTGTTCCTGCTAATTCTAAGATAAAAGGTCCGGAAGCCTGTTTGAATGCAGGTCATTACCACTGTCTCTGGTCTGTTTCTTTCTACTGGCTACAAAGCTAACATTTTGATCTTCATTTTCCCGACACCTATTTCTATATCTCAGTTGTCTCAGATCATGGACAAGGAGAGTGGGTGATTCATCTCCATCCCTCAGACCTACTCAGCCTCTAGTCAGGGCCTGTTAACCCAGTATTTTCATACATCATCTCATTTAATTTCAAACACCTGCCAAACCAGGTTTAATTTACTTATCTTGTTTAATCCCATTTATTTATCTTGTTTAATCCTCATAATAACCTATGGGATATTTATAATTATCCTTAATTTAGAGACGAAGAAACTGAGGCTTAGTGAAATTAAGTAAATTAAGTCATGTTGCTGGTAATCGACAGAGCTGGGTTTAAGCCCTGTGTCTTGTCGATGGCAAACGAAGCTGAGGGCCCCTCTCCAGGCCACACCGCAGCTGCCAGGGTGCATATTCAAGTCCATATCTCACCTGCAGGTGTGGGGTCTGGTGTGTCTGGAGGACCTCACTGGAGGTGGTGAAAGTCCCTTTCCTTGCCTGTAGGATGTCATCTTTCTCCTTATACTCCCTCTTTGCACAGTCTCTTTTTTCTTAGGCAGTTTAGTTCAGCAAGGCCAGCTCTGTGACAATACTGATCCTCATCCCTCTCACTCAGCAATGAGTGAAGACCCCCTGCCTCGTGTGTCTGTCCCATTTCTCTTTGGTTTCCCACCTCAGGAAGTCAACACTTACCTGGAGCCCTGCTTGATGCAGAACATAGCAGCTAAACCACAGGGACAGACAAAAGCAACTGATGTTTTTCTTTAAGACTCTTTAAGATGTCACAGTGGCTATTTTTACTGAGCTTAATTTTGGGGCTTTGTCCACACTAGAGACAGGCTCAGTTTTCCCCATCACAAGCCCCTTACATGTTTTACTTCATTTGCTGAAAAATAACTTCCTTTGGAACAGAGATTGGGACCCAGACTTGAGTTTTGGGCACGGTAGAGGTCAGGCCCCAGAATGCCCACTACTCTCTGCTTCCCCTCCTTTCCATTACTGCTGAGCTGGAGAAGGATCCACGCTCAGCACAGCAAGAGTTAAGGCTAGTTAGCTCAGGGCCTCCGGGATTTAGACCCATTAAAGCTGGACTCCTGTTTCCTTCTGTAATCTTCCTTGTAACTTTCCAATTTGAATTTGTTTAAATTGTCACTAGATTGTACAGCTTTGCTTCAAAAGACTCGTTCCATTGTGAAATGAAAAGCGTTTTCTTAATATGTAAATGCTTATGCAAATCATGCCTTCCCACAGCAATTCCTTCTTCCTAACTCAATCCCTGCTGCTTGGATGCTGCTGTTCAGAGGATGTATGAGGTCACAGAGGAGCAGGAATCTGGAACAAATGTTACCATGGCTACCGCTTATTGAGGACTCTGTGCCAGGAACTGTGCCAAACCCATTATGTGCACTATCTCATTTACCTTGACAAGAATTCTTAGGGTTAGGTAACATTAATGCTCTTATTTTAATAGCGAGGTCAAGTAGCTCACTCAAGAACACATTCCTAGCTTGCAGAACTGAAACCCCTTCCCACGAGCACTGTGCTTTCCAGTAAGATGTCTCCTTAGTCAAGTTCAAGGATAATGAAGCTGGAGGGTAGAACCTAGAGGTGAAGGTTTGCATCACCTTGATGGGATTCCCTGATGAGAGTGGGCAAAAGGCCCAGGACTCTACCCTGCGTAGTGGAAAGGCATGGACTCTGAGGTCAGAGACTGGGTTCAAATTCTAGCTCTTAGAACTGTGCACTCACAGGCAAGGTATTCAACCCATTTAGCCTGCTCCTCACCTATCAGATGGTAATAATAATCATGTCCAAAAGATCTCCCTCCCTAATTTGGTTCTCCTATGGTATCCCTTATTTGTAGGTATGTATGCGTATATGGCACATGAGAAGTGCCACCAAAATGGTACATATTATTTGTAATTAACTCATTTATACATTTGACAAATAATTATTGAGTGACTACTCAGTTAATTTATTGATTATTGATCTTACCCCGCAAGCACAGTGCCTGGGGCTTAAGAGCTTTTTAAGTGCCTCTAAGAATATATGATACCTAAAATAAAATTCTAAGACAGGAAGCAACTTCCTGTAGATTCAAAGTTAATAAATGTTAAAATTGAGTGTTCACTGAACTAGTATGTCATCCAGTCAGCTGTTGACAATTTAACTCTTTTATATTTATGTATAATAATTTTTATACCACATGAACAAAATGAAGAATTTAACATTAAAGGGTAATTTTTTAAAAAGATAAAATTATGACTGTCATATAAATATACAAAATGAATTTGTGACAAATATTTTACTAATGAATGAGGAAATCAGTAAGATGCTACAACTGGTTCAAGGAGAATTCAAAGAGCAGAAACATATGTAGATCATGAAATGAATTTATAAATACTTGCAAAAATGGCTTCATCTATAATGGGATCAATTGTTTCTCTATCAGAATTAATTTGCATGTTCGTAGACAATAATTACATTACTATCATTAAAAAAAATAATGTATTGAATCGTAGACTAGCTCAGAGACAATGAAAGTTTTAAGTCCCAAGAATCAGATAAGCCAAAAATGGTCTGCTCTAGGTAATAACACAGTTTGCCAATGAATATATGAAGACATTTTTTTTTGTTACCTTTTGGTACATTTCAAAGTCTTTCACATTTTTTTCTGACAGTCTGTCCCCCTTTCCTTGTGATTATAGAATGCCAAAGAAAGGTTATTCTTGATCACAAAATAAGACTGGATTTCAGTTAGGTTTGGCTCCATTGTTTACATAAATGCATCAAGGGTGTTCATTAAAATACAGTCTTCTTTAGGTTTGCTTTGCATATTCTGAGTCATACAATATTGAACACCTATTAATGCCACAAAACTGACTTCTGTCTGGGGGTTTTTGAAAAGAATCTCAAACGGATTTAAAGTCTGAACTATTCACTGTCTTGAGACTAGGAGATCAATCCTAAGAAACACTCTCCACCCAATTTCACTCTGTACATGTGAATCTAGGAGGATTTCTTTCTTCTGAAGGTCCTCAAATATCCTTCAGATCTTCCTAACCCCCTGAAAGGCTAGGACCTTATCAGCCAGGAACTTTTCTTGCAGGGTCTTGTAGGCATCTGTTCCATGTGTTTCTTAAAACAAAGTAGTGGTCATATCTGATTCTCAAATATAACACTTCAGATAAGGCCTATATTGTATAATCAATTTTTTATCTTATATCCTTGTAAGAAAGAGGACTGATTCTTATCGAAACTATGCAAATAACTATATTGCCATCAAAAGTGAGGAGACTCTAAGAGTTTCTGAGTCCGGAGAGAGGATTAAAGATGGCGGTGTGCGATTAAAGAGGCTTCCTCCTAAAACCGCATATAATATGAAAATATAATTAATACAACTAATCCTGAAAGAGTGGGGAACCCTCCTACACTGCTGGTGGGAAGGCAAGCTAGTTCAACCATTGTCGAAAGCAATATGGAGGTTCCTCAAAAAGCTAAAAATAGAAATACCATTTGACCTGGGAATCCCACTCCTTGGAATTTACCCAAAGAATAGAAGTTCTCAGATTCAAAAAGACATATGCACCCTATGTTTATCGCAGCACTATTTATAATAGCCAAGATATGGAAGCAACCTGAGTGTCCATCAGTAGATGAATGAATAAAGAGGACGTGGTGCATATACACAATGAAATACTATTCAGCCTTAAGAAAGAAACAAATCCTACCATTTGCAACAACATGGATGGAGCTGGAGGATATTATGCGCAGTGAAATAAGCCAGGCGGAGAAAGACTAGTGCCAAATGATTTTCCTCATTTGTGGGGTATAACAATGCAGCAAAATTGAAGGAACAAAATAGCAGCAGACTCACAGACTCCAAGAAGGCACTAGTGGTTACCAAAGGGGAGGGGTGCGGGAAGGCAGGTGGGGTGGGAGGGAGAAGGGGTTGAGGGGTATTATGTTTAGTTTACATGATGTGGTGGGTCACGGGGAAAACAGTGTAGCACAGAGAAGGCAAACAGTGAATCTGTGGCATCTTACTACACTGACGGACAGTGACTGCATTGGGGTATGGGTGTGGAATTGATAATATGGGTAAAAGTAGTCACCACATTGTTTTTTCATGTGAAACCTTCATAAGAGTGTATATCAATAATAAGTTAATAAAAAAAGAGTTTCTGAGTTCTGGGGACCCAGTGAGAATCAATTATCATTTAAAATCTGTGTTGTTTCAGTTTACAGAAGAATTTACTGAACTGTTCAGGGTTATAGAAGCAAATGAAGAAAGAGAATTGGTTTTCTTATAGATCCAGAAAAATAGAACATTAAAAAAAAAGTATTCTGATAACCATAGTAAAATTTCCCTCATCAGTTTTTTCAGTCCAGTAATTAATTCTTGTTCTGTTGGATCTTGGGCTGGCAGTCTCATGAAACCATCTGCTTCTCAACTAAAAAGAGTTTTGGAAATCTTGACTCAGGCCACTGGTACCATCAGAGAGTTGTCTAAGGAGTGTCACCTTATAAGACATACCCCAGAGTCTGTTCTTTGAAATGTCAATAGTTGAAGTACCTGGTAAAGTCCTTTTCAATGAGACTCTGAGACTGTCCTTTATTCAAGACACAAACTCTGGCATGAACCTTATAGCATCGCCTCAGGGAAGCGTTAGAGTAAAGCAAAAAAACATTTGTAGATAACAAAGACTTAGAATGGCTGTGGTTAATTTATTATTGATAATTTAGAAATGAAAAAGGAATGACATGCAAAACAGAGATAATGAAGTCATTCAAAAAATTTAGACAAACATCTCTAAGGATATCAATTAAATTTATTTCCAAAGAAGCTAGTGAATGCTACACTGGGTTTATAAAAATGTATGAATATAGGATGTGGAGAAAAGGGAACCCTCCTACACTGCTGGTGGGACTGCAAATTAGTTCAACCATTGTGGAAAGCAGTATGGAGGTTCCACAAAAAACTCAAAATAGAAATACCATTTGACCCAGGGATTCCATTCCTAGGAATTTACCCTAAGAATGCAGCAGCCCAATTTGAAAAGGACAGATGCACCCTATGTTTATTGCAGCACTATTTACAATAGCCAAGAAATGGAAGCAACCTAAGTGTCCATCAGTAGATGAATGGATAAAGAAGAAGTGGTACATATACACAATGGAATATTATTCAGCCATAAGAAGAAAACAAATCCTACCATTTGCAACAACATGGATGGAGCTAGAGGGTATTATGCTCAGTGAAATAAGCCAAGCCGAAAAATACAAGTATCAAATGATTTCACTCATATGTGGAGTATAAGAACAAAGAAAAAATACTGAAGGAACAAAACAGCAGCAGACTCACAGAACCCAAGAACAGACTAATAGTTACCAAAGGGAAAGGGACTGGGGAAAATAGGCGGGAAGGGAGGGATAAGAGGGAAAAAGGGGCATTACGATTAGCAGATGTAATGTTGGGGGGGGGGCACGGGGAGGGCAGTACAAGTCAGAGAAGACAAGTAGTGATTCTATAGCATCTCACTATGCTGATGGACAGTGACTGTAATGGGGTTGGTGGGGGGACCTGATGAAGGGGTAGTTTAATAATTGTAATATTGCACATGTAATTGTAAATTAATGGTAATAAAATAAATTATATTTTAAAAAATGTATGAATATAACTTTTATAAAAGAAAAAAATCTTGAGATAAAACATAATAATCCTGAAACATAATACACCAGATATACCAAGAATATGAACAGAGTCAATAAACCTGGATATTATTTTATATTTTTATAAAGTATATAAATGGGTTTTTATATTCCTATTTATATATCCATATCTGATGGGGAATTCTGATGTATATCTCCAACTGGGAACCAATGGCCTAGAAGGCTCTAGATTCAAATTAAAGAAGCAAGGTTTTGCTTAAGGATGTGTTTCAAACAATAACTGAATTTGTGAGTGATAATACCATACTGCTGCAGCCTAATATCATCAAGTAAACCATCTCCAGGACACTAATACATACAGGAAAACTTGAAAGGAACTGTTTCTTAAGTTTTGATATGTGTTTACCCTGAGGTGAAAACATACTACAGAAAGCAAGAGCACTGACGAATTTCCAGGGACTTTCACAAAGCATACCCTTCCAATAGTCACATGTCAAACACACCTAATTATTTCTAGTACTTCTCTTTTTATAAAGTAAAAGACAAAAATTATGTTTGTGAGTTTTTCTAGGGCCTTCCTGGGAAGTCTGAAAGAAGGTTTTAGGTATGAAATATATTCTGACTGTTTTTTTCTTTATTTAGGATCACATTTTGGGAAGGCTCCACTGAAAAAAAGTCAGAGGAGCTTGAACAATTGATTAAGACATCTCATGGGTGTCTGAGACACTGTTTGATTTCCTATTTAATCAAAGTGACAATAAAATATTTAAAATATATACCAATGGCAAGGCAATTGAAAAGAATCTTTCATAAATGAGAAAACTTTTTTTTTCTTTTAAACAATCAAGGACATGATAAAGTCCACATAAAACACAGAAATTTTTTTTCTGGTAAGACAGAAGCTTTTCTCTGTAGGCAATTTACACAGAATGTAATGAATTACCATTCGTGTTGTAAACAAAGGCATTCCTCAGGAAAGCAAGAAAGTAAACCCATCAAAATAGAATGAACTTTACTAAGATTTTTACACATTTCATAACTTCTCTTCAGACTCAGTATTACCAACAAAGGCAAATAGAATTCACTTCTGAGCTTTTTCTTTTGTTCTACTTTTTCATATTCTAGAACAAACTGCCTTTTGCATAAGGAAAGATCTCAGGGGGCCACAGATCAAAACAGATTTTCTTATAATTCTGAGATATTTATGTAAACACGCAACTTGTTCATTACATCTATTCTCAATAATAAGCTAGTATTTAAAAAATTATCAATTTTAATTGCTAATATGATATTGACAGTTATAAACCATATACTGTCCAAACATAAGTCCTTTGGGATCCTCAAGTCTTAAGAGTCAGGTGTTCTGGAGACCAACAACACTGGGGACTACTGCTTTAGTTTAAAACTACTGTTTATCTTTGAAAAATCAAAACGTATGTGCAGTTAGATTTCTCTGTCACTGTTGTTCCTATGTGTAGTTGCAACCAGTCGTATTAATTATAATCTTTAGCCAAAGCAGCTAACTTCTCATTCATAAAGAAAAACGAGTGTGAAAATTGCGGGCTTTCTGCCATATACCGGCATTACAGCAGACTACTAAAGCTCATATATGCTTTTCATAGCATGTTCTTCTCTTTTATGGTTCTTAAAGTAGCAAAAATGAACATGTTCTCTAAAACAACCCATAGGCAGGGCTCCTCTAGAGCATGTAATAAATTAATTATATGTTTTGATAGTCTATCTTACTTAGGAATTATCTAGATAATCAATGACTATGCATTAATTAACTCAGTATATTGCCAGTTCAAGGTTTTAAGCTACCTAGGCATCTTGGAAATTATCTATGAGCGGGAATGCTACAAAACATAATTATTCTTGAAATAAGGTTATGGAAATCATGATTCAATTTTGTCAAATACAAATTTATATTACATAGAGTAATATTAGTTTATTTAATCAGTAACCTGCATAACTATAGGAAAAAGTACACCCAAGTAGAATAAAATATATGCTTTTATTATACTCAATACTGATAAATCAGAGAAGGCATAGATGTGTTCTATTAAATCAAACATATTCAACTAGTCTTATTTGCCAAAGATTTACCTTAATTATGTGAACTTGGATTTTAAAATGCTTCTGAGTTACTTTCTATAAGGATTTTTTGTAGCATAGCACATTTAAAGCATTAGAAATTCAATCTCATTTTATTAAAATTTAAGAGTATTTGATTTATATAAGCACTATATAAGTCAATCAGAACAAGCTTCTTTACAGTACTTGATAATCTAATTTGTTAAGGTAGGGACATTTCACTCTTACTCTGCAAGAAGTAAAGACCTGAATTATAGAAACAGAGAGACACAAAGAGTGCTTAGAGCTTTAATTCCACAATTTTAGCCACAGGTTAAGAGACATAACAAGCACTGAAACACAAAAACTCACTGGCTCAGATGCCAGAAAGCTATTCTCCTTCCTGGTGGGTGCAAAAATACTTTGAGGTCAAAATAGATAAATTGGCAAGTCTAACCAATGAGATTCTCTGTCATCTCTTAAGAGAAAATAGGTTTCTACAATTCATTAATCCATTTAGAGAGATCATTAAATGATCAGAGTATAAAACCCAATTCCCAATCATTGTCCCATCACTGGGGAAAATTTTCTCAGCCATAATAAGCACAACAAACAAATGAAACAAAATTGGTTAAGGAGGAAAAAATATTAAAGAAACTGAGAGTCAACAAAATTCTATTGCTACTTCACATTTACCCCTGGGAGTCAAGGACTGACATACCTGGATTTCAGCTGCCCAAGGGATGTCCCTCTCTGGCAACACAATTTCTCTTGCTCTGTTAGGTGAATCCATGGGGCACCTTGGTGAAAGATCTCTAAAGCTGATATAGAATAATTTTTTTGAAAAGGTTAAAAGCATGACTCTTTCTACTTTAATTTTATTTCACTCATTGTTAAATAACCAGTAAGATGTCACAGTTGATTTAAAGGTGATTTAAAAGAGCAGGGACACATATGGACATTAACATTAATTTATAAATAAATGCAAAACTACTTTTTCCACATTGAGAGCTGGGAAAGAAATGAGTTGTCCCTTTACAGGACAAAATAGATTTTCATGTTTACAGGCCAGAATGATTTACACTGCTATCAGCTGCCTACAATTTACAGTTGTAAAAAAAAAAATAGCTCAAAGACCATGAGAGATACAAACCCAATAGATCAGATCATCTGGAAGAGTGCACTGAAGACATATAGATTTCCATTGAAGATACACCATAGTACTTTTTTTTTTTTTGGTCCATTTCAAAGTAACAAAGTTCAAAAGTGTAAAAATCACACAACCTTCAAAAAATGTACAACAAAAAAGCTAAATGTGGGCTATAAGTACACTTTAATTCATTTGGTCTTATGTGGAGTGGAGAAGGGTCTGCAAAGGCAGAAGAGCTGAGATCTATGAAGATCTCTTGGGTGTTGAATGGGTGTTAAGAGTGGAGAGCTCATTGAGAAGAAGAGAGATTTAGGCCAAGCCTTCAAGGAACTTACATTCCATCATGGTGTATAAAAACCAAGTAAATGAACAAGTAAGTTACTTTCAGATATTGACATGTAATAAAAAAAAATGAGTTGAGTTCAGTTAAAGAGGAGGTGCAGAGAGAACGTGACCAAACTACAGTGGAATGGTAGACATTGTTGGTTGCTGACTTAATAGCCATATACCCATCTTTTTCTTGAGATCAGCTCCCCAGTTTTTTCAGGTATAGTCCCTCAAGGTGTATAGGTAAAGCAGGCTTCTTCCTCGGTGAGGCAGGGGTCAAAGCCCACTGTGGTCATTCCCTTGGCCAATGGCTTTCTCCCCATTACCACGGAAATGGCTCTACTTCTTGCACTATTACCTCTTTTTTGGGTTGTTGCCTACCTCTAGTGTTGCCATTCTCCATATCATTTTCTTTTTTTTCTTATAACCTATTTTAAATTATGAACACACACACACAATTAAAAATATACAAAACAAAAAGACTTAAAGAATAGCTTTTTATGAAGTAAGTATCCATATGACCATCACCCAGGTAATCAAATCAAATACTGTCAGCAGCCCCCAATCCTTCCATCTGTCTTTGCTGACTGGAAGCCTCCGTTACTGCCAGAGGTAATCACTGTGTTGATTTTGTGTAATCCCATCTAGCCTTTTCTTTGGGTTTTACCACCTATGCATGCATCTGAAATGATATAGTGTTGCTTTAGCCATTTTGAACTTTTTTATTAGCACTTCATTCAATATTGCATTTGTGAGATTCATTCACATTGCTGGCAAAACTGTAATTTGGTAGTTTTCATTGATGTATAGCGGTGCTCCTTAAAACATTTTGGTCTCAGGACCCCTTTATACCAGTAAAATCATTGAGGCCCCCAAATGCCTTTTGTTCATGTGGGTTATATCTATCAGTGTTCATTGCATTAGAAATTAAGGTGGAAATTAAAAAAAAATATATATATTTAAGTCTGTAAGAATAACTCATTAATTATTAAAGATAATTTATCAAAAAGCTAAACATAAGAATTACCATAGAATCCAGCAATTCCACTCCTGGTATGTCTGCAAAATGAAAGCAGGGATTCAGATATTTGTATGCATGCTCGCTGTAGCATTTTTTATATGGGCAAAAGGTGGAAACAACACAAATGAACAACAAATGTTCAACAAGTGAACAGATAAAATGTGGTATATACTTAGAACAGAATATTATTCAGCCATAATAAGGAATGAAGTTCTGACACATGCTAAAACATGGACGAACCTGGAAAACATTATGTTAAGTGAAATAAGCCAGTCACAAAAGGACAAATATTGTATAATTCCATTATATGAAATATCTAGATTAGGCAAATTCATAGGGGTAGAAAGCTGTTTAAAAGTTACCAGGGTCTGGGGGCTTTGGGGGTTTATTGCCTAATGGGTACAGAATTTCTATTAGGGGTGATGTTGTTTGTGTGTGAATTACATGCTTAAAAATTGTTAAAATGGCAAATTTATTTTATACATATTTAGCACAATAAAAAAAAATAAAACCATTACATGTTAACATAAGTAAAATATTCCCTTGAAAATAACTATTTAAAAAAACAAAAAATAATAACAAGAGTGACATTGTTTTACATGTCTTTAATGTCTGGTTTAAAAGCAGACAGGTGAATTCTCGTATCTGCTTCTTTATTCAATTTGTTGTGACATTTTGGTTTGGTGAAGTAAATGAAGAAAACTTGACTTCACATAAAAATGTAGCTGGACAGAGGAGGAGGAGTTTAATAGCTTTTGCAGATAGTTGTGGATATTCTTTTTGGATATTATACCAGAACTTGATAAGTGGTAGTTTCTTAAAGATTATTTGCAATGTGGGATTTGAAACTGTATCTTTTGGTCTATCTTGCTCTTTAAGTGGATCTCTTACGTATGCCTGTTTTTACAGTATAATGCATTGGTCATTTAAAGTATGTTGGTTTACTGAGTCATACAGATATTCCAAGTATTGATATATTTCATTATGCAATATCAAAAAATCACATCAGTAAATATTGCCACAAATCTCTTCTGAAGATTCTTTAAGTTTTGGGAAACTCATAGTGGTGGGTATAAGTTTTCAAAAACTTAATTTTTACTTGGAATCTTGGATTTTACCATGGGCAATAAATACAGTCAATTTTTCCCAGACTCACTTTGTTGATATTTGAGAAAATGTCTACCAGATTCTCAAGTCTGAATAACCATTTTTGGTATGTCTGTTGTTTTTTTTCAAATAAAATTTGGTGTTTCATGAGAGAAGAAAATGTATAGTTTAGCTCATAAATTAAATATCTGCACAAATGTTTTTCTTCAAGGCAGCCATTTTATCTGGCATGCAGCAAAAGTACTTTATGCATACCTCCCATTTTTGTCACATAGAATTCTAAAAAAAGAATTTACCTCTTTTGGAGGAAAATCTGGCAAATCTCACCACAGCATATGCATTTCCTTTTGATTAAGCAATCTTAGTTCTAGGAACTTACCTGGAAGATACAGCTCCAACAAAGCAAAAAATGCATATGTATAATTATTTATTGCAACATTGTTTATAATTGCAAATACAAATGGAAAAAACCTGAACTCATATACACAGAAGAGCAGCTGAATAAACTGTAGCACATCTACAAAATGTCTGAAAGAATGAAGATCTCTAAGAACTGATTGGAAGTGATTTACAGGATACACTGTTAAAAACCACCATTACAATACAAACCATAGCAAACGAACCTAACTTTTTAAAAATAAAAACACTGAAGAGGAAGGGGATGAAGAGAACTGACTCTGTAACTCAGGAAAACAGTTATGTTGATTGGACTTGCTAAGGTTAGACAAAAGGAACCGTATGCAGGTACTATATACTCCGGATAGTACATCTGTTTCTCACAGAGGCATGATGGGCAATTCCATAACTACTTGAGGTTTATACTAGGGTTGAACAAATAAGTGTAGATAATGAGCACCAGATTTCTCACTGTTGAAGAAAGAAATTAAAAATAAGGAAAAGAGAGATACAGGAGTAAGACTTGTGGTTTAGATTGGAATCAGAAATATTGCTAGGAACTCAGAACTTTTATTATATATACAGATAGATGGAGAAATAAACACAAATGAGTGTGTATGTGTGGTTTCATCCTAGCTCTATGTGCTGAGAGGACCCAATAGCAATGAGCACACCTAGTTTCTGGATCTTGGGTTCTTTTTTTTTTTATATCATTAATGTACAGTTACATGAGCAACATTATGGTTACTAGACTCCCCCCATTATCAAGTCCCCACCACATACCCCATTACAGTCACTGTCTATCAGTGTAGTAAGATGCTATAGAGTCACTACTTGTCTTCTTGCTTTCCCTGTGTCCCCCCCGCCCCGTTTACATTATGTCTGCTAATCAGATCTTGGGTTCTTTAAAAGAAGGAACCAGTGCTGCTGCATTGGGAACACAGCAGATTCCAGGATTTGGGCCCAGAAAATGCAAAAGGAGCTTGGAGCATCTTGTGGTACCAGAAAAAAAGGATGTGCTTGGGAAGGGTTAGGGGTACAACAGAAAGGCACAGGAACACCTCTGACGGGACAACCAATAGCTACATTTGGAACAATTTGAGCAGCAAACTAAATAATGACAGCATTGGGCTATAACCTATAGACTGAAATAAATATCCATGAGTCTACACTCATGCAAATAAATAAAAGAATAAATAGGGAAGAAAAACAGCTTTCTTTAAAGAATAACCCTGCACCATGAGAAGGCAGACATTCTTGAATTAGTAGGTACAGTAGGCAGAAAATGGCCACCCAAAAATGTCCACACCCTTAGTCCCAGAATTTGTTACCTTATATGACAAAGGGACTTTGAAGATGTGATTACATTAAGGAATCTGAGTTGAGAGACAACCCTGGATTATCTGGGTGGGCCTAAAATAATCACAAGGGTCCTTGGAATTAATGTGGTATCTATGGGGAACTTCCTTAAAAAAAAAAGACTAAGAGGTTACATAAAATACAAATGAGTGGGAGGGGCCAGTGGAATGGTGAAAGCAAACAAAAATCTTGATTAATCTTAAAGAAGGCAAAAAAGAAGAGAAAGGAACATGGAATAGGTAGGATACTAGAAAACAGTCAGTAAAATGGTAAATTTAAGTCCAAGACATGGAGTGAAGTGAAAAAAGCAAGATGCTGAACTATGTGCACCTTTTAAGGAATTTTTTATAGGTTTGTCAACTCTGCGAATGTTTCTGGAAGAATATACAATGTTTCACTGAAGGTCTCAGATGAGAGGAAGACTTCTTTTTCATTATTTACCTCTACTTGAAATTTTTGACCATGTGAATGAATTACATTTCCAATTTAAAAAATGTTCATTAAAATAAATATTTGTTGAATGAATACACTGGATATAAAAATTCACTGAACAGACTTATCTGTTTGGTTTAAATTTAGATTTTCTCTTCCCTTCCCCACCACCATCCATACTTCTTTCCCTTTCTCCCTTCCTTTTTCCTTTTAACATGTTGTACATGAAAGGGGATTAAAGTGGCTTAATTCAAATATTGCCATTTACAAAGCACATACTGTACTCCACCCTTTGTCTGAGAAATGCTTTTCAGTAGTTGATCTTGGTGGCCTGGCTCAGGAGACTGCCTCACCGAGGAGCTGGCTGTATCTCTGAGCCGGAAGGAAACTCTTGCCTCTTTAGGATAAGCTTGAAATTCTTCTGGTTTGGTGGAGGGGTGAGGGGGGGAGTTGGACTCTAATGACCTTTGAGACCAAACTTAAATGTTTGTATGTATTTTTTTTTCATTCAGCAAGTTGTTATTGAGTGTATACTATAAACCACCAATAAATCAGTGTTTGAGGAGGACAGGAAAAAGAACACACACACACACACAAAGGAGAGCTTTATAATCTCACCTTCTCACCAGTAGGCAATCTAATAAATCGAAGCAAGTGATATGGCTGTCGGACAACTAACGTTCCCAGAATTAAGCAATTCTGTTTCTCTTCCTTGAGACCAGTGGCTATAAAACAGGATTGGCAAACGATGGCCCAAGGCTAAAGCCAACTCAGGGCCAAACCCTGCACTTGGTCAAATCAGCCCACTGTCTCTTTTTATAAATAAAGTTTTATTGAAACACAACCACAGCTATTAGTTTATTTACTGCTTATGGTTGCTTTCATGCTAAAACGGTAGAATTGAACACTTGAAACAGCAACTGTACAACTCTCAAAGCCTGAAATATTTATTCTCTGGCCCTTTACAGAAAGAGTTTACTACTCCTGTTACAAACTCACACAGAAGAAGGAGTCCAATGTGTCATCTGGAGACATATCCAGAACTAAATTTGTCTTAGTGGGATTGGGAGACAGGAGAAATTTAGGGCCATGTAGTCTGGTAGGCTTTAGGATTGAAACGTCCACATGCACGTTTTCTAGGAGAGCTCCTGCTTTATAGCAGTCCACAGCAGGCAGAATGATGGAGCTCAGCAATGAGTAAGGGCAGAGCAGGCTCCACCCATATCTACTTTTCTTGACAATCGGATAGTGGTGAGTGAAGGAGGATCAGTAAGCGTCGTATTTACACCCATGGGATGCAGCAACTGGGAGCATTAGATTTGATGAGCACCTAGCTTCAAGAATGGATCATAAAAACATATTTTATGAAAAAAGGAGTCAACAGATTGAAATCTACAATGCCAAACTGTTTATGTCAAAAATATATGCATGCAAATCAACAATTACATCTTGTTATACCCCTTATAAGCAAAAAGATGTATAGTAAGCACATTAGGATTGCTTGTGGGGGAGGACAGAGGGAGTGGCTTTGGGAATAAGAATGGATTAATCAATAAATAAAACAGTGGAAAGGCCTCACATGGACAAAAGGTGACAATGTGCCAGCAACAGAGGAGTTTAACTACCTCAGCCCCCAACACCATGGGGGGCCGAGGTCCATGGACAGCAAAACAACAACCTAAAAGGAGGAAGGAGGGAGGTAGGGAGAAAGAAAGGAAGGAGGGAAGGAGGGAAGGAGAGGAGGAAGAAAGCAAAGAAGATAGGAGGACAGAGAGGAGGGGGAAGGAGTGAGGGAGGCAGGAAGGGACATGCCTGAACGAATCTGGAGAGACACACTGATTCTGTGGGAGCTCTGGCAGCTACATGGATGTCCCTGTGACAAGCTGTCAGGATTCAGCTTTCAAACAAACCAGAGTCTGAAAGAAGGAGGCCATGGTGGTGGTGGTGGGCGTGTGTGTGATAGGTAGGGAGGGGTCACCGCTGGGGCACTCCAAGCCAAATGGGGTGCAGTTCCGTCCGTAGGGAAGGGGGCCATTCTAGGGCAGATAGACTGGGAGAGTCCTAGGAAAGCTGGGGTTCGGGCCCCAGCTGGGACCCACAGCCCAGCTGAGAATCTGTTGCTCTGGTGATGGGCAGGGGTGGCACACGGTGCGGGTCAGGGGAGAAGGCTCCAGCTCTGTGGACATCCACCTCAGGCATATGAAATCTTAAATCTTAAATTAAAGTCTTAAATCTAGTCTATTCAGGGGAATTGGCTCTGAATATGATACCAGGTTCCTACTGGCTCAGCAATGTGCAGAAGCCTGGGGCAACAAGGGATAAAGGTCTTCAGAGGTGATCCTTGGTTCCTTTGAGCAAATGTCATCCTCCTCCTATACTTAGTTTCCACAATCTGGGATTATAATACCTGTTCTGATTATCTCATTGTTATTTTGATGACCAAATGACATGACACATATGGAAGAACTCCGGAAAAATATAGTACCCCTTTCCTTATTTTTAATACAATTAAGCAATTCAGAAAATAATTCCTTCTTTCCATCCACCCCATCAGCCCAGTTTGCAGGATAGAAAAAAAAAAAAACAGAGTTGGTAAAAACTCCAAACAGCTAATTTACTCTGAAAGACTTTAGAGAAACATAATTGCTTTTGTTATTTTAGTAATTTTCTTCAAAAGTAACATGTATTACTACACACAATTTCATCCTTAAATTCTCAAAAATTAAGTCAGCCTTTCTCAGTTTTCAAATATCTCTGAGGCAGATCCCAGGACTGCCCAGTTTATAGCTAACTCTCATGAGGCCAGCCAAGCTGCCGATGCTGGAACTTTACCTGGTTAAATCCATCAGCCTTGAAAAACAAGAAAAATGGAAATGTTTTTAAAGCTAAAAAGTCAGCAGACTTTAGGTATAAGGAAAGAAATGGAAAGCAGACTGTGCATGTTGTTCTTGATAACTAAGATCATATTTTAAAAATATGATAAATAAGCAAGTATCATTTTCTATTACCAAATAATTTAGATACATTTCTAAAATAAACTTTTTCTCACTTAAAAAATAATTTGGAAATTATAGTAGGGCCTAACAAAAGAGAGTAAAAATCACCTGTAATCTACCAAACATTTGGGACACACACACACACACACACACACACACACACACATTCTATGTTCATTACTGCAACATCAGTTTCAAACCACATATACAGTTTTATTTTCTGCTGCTTTTTAAATATACTATTTCAGAACTAGTATCCTTTTATATTACATGAGTTTTAAGTACCAAATAACATTCCATCATATGCATGTGCCATGGTTTATTTGACCTTTTCTGTATTTAGGTTACTTAGAATATTTTTCACTATTACAAGTGACATTTTCATGAACACTTTTACGTAAATCTTTCTAACATTGCTTACTTTTTCCTGGGGTAGATTAATGAAATTGGAATCACTGGGACGAAGTATGGTAACACTTTTAAGTCTCTTGATAGATAGTTTCAAACTGTTTTTCAGAACCACCTTAAGATTATATTCCAATCATTACCAGCATTAAGTCTCATCTTTAAAAAAATCCTCGCCTATTTGAAAAGTGCAGTGAACAAATTGTTTTGTTCTTCCCAGCATCCCTTTGGGGAACATTTGTTCCTCTCTTCCACAGCCATTCAGATAAGACCCTAGAAGCATAAACAGTATTCAGTGATGATATGTATTTTGTGTGCCTCCATGTGACGACACCACAGATTTTATTGCTTAAATTGGCTTTGCATTATAAAAAAGGAAAGCTCTCACAATCTCTCTTGATTATTTTAGAATATGTCTTGTGCAAACAGCACCTTTCATACATATTATGCTTCTAGAGGAATCCAGGCTTCAGATGGGTGGGGCTTCCCTTTCAATGACTGAGAAGTTTGCCAAGGTATATTTTCTTTTTGGATTTTTGGCTTCACACAGTGCCAGCCTGATGTATCCAACACAAGTGATGGTATTTATAGCCCAGTGTGTAAACTTTATGAGAGGAAATCATGTAGGAAGCATGGGCTGGACATCCAGGTTGAGGTAGGGACGAACGTGGTGGAAAATGTTTTGGGATCCCTTCCGAACATGAGGGAGACAGAAATAAAAAGGAGTGCAGAATGAAGCAAAGAAAGAGCAGCTGGAAGACTCAGTTTTTCAGGATTTGAGATGTAGTTTATTTTTAAACAAAAGCAGTCCTGACATGAAAGACATACTGATTTTCACTGTCCAGCTTTGATTGAGGAATGGGGCAGGAACGAGCTAGGGAGAAAACCAGAAACCCTTGGAGAGGAGGATGAGAAACTACGTGCACAGAAGCCGAGACTCAGGGATTCAGGTTCCAGAAGCCCACAGTTAGACCTTTGTCTCGTGCTGAATGAGAGCTGGCTCCATCAAGCCCTCTCTAATATTTACTGTTCTCACATTGCTCCTGCTCCAAGTCATCAGCAGTAGAGTCAAATAGTTTTTTTTGTTGTTAGTGAGTACAGAAGTTAAATACCCAATATGGTAGTTTTACTAAAGAGTTATGATGTTGTAGGGAAAAATAAAACACACTTCAGTTTGGAGGAGAGTGCTTAAATCTCTCTGTTAGCCAGTCCTGAAAAATAGTCTATTCATAACTCTAGCCTCCATGGCTTCCCTTTGGCATCTCCTGGAATTGTTTGCATCAAGTTTGGATGGAAGCAGTCAGTCTCTGTAGCGTTTGCCTGGCAAACATTCCACAGTAGCTGCTCTGAGTCACTGCTGCTGAAGGGAAAAGGAAAAGGCAAAACTAACAATTATGGGCTAAAAGAAATACCCCAGTTAACTTACTGTTTTAGCAAAAGTTAAATGTGTGCACTCCCTAACCACCTCTACGTGAGCTGTTCCAGCTATCAAGCTATTGTCTCTCACTCTAACCCACCCTTCTACGTAATATTTTGTGATATTGGAGTACATCTGTCTTTGCCAGATGGCTCTCTGGTGGGCTCTCCAATAGGGGAGCTACAGGGAGACAGCTGTGCTGCAGAAGGCAGAGGCCCCCGCTCCTTCCTTCCTTCCTGCTGGCTTCTTGTTCCTTTAGGTGTCAACCCAGCCAGTGAGGCACCTGGGAGGGGGAATCCTGGCTGCAGTGGATGCCTCTGTGATACCATAGAACTCTCCTGCTGTTCTTTCAGATGCCTAGATAACAACGTTGTATCCAGTGAAAAATTCTTTATATTAAGTTTATTCTGTACAAGCAACTGGTGTGGGTTTTGGCTTCTGACTGACCCATGAGCACACACAGATCTTTATACACAATCAGACAAGTGACCAGGAAAGGTCCAAGTCTCTCTCTAGATAGGTTTTTTTTGGCTTGTCTGGCACTAAATACTTTCTTGCTCTTACTGTGTACCCCACATGGAGCTAGACTATGGGGACAAAATGGTAACAAGACATGATTCCTGAGTCTGGATTAAAGATGGTGGTGTGAGAGGTGAGACAAGAGGCTTCCTCCTAAAACTGCATATAATATGAAAATATAATTAATATGACTAATCCTGAAAGAGTAACAGGAAAGAGGGCTGTGCCAAACTGCATAAACTTGGAGAAAAGAATAAACCTCATGGAACAGGGTAACATAGCAAAGCCATGGCCCTGCTGGACCCAAGCCCTTTCCCCACCCAGCTCTTGGGCAGGAGGAAGACAAATGGAGTTGGGAGGGAGTGGAGGCCTGGAACTGCTGAATACCTAACTCTGGAGATCTGCTCTGGGAGCACAAACCTACATTTCATGGTGCTTTCATGGTACTCTAGTGATTAGGGGGATGGAAAGCTTACACAGGCAGAACATCTGGAGAGACTGAGATTCCAGCCACTTGTGGAAAGCAGGGATCCATATCTGGCTGCTCTGGGACAAAAGAAAGGTGGGCAGTCTGAGAGACTTCCTAACAGCAAGAGGGCTGCAAAAGGGGCAAGGATTGCACAGAGCTTACTGCTCAGGAGAAAGGTCAGGTAGACAAAATTGTCCAGGTGTACACTGCCCAGCAGGTTGGGAACTTTCTCGATCTTCAGGCGCTCCAGCTCCCTGGCTGGCTACACAACTCGAACGACCCCCTCCATGATACGAGGCCTACTGCGCCTTTCTCCCCAACAGCCCCACCTGGCTCACAAACCAGCAAACCCTACCCTGGCATTGGGCCAGCCAGAGGGAAGCCCCATCTACAGCAACTACAAACACAAAGCACAGAGGCTTATACCTGTGTGCTTGGCCCACTGGTTCAGGCAGTGGAGGCAGGCATAGCAGCCAGGAAGCAGGAAACACCTCTTTCCTCCCCCACCCAGGCACCAATATCACTCTCCTGTGACCTCCAACATGCTTCAGGGGCTGAGCAGCTCCAGAGAGTGGAGCTTCTGGGCACTAGAGGGCGCCATATACAAATATGAAACGACAAAGAAACCTGGTTCAAAGTAAAATTATGAATACAACCCCTGAGAAAGATTGAAATGAAATTGACTTCAGGAATCTTCCTGAAAGGGACTTCAAAATAAAAATCATTAATATGCTCATGGAGATACAAAAAATATTCAAGAACTCAGGGATGAATTCTGGTTGGAGATCCAATCGCTGAAGAGCACAATGGAGGGTATTAAAAGCAGATTAGATAAGGTGGAGGAGACGATAAATGAAATAGAAATTAGAGAAGAGGAATACAAAGAAACTGAGGCACAGAGAGAAAAAAGGATCTCTAAGAATGAAAGAATATTGAGAGAACTGTGTGACCAATCCATATTTGCATTATAGGGGTACCAGAAGAAGAAGAAGAGAGAAAAGGGGATAGAAAGTGTCTTTGAGGAAGTAATTGCTGAAAACTTCCCCAATCTGGGGGAGGAAATAGTCTCTCAGGCCATAGAGGTATGCAGATCTCCCAACACAAGGGACCCAAGGAAGACAACACCAAGACATATAGTAATTAAAATGGCAAAGATCAAGGATAAGGACAGACTATTAAAAGCAGCCAGAGAGAGAAATAAGATCACATACAAAGGAAAACCCATCAGGCTCTCATCAGACTTCTCAACAGAAACCTTACAGGCCAGAAGGGAGTGGCATGGTGTATTTAATGCAATGAAGCAGAAGGGCCTTGAACCAAGATTACTTTATCTGGCAAGATTATCATTTAAATATGAAGGGGGGATAAACAATTGCCAGATAACCAAAAGCTGAGTGCATTTACCTCCCACAAACCATCTCTACAGTGTATTTTGGAGGTACTGCTATAGATGGAAGTGTTCCAAAGGTTTAATAGCTGTCACCAGAGGTAATAAACTCACAGAAAAGAAAGTAGAACAGTTAATTACTACGCAAATGTGAAATTAAATCAACCATCTCCAAAGTCAATCAAGGCATAGACAAAGAGTACAGAATATGATACCTAATATATAAGGATTGGAGGAGGAAGAAAAAGGAGGAAAAAAAAGAACCTTTAGATTGTCTTTTTAATAGCATATTAAGTGAGTTAAGTTAGACTCTTAGATAGTAAGGAAGTTATTCTAGAACGTTGGTAACCACAAATCTAAAGTCTTCAATGCCAATAAGTACATACCTACTGATAATCACCCTAAATGTAAATGGACTGAATGCACCAATCAAAAGACATAGAGTCACTGAATGGATAAAAAAACAAGACCCATCTATATGCTGCCTACAAGAGATTCACTTCAAACCCAAAGACATTCACAGACTGAAAGTATAGGGATGGAAAAAATACTTCATACAGCTAATAGTGAGAAAAAAGCAGGAGTTGCAGTACTTGTATCAGACAAAATAGACTTCAAAACAAAGAAAGTCACAAGAGACAAAGAAGGACATTACATAATGATTAATGGGTCAATCGAACAAGAAGATATACCCATTATAAATATTTTTGCGCCCAACACTGGAGCATCTACATATGTGAAACAAATACTAACAGAATTAAAAGGGGAAATAGAATGCAATGCATTCATTCTAGGAGACTTCAACACTCCATTCACTCCAAAGGACAGATCAAGCAGACAGAAAATAAGTAAGGAGAAAGAGGCACTGAACAACACATTAGAACAGATGGACCTAATAGACATCTACAGAACTCTACACCCAAAGCAGCAGAATACACATTCGTCTCAAGTGCACATGGAATATTTTCAAGAATAGATCATATCCTAGGCCACAAAAAGAGCCATAGTAAATTAAAAAAGACTGAAATTGAACCAACCAGCTTCTCAGACCACAAAGGTATGAAACAAGAAATAAATTATGCAAAGAAAATGAAAAATCCCACAAACACATGGAGGCTTCACAACATGCTCCTAAATAATCAATGGATCAATGACCAAATAAAAACAGATATCAAGCAATATATGGAGACAAATGACAACAATAATTCAACACTGCAAAATCTGGGGGACGCAGTGAAGGCCGTGTTGAGAGGAAAGTATATTGCAATACAGGTCTACCTCAGAAAAGAAGAACAATCCCATGTGAACACTCTAAATTCACAATTAACAAAACTAGAAAAAGAAGAACAAATGAGGCCCAAAGTCAGTAGAAGGAGGGACATAAAAGATTAGAGTATAAATAAATAAAATCGAGAAGAATAAAACAATAGAAAGAATCAATGAAAGCAAGAGCTGGTTCTTCAAGAAAATAAACAAAGTAGATAAACCCCTAGCCAGACTTATCAAGAAAAAAAGAGAGTCTACACACATAAACAGAATCAAAAATGAGAAAGGAAAAATCACAATGGACACCACAGAAATACAAAGAATTATTAGAGAATACTATGAAAAATTTTATGCCAACAAATTGGATAACCTAGAAGAAATGGACAACTTTCTAGAAAAATAAAACCTTCCAAGGCTGACCCAGAAAGAAACAGAAAATCTCAACAGACCAATTACCAGCAACGAAATTGAATTGGTAATCACAAAACTACCTAAGAACAAAATACCTGGACCAGATGGCTTCACCACTGAATTTTATCAAACATTTAGTGAAGACCTAATACCCATCCTCCTTAAAGTTTTCCAAAGAGTAGAAGAAGAGGGAATACTTCCAAACTCATACTGTGAGGCCAGCATCACTCTAATACCAAAACCAGGCAAAGACACCACAAAAAAAGAAAATTACAGACCAATATCCCTGATGAACATGGATGCAAAAATACTCAACAAAATACTGGAAACCAAATTAAAAAATATATCAAAAAGAACATCCATCATGATCAACTAGGATTTATTCTAGGGATGCAAGAATGGTACAACATTTGAAAATCCATCAACATCATCCACTACATCAACAAAAGGAAGGACAAAAACCATGTGATCATCTCCATAGATGCTGAAAAAGCATTTGACAAAATTCAACATCCATTCATGATAAGAACTCTCAACAAAATGGGTATAGAGGGCAAGTACCTCAACATAATAAAGGTCATATATGACAAACCCACAGCCAATATCATACTTAACAGTGAGAAGTTGAAAGCTTTTCCTTTAAGATCGGGAACAAGACAAGGATGTCCACTCTCCTCACTTCTATTCAACATAGTACTGGAGGTCCTAGCCACAGCAATCAGACAAAACAAAGAAATAAAAGGCATCCAGATTGGCAAGGATGAATTTAAACGGTCCCTGTTTGCAGATGACATGATATTGTACATAAAAAAACCCTAAAGAATCCACTCCAAAACTATTAGATCTAATATCAGAATTCAGCAAAGTTGTGGGATACAAAATTAATACACAGAAATCTGTGGCATTCCTATACACTAACAATGAACTAGCAGAGAGAGAAATCAGGAATACAATTCCATTCACAGTTGCATCAAAAAGAATAAAATACCTAGGAATAAACCCAACCAAGGAAGTGAAAGACCTATACTCTGAAAACTACAAGACACTCATGAGAGAAATTAAAGAAGATACCAATAAATGGAAACACATCCTGTGCTTATGGATAGGAAGAATTAATATTGTCAAAATAGCCATCCTGCCTAAAGCAATCTACAGATTCAATGCAATTCCTATCAAAATACCAACAGCATTCTTCAATGCACTAGAGCAAATTGTTCTAAAATTCATATGGAACCATAAAAGACCCTGAAGAGCCAAAGCAATCCTGAGAAGGAAGAATAAAGCTTCGGGGATTATCTCCTCAACTTCAAGCTCTACTACAAAGCCACAGTAGTCAAGACAGTTTGGTACTGGCACAAGAACAGAACCATAGACCAATGGAACAGACTAGAGAGCCCTGATATAAACCCAAGCATATATGGGCAATTAATATATGATAAAGGAGCCATGGACATACAATGGGGAAATGACAGCCTCTTCAACAGCTGGTGTTGGCAAAACTGGACAGCTACATGCAAGAGAATGAAACTGGATTATTGTTTAACCCCATACACAAAAGTAAGCTTGAAATGGATTAAAGACCTGAATGTAAGGCATGAAACCATAAAACTCTTAGAAGACAACATAGGCAAAACTCTCCTGAATACAAGCATGAGCAACTTCTTCTTGAACACATCTCCTCCAGCAAGGGAGACAAAAGCCAAAATGAACACATGGGACTACATCAAACTAAAAAGTTTCTGTAAGGCAAAGGACACCTCAACAGAACAAAAAAGCATCCTATTGTATGGGAGAATATATTCATAAATGACATATCTGTCAAGGGGTTAACATCCAAAATATATAATGAACTCACACACCTCAACACCCAAAAAGCAAATAACCCAGTTAAAAATGGGCAGAGGATATGAAGAGACAATTCTCCAAAGAAGAAATTGACATGGCCAAAAGACACATGAAAAGATGCTCCACATCACTAATCATCAAGGAAATGCAAATTAAAACCACAATGAGATATCACCTCACACCAGTAAGGATGGCCAGCATCAAAAAGACTAAGAACAACAAATGCTGGTGAGGATGTGGAGAAAGGGGAACCCTCCTACACTGCTGGTGGGAACGTAAGCTAGTTCAACCATTGTGGAAAGCAATATGGAAGTTCCTCAAAAAACTAAAAATAGAAATACCATTTGACCTGGGAATCCCACTCCTTGGAATTTACCCAAAGAATACAACTTCTCACACTCAAAAAGACATATGCACCCCTATATTTATTGCAGCACTATTTACAATAGCCAAGATATGGAAGCAACCTAAGTGTTCATCAGTAGATGAATGGATAAAGAAGATGTGGTACATATACACAATGGAATACTATTCAGCTGTAAGAAAGAAACAAATCCTACCACTTGTAACAACATGGATGGAACTGGAGGATATTATGCTCAGTGAAATGAGCCAGGTGGAGAAAGACAAGTGCTAAATTATTTCCCTCATTTGTGGAGTATAACAACAAAGCAAAACTGAAGGAACAAAATAGCAGCAGGCTCAGAGGCTCCAAGAAGGGACTGGTGGTTATCAAAGGGGAAGGGTATGGGAGGGCAGGTTGGGATGAGGGAAATGTTGATTGAGGGGTATTATGTTTAGTACACATGGTGCAGGGGGTCACAGGGAAAACAGTGTAGCACAGAGAAGGCAAACAGTGAATCTGTGGCATCTTACTACAGTGATGAACAGTGACTGCATTGGGGTATGAGTGGGGACTTGATAATATGGGTAAATGTAGTAACCTCATTGTTTTTTCATGTGAAACCTTCATAAGAGTGTATATCAATAATACCTCAATAAAAACAAAACAAAACAAAACACGATCCCTGTCCATGGAACCATTTAATAGATGATTAAAAGTGAAGCCCAAGACAGGAAGTGCAGTGAGGGCACCAGGCATTGCAGTCATTTCTTGTTAGATGTCACATGTCCCATTGTTTAACTATGGAGTTCAGTCATCCTGTCTACAATTGTTTTCTTCACTCCCTCCCTCCCTTCCTTCTTGCCTTCCTTCCTCCCTCCCTCCCTCCCTCCCTTCCTTCCTTCCTTCCTTCCTCCCTCCCTCCCTCTCTCCCTTCCTTCCTCTTTCTTTCATAATCTATATCCATGTATCTCTCTATCTTTCCCACTAGTGTGGTAGAGTGGATGGTTATGAGCCCAGGCTCTGGAGTGTCAGATTGCCAGTGTTTCTGCCTTACTAGTTGTATGTCTAAAGATACATTGCTTATGTACACTAAGCCTTGGTTTTCTCTTCTCTAAAATGGGGATAATATTAATATCTACTTCTACCCCTTAGGTTTAAGGACTGGATGAGATAATGCATGTCAAGTGCTTATCCTGGCATTTATTACCCAGTAAGTACCCATCAGTTTTGCCTCTCCTTTCTTAAGTCACCTGTTGGACTGGAATAAGACAGAAACACCACAAGCAGAGATGCTGGTGGTGGGGGTCCAGAGCTAATCAGGGTGAAGGGTAAAGAGCTGGCATGTGCCTGTTGGTCACTCTAAAGTAGCTGAAATTGGTAGCCTGAGTGTATGAGCCCAGCCTGCAGCTGGGAAAAGCAGCCAGTCTCAAATGAGGAAGTGCAGACTTCTTTTCAGTCCATCACTGAAAAATTAAAAAAGTTAAAAAATATATATTGCTAATGCCTCACAGCAGAAGTATGCAATTCTTGTTCCGAAATAGCCGTAAATCTCAACTTTTGTACCTTATATGTTGGTCAGAAGGGATTTTATGAGTCCATTTCCTTACTCTGTGCACACTCTTCAATCAAGGTCCTTTCAAATTTGGCATCTGCCACTCTCAGTGCCATCTTTCACCAGGTGCCCTCAGAGCACTTGACAAACCCTTGACAATCAGTTCTTAGAGTGTCCTGTGTTGTTGAATTGCCCTCATTTCCCAAATGGCAAATGGAGGGTAAGTGACTCCTCCAGAGTTATGTGGGAAATAGATCCCAAGAAGCACTGTAGCCCTGGTGTCTGACTACTTGGCCCGGGTGGGCATCAGAGGGTCCCAGGAGTCCTACATGCACGGAGCAGTGTAGTGTGTGGGTGAGGGGGGATGTGGCTAGATAGCAAAAGGCTGGGGAAAAGAGAGAAAATCTGACTCGCATTTTAACCATGGGATGGAAAAGGAAGAAGAGTGTCTGCCTCAGCTCAGTGCTCCTGAGAGCGGTCTCAGCATGCAGGGCGGCTGGGGACTTGTTAGAGATGGACATTCCTAGGCCCCACCCCACATGTACGAATTTGGAGCTCGGCAGCCTGTGTTTCAACAAGCCTTCTGGGGGATTCTGATCCACAGCGAAGTCAGAGAAACATGTGTCAGCACACGCACAGACTGTACAAGCAAACCTACAAGGTAGCTGAGAGGGATTTTGTGGCGTGTATTAAAATGAACACGCGAGGGAAAATATCAAGCCTGCTTTCTAGGGCAGGATAACAAGGAAACACAGGAAATACTCTTCCCCATTTTCCTTGAAATCAAAGCATAGAATTGTAGAAGGGGAGGTGGAAGAGACCTTTCCAGTTATGGAATTCAGCTCTCTCATTCACTTCATGATGAAGCTGCGGTCAGGCTGATGACGAGACCTGTTCAAAGCAGAGCCTGAGTCAAGACCCAGACTCCGCATGGGCTGCTCTTTCCCAGAACTGCTTGGCGGGGCTCTTGGACGGTCACTCTGCCTCCCGTTGCCTCTCCTCCAGGCCCTCATCTCCCCAACCTGGATTCTTCCCCACATCTCCCTGGGGCTGCTCTTCTCTTCCTCAAGCCTCTCGTAGGCTAGCACATCCCGACAGGGTTCCCTTCAGGACCCTGGTCTTCTCCATGTCCCATAGTGGCTCAATTTATTTTTCTCGTTCATGTCACGCTTTCTCAGCTTCCCTAATCTGGTTCCCCTCTTTCTCCTCCATTTTACATCCCTCTACAGCCTTCACTCACACCCTTTCTCCGGGGGGCATACCCCTTTCTTTCCTTCTGGACCAGTGGTCTCTACACTTTTTCTATAGAGGACTAGAGAGTAAATATTTTAGGCTTTGTGGGTCACATAGTTTCTGTCACAGCTGCTCACTTCTGCTGCTAACAGCCCACAAGCAGCCATAAGCAACATGTAAATGAACAAACATGACTGTGTTCTTATGAAACCTTATTTACAAAAACAGGTGGTGGTGATAAAAATGCTAAGCAAACAAGGGATAGAAGGGAATTTCCTGTGAAAGAAATGAAAGAAGCCAGGCACAAGCAGCTACATAGTATATGATTTCATTTACATGAAACTTCCAGAATAAGCAAATGTACAGGGATGCAAAGTAGATTGGCAGTTGCTCAGACTGGGGATGAGGGGTTGGAATGCACAAGAAAGGGGAGTGGCAGCTGATTGCTAATGGGATTTCTCTTATGCAGTCTGAAAATGTTCTAAAATTGTATTGGATGATGGTTGCACAACCTTGTGAATATACTAAAAAACACTGAATCGTACACTTAAATGGGTGAATTGTATGGTATGTGAATTACATAATAAAACTTCAAAAAATTTAGATGGCAGACCAGATTTGGCCTATAAGCTGAAGTTTGCTGACCCTTGCTCTAAACGTGCCCAAATTCTGTCCATCATTGAAGACTCATTTAAGCAAAAAAAAAAAAAATCAGTTTTCAGAGGCTTACGATTTCTAATCTCCTGTCATAAGTTTCTAACTGTCTGTACCTATTGGTTGAATCTTAGAATCTGAGCTATGTATCTGAACTATAATGATTACTTGGATATAGATCCTAAAGAACTTCATGATCTACCAATAAGAACAGGTGCACCCAAATAACCAATGCAAAGTGATACGGCGTATGTATGGCTCATATTCTCGGCACAAAGAAGGGCTATTTGAACTTCTCTTTGATGCCTGGATGTTGAGGGAGTGCTGATCAGGGAAAGTGGCAGAGTGGTGGGGCTTCACAGGATGTGTAGGAGTTCTCCAGGGAGACAGAGGAAAGGGGCATTGCAGGAGGGTGTGTGACCAAAGCTTGGAGGTATGAATCAGCTCCACCCATGTGGGAAACTGAGTGGTTCCATAGGCAGAAGAGCAGGGGGAGGCTGGCAATGGGACGGGAGCTGGGCTTGAACATAGGCTCCTTGTTGCTGTTTTTTTTTTTTTTAACCTCAATAATCCTGCTTCTCTTTTCTCTCAAGCTACTGCCTCTCCCTTACCCTTGTTTCCAATGTAAACATTTTTGGGTGCTCAGTGTCTCTGTTGCCAGCCAGACACACTTCCACACTTTCTCCTTTTCTTCTCAGAACTTCCCACTTTTTCTCCCTCACAGCGGTTTCAATAAAAATATTGTCTATTTACTATTTTGCATATCTCTTGTAACCTTCTGTTAAATTTTTCCCACTGTTATCACCAATTTGGCAAAGAGCGTTCTGGTTCATCTCTTTGACTAGCTAGCTTTCTTAAACTTTTTGGTAACTAAAAATCTAGAGGTCTTAGTGTTATGCTAAGTTCTACCTTCTGTACTTGGCCAAGGACAAGAACATAATATTCAAAAATGATACATTCTTGCATTTTCTCCCAAGTTTTTCTCAAGTCAAGAAAGGGGTCCTGTGGCTGGAGCATGCATTAGACATGACTATCATCTTATGGTTTCTGGAATCTCCCAGGTCAAGTGCTTTTTGCTCAGATAACAAATTTGTCAAATGAATAATGTGGTCCTTCCACCCATTGCACTTTTTAGATTTTACCCATGATGACACTGGCACTTCATCATTTTAGACACAGAAACCACATGCCTTTGCTCTGGAATTATGGAACGAACACATCTGGCCACTAGGTTCTCTCTGCCAAGGTACAAACTCATCCAGGGAGTGACCAAAATAAGAATATTTCACAGACCAGACTTAGGGCTGAGTAAGAAGTGGCAGGTGGCAGAGAAGAGAAAGAGACAGAAGTCATGATAATCAGAAAAAAAGAGGCTTGGGGGGAGTTCAGGGACCAAATGCAAACCAGTTTATGGCCAGAATGAGATTTGTATAGTGGGAGAGAGTTTACTGTTGCCTTTAATGTGTCACTCACTCCTAAAGCTAGTCATAATCATTTTTGGAATAATAATAAGAAAAATGAAGTTGACGTTGGTTGGGGACCATATTGGGTGGCATGTGGGCACCAGTGTTAGCGCATATGAGAGTTCAACAGACCCCAGGACTGGAAGGCCGGTTTTGTCTACCACAGATGCTCTCAATGCCCACTTCAGTGAGGGAGGAGGTAAAGCTGCTGGTCATGAGGCTTTCATAAAAGGTGCCGCCTGAGGACCTTGTGTTTAATAGCTTGCCAGTATTTCTTTTTAATTTTACTTTCAATAAATATTCTTATCACAATCATTATCAAAGATCAGTCACAGAGATTAAAGTTTCTTTTTTAGCTGGGTCCCCCATGTACCTTGTCAGCCTTATGAAAATGAACTCTGGTTTGAAACTGGATGTTGAGAGGCCGGTGCATGAGGTGTCCCAGGGAGTGTGGAAGTGTGGGGCGAGAGCAGCCCTCCAAGCCTCACCTGCCCCCAGCTCACCAGCAGCCGCTCTAGGGCCTGACCTGACTGTTGCTGCTTTCCTCAGTTTTTCTTTTTCCTGCAGGAGAGAGAACTCTGACACTCTCGAACATCCCTCTGCCTGCCAGGGTGTGTCACGTTCTAAGTACAAAGATGCCAAGCACGACTCAGTGTCAGGCCTTCCCCTTGTCTTCCTTTTCCTTTCATCTCCCCCTGCTTTCTCCTCACCCCGAATTCCTCCCTTTTCCCAGGAACAATAACAAAACCTCCAACTACTAAATAATCACTACCTGAACTGAAATAGCTACCTAAGCTGGGGGGACTGTCCACGTAGGCAGGGGCTGAACCCCAATTCAACCAGCCAATTGCTCCTCCACACTTACCATCTCGGATTTTACTTTGCATCAGTCTAAACCATGAGATAAACCACCAGATGACGAACTTGGGTATGCCCCAAACATGGCCTCGGTGCCGGCATTGATTCTTCTTGCCCCAGGCTGAGGGAGAGCGCTGAAGGCCTGCTGTCCCGCTGAGCATGCTGCTTTTCCCAGCGAGATGTTGACACAAGATTTTTCAATGACTTTTTAAGGGCTGCAGCCCAGTGTGTCCCACTGGGAAGGTGAAAATCTTACTTTTGAATTTCTAATTAATAATTCCTTCTCACTTTCTAGGGGTCCTTCTCTGGGAAGCCCCATCAAGTTCTGGCCAGAAGGCAGCTGGCCTTGCTGTGTGAACGCTGCCCTGAAATGCTGTGATCCCAGAACTGACTTGGGTCGAGTTTGGTAAATACCAAAGAGTGCTGAATTATTCAGGAAGCTTCCCTACTCAGGAAACTGAGGCCATCAGGAACCATTAAAAGGAAACAAAGACAACTAGGGAAGCTGGGTTTAATTTTTATTTAAGGCTCCCACTTTGTAGGCTCTCTGGCAATGCCTGCAATTAAGCTCTGTGCCCTGCCCTGCTCCCCAGCGTGGAGGATTCATGGGCAGCTGTGGTTTTATGACACTTTGTGTGTGAACCTCATTAAATGTCAGATTCCTCAGGGTAAACAGCAAATGGGGGATGAGAGTTGCCTGCTTGGAAGATGCTGAGGTTCAACATTGAGCAACAGAACCATTCACTGATTTCAAGCTTCCCTTTGTTGTCTCTTTGGTTTACACTGGAAACTTCTGTGTGCCCAGGGCTATCCAGTAGAATGTGGGGACATGGAGATATGGGGATTCGGGGTGTGTGTGTGTGTGTGTGAAGGTCAAGGGAGGGCATACAGGGTGGGAGGAATTGGCAGGTCCCAGCTTCCGTTTATTACAATCCCAGGACCTTTTGAAGCATGTCACCAGAACCACTGGTAGACAAAGATGTCCCCTAGGTCCTTCAGCGTCCCTCTGCAGCAGGGTTTCAGAGTTTGTTCACAGGTAACAAGTCAAGGGGCTGGGCTCACCTGCTAAGACATGGTCTGGCTGGCAGGCCAGCTCCCGTCACCAGCAGCCTTGCCAAACGAGGGCTGGGGTTCTTTCCTGGACTGAAGCTGCTTCCCAGTGCCTGAGGCAGAAACTCTGGAGGCATCGATTCACAACTGTGAGGGTGTGTGGCAAGAAATTTCTTACTTAGAACACTTGTAAAGTAATTTCCTGATTGTTTACTTAAAAACATAAAATGTTTTCCATATTATCCCTAGAATATCGTCCCTGACATTCCCCTGCACTGAGATATGCTTTCCTGCCTAGAAGTGAGAATGGCTGAGTTATAACCACCACAGTACATCATGCATGTGAGCATCGTCCAGTGGGTAGTGAGGGCTGCTGATCCAAGGCAAGCGTTTCACCACTCACTATGTAGGAGCCTGAGAATGAGAAACAACAACAGAAAATGCAACCAGATGGGCAAAGGCTGAAAATGTATGTGGGATTCTCTCTTGTGCCAGTTCTGACTGGTGGAGGCTGCCTGAGCGGAGGGATTCTGTGGCTGCATCTGTGCTCTGTTGGTGATGTCTGCTGGGGGGAGGGTGGTGGTCACCCTTGTGCATTTGACACGTGCAAACTGTTGGATGGACTTTCTAAACCAACTTCATCTTCACTTTCCCTAGTTTCTTTTCTTAAAACTTTCCCCCAGGAAGAGGAAAGCAGAGTGAGACTCACAAGTACCATTTCTGTTCCCACTGGCCTGGGAAGAATAATTTCCACATACTTTAGTCCCTTCTGCACTAGAGCAAGAATGACAGTATCTCCCAGGCCACTAGGCAAGTCCTTGGTCTTCTTCCCACGCCACCTCATTGAATTCCGAAAAAAGAAATTTCCCTGTATCAGTATAATACTGAAGAAATGTCAGTAGTAACATGAGTGATGGTTGTATACCAAGCTTGGAAAAGACATTTTGGTTTTTATTTACACACACAAATTATATGTTCATACTTTCGCTCCAGACTTTCTTTGCTAAGTGCCCAGAGAGAGAAGTAAAAGGGCATGGAGTGATGGATTGCTTCAAATACTTGAGAACTTCCAAATCTCTCACTAGCTGAAAAGCAAATTAAGGATCCTTGACAGGTTAAAATCAAGTATTTGGTGTTTCTCTACTGGACTGAATGAATTTCCAGTTTAGTAACTTTCTTAAAATTCCTCCTGCTGCTCTATACTATGATCCTTTCAACTACTGAGTTATACCCGATGTGTGTCATGAGTTTTAAATCTGACAGTGGCTTTTATTTAAATCCTTGTTTATCATTTAGCTAATGGGCTAACACTAATGACAAAAGGAAAAAGGCTTTCAGTGATTTTTCTTGCCCATCCTATGAAACTTGAGAAAAATAATAACGTGATTTACACAGGATGAGTTAGTATAAATGCCATTTCCCCTATTTGTTCTCCTATGTGATTTCTGGAATGATTTGGGACAGCCCATCACTCTCCTTGGGTACAGCAAGAAATTACTATAAATCTGTGCAGAGGAACTTAAAGCTATCCGACCTCTTCCTCCAGCCAGGAGTGGCTGTTAGGTCTGGGCATGCCGCCATCTGCAGCATGATCCTTGAAATTTGAGATGACAGATCTTCAGGGTCACCTTTCTGCCTTTTCTCTTTCTCAAGTGTTTACTCTGGGAACTTTGAACACATTCCTGTTAAATGCACACCAGCTGGCCCGATTTACCTGGCCTCCTATCCTGTGGGTCTGCCTCCTCCATTCTCTCATCTTGAATTTCTAAATAGTGAATAGGGTTTTGAAATCCTGAGTTCTCTTCTCTGTAGTTGAAACTGTGTGACATTGGGACAGTCACTCAATCACTTTGTATGATATTTTTCATCTAAAGAGCAGAAGTAATCATACTCTTCTCTGAAATATCAAAATGAGATGTCATGAGAATCAGTTATGGAAGTGAAGGTTTAAAATGAAAACGAAAGGAGAAGCCACAGCCTCTGACTGCCCCAGAATATACTTGGACATACTCCCCTGCACTGGAATCCCCACTTTTCCTGCAGTTGTTTCTCAACTTAAATTCTAAATTCGATAAATCCAGAGGTAGGTGAGATAATGGAGGATGCCAGGATAATCAGAGATATTATGAAGAAACAGGGTGGAGGGAGTAGAAAAGGAAGAACAGGGGTGGACAGAAATTATGCTCCTTTTTCTTGCAAAGACCTTCCCTATGGATGCCACAGGGATATAAGATGGATGGCTGGGATGCTCATGTCATTACCACAGGGCACACAGAACATCAGTGGCTCCCAAGCACCGGTGAGAACACACCAGAAGTTGAGTTTGCAAGTTGACCTCAAGGCCGTCAAAATGTTTCTAGTTCTCCTTACTTAATCCCAGCCAGCAATATCACAAGTCTCCCCTGGTCTTTTAGGATGGAGGTTAGAGATAAGATCTGATGTATCTTACAAGTAGACCATTTGCCTGCATTGGAGAGGACCCAGCCTGAGGATTTTGAAGCCCCCAGACTGAGAAATTCTAAGTGGGTGGTCTTAGGGACTCCATGGATAGAATGCAAAGGTTCTGTGAACTTAGATGTGGAAAAAATTATGTCTTTATTTTCACTGATCTGTAACTGAAATTAAGCATTTTCTTCAATTATGAACATGGGCAACAAACCACAATAGTGTTAGCAGGACCTATGTCTTTGTTACTGTCAGAAACTGAAGGCTTTTTCATATGCTATCACTGGTGTTGCACATACCTTAAAATATAATTTACACTGATCATTGCTTTGAAGTGGCAAAAGTTATTAGACTAGCTGCTAGAACAGGTTAATAAAGAAACACGTGTATAACTTTACAGTGTATGTTTGATTAAAAATGTTTTTCTATTCCGGTGTAATTGGTTGCCTTTGGAACTTGATGTATTTGATTTTGTGTATTTGGAAATATTATTCTGTGAAGGCATCTTTATCATTCTGTGAACATGAAGACCTCCTGCCCCAGAGTCTGTCTGATGCCTCCTAGGGCCTGAGGCAGCAGCTCTGAGCAGGCGGCAGAGCCTAGGCCTCCCTTGTGAATTGGAATCAGAAGGTCTGTGGCTGAGCCCTTACCTCCATCTAGGTGTGGGGTCACTTCCCCCCATATAAAGGAAAGGATAATAATTTCCCATATGGTTTATGGGGAGATCAAATGAAATAATAAGGATACTTTGTAAACTGTAAAGTGCTGTGCAAACGTTAGGCATTAATATTCAGTGGTGCCAGATACTTTTACTTAGCATTTCTACTTCTTTTACTTAACATTAAACCAGTGATGAAGCGAAATGAAAGATAATAATCAGGGTGCCAGATGTTTTGTGTGCAAGGCACTGGAAGAGAAAAGTACATTTGTGGTTTGAATTATAGAACATTCATGCATATGGTTAAGAATATAATGGAATCAGAACTGGATAAACATCTCTGCTCTGCCACATACTTGTTGAGTGTCTTTGGCAAATTATTTAAACTGTCCGAGTCTCGGTTTGCTCACCTGGTAAATGGGGAGAATAGCTCCCACCTAGGGTTGTTGGTAAAGCTTAAATAATGCTTATTCCCGTGCCAGCATGTAGGGCTCAAGATCTGTGTTTCCATACAATCATGTTGCTGTCCAGTAGGGTAGCCACTAGCCACATGTGGCTATTTCATTTGAAATCAAGCAAAATTAAAAATTGCATTCCTTAGTTGCATGAATCATATTGCAAGTGTTCAGTAGTCACATGTGGCTAGATGCTACCACAGAATTATGGAACGTTGCCATCACTGTGCAAATTCTCTTAGATGGTGCTTACTGGCTGTGAAGGACTAAATCTTTCCTACCAACATAGCCGAGACTGTGGAGGGTAATGTATGGAAAATACAGCCACAGACAGCCTGCTATATGCCCTCCCATCCCGTCTGAATTTAAGCAGCTTTCAGATGTGGGGATGGGCACTGTTTACTAACGAGTTGTTTGCATGGAGCATTGGGTATCTCCAGTGCCCATCGCCAGTGCCTCTGGACCTCACAATGATCCATAGGGAAAGTCTTTGCAAAAAAAAAGGAGCATAATTTTTGTCCACCCCTGTTCTTCCTTTTCTACTCCCTCCACCCTATTTCTTCATAATATTTGATTATCCTGGCAAGGAGAGGTGGCCCATCCTCCATTATCTCACCTACTTCTGGACTTATCTAATTTAGAATTTAAGTTGAGAAACAACTGTAGGAAAAGTGGGGATCCCAGTGCAAGCTTTCTCTTTGTGTATATCACAGGAGAGAAGAGCCGTGTACTCCTTTCTTTGATACAGTAGCATAGCTATACTGATTTCCAAAACTTATTAGACCAGTGGAATGGGAATCAAAAAACCAGCTGCCCTGATTTGATGGATTTCTTAGAAAGGTAAGTATTCATGCTGCCTCAGTTTCTCCTTTACAACTTCTCACTATTCATCACTTCGCAGTATATTGGGAGCATCATAAAGAAGTGGCTTTATAAAATCATTCTTACTTACCAGTGAAGAAGCTTACAGTCTCTTTAAAGAGATTCTTCAATTCTCAGAAAGAATATTCTCAGAAGGAATAACTTTCTCTCTCACTATCTTGTCTGTTTTCCCAAACCAATGAACTAATTTCTATTTACTGAGAAGGTGTCTTTGTAGATCCAAGATAGGGTCATTGGAAGAAAGGAGGAAACTATAATCTAGGAAAAGCTGTGAGTAGCACCTCATAAGTATGAAGATGCATTAGTCAAGGTAGTGCTAGCTGCTGGAACAGACAAACCCCCAAATAGCAGTGGTTTAACACAACGGAGGTTTATTTCTTGCTCATGTAAAACCTCACCTCATGTTTCATAAGAGGCTCTCCATGGTGAATTTTGCAGACACAAAAGCACCTTCTTTGGTGTCTCTACCTCCTAGATCTTCCAGAATTGGACAGCAGATTGGGAAGGAGCCAGGTGCAGAAGGTTTATATGGGCCAGGCTGGGGGTGGCACACAGCACCTCTCTGCTGATTTGCTCTCTGCAATCCTGTACTGCATAAGGACTTTGGGACTTGCTATGACCAAGTCCGCCTTTAAGCCACAGTTTTCCTCTTTTGCCAGAACCAGCAATGGAAGGACTTGTTAAGCCACTGCCAACCTCAGTGTCTTGCTTATTTAGAGCAGAACTTCAAGTCTTAGCTGGGCAGAGCTGACAGGATCCAGGATTGTTGATGCAGCTCCCACCTCCACAAGGGAATGCTGGCCAAAGAGGGTGCCAAGGAGGCCCTCATCTTTCGCCTTGCATGGAGACCACAGGCCAGATTTCCATTTCTCTGTTGGCAGATTAATCAATAGGATGTGTGAATTTGGAGAGACACTTGTCCTCAATGGACTACAGTAGTTCCCCCTGAAAACTGAGGAGTAACATCTTTGCCACCCCAGAAGCATGTTCTGTGAGTCAGTGCATGCCTTCAGTAGCCATTGGCTATTTGAGGACAGTCTTCCAAGACTGTCCTC
Source organism: Smutsia gigantea (assembly GCA_032199065.1). Taxonomy (NCBI): domain Eukaryota; kingdom Metazoa; phylum Chordata; class Mammalia; order Pholidota; family Manidae; genus Smutsia; species Smutsia gigantea. Next base: position 97,251 of record JAVSCE010002480.1, read on the forward strand.
CTCAGGATCTCAGCAGGAGATGGTGCATATCAGATGGGTTTTCCCTCCCCAACGACTCTCTAACCATCTCTGCTCAAGTTGGTGTCCGCTCAGGCAAGGCAAACTAATTTTAATCTGAAGGCAAGGAAAAACATAGTTTAGAAGGTAAGTCTGTTTCCCCAAACCATACAGTTGTCTGTTCACTATGCATTTAAGCATCTAAAGACAAGAGACATGCATTTGTCAATATGGAGACAGCTGCTCATTTGTTCATGGAGTTTGCAATTAAATACCCAGCTTCTGCTGCCCAGTGTGATCTATTTTGGAGGGCAACAGAGAAAAGAATTTTAACTCGAAGAAGAATTTTAACTCAAAGAAGTAAAACCCTGTACAGGCACTGAATTCTCTTTGAATAGGAATGTTGGCACATAAGACCTAGGATGTAAATTGTCTCCCGGGGGGGGGCTGCTTTTCGCTTGATGTTATCTCTGCACTTTTGCAGTCCCCTGAAGAAGGCACAGATCAAGATGGATGAGCTTTTCAAGATGCCTACATATTTAAAGCCATAGCAGGCTCTGCGCTTTCCTGGGGGCTGTAGTTTAATCTCTCGTCTGCAGCAGGCACACTGTTGTATACACACCAGGCCCACTGTTTCAGCAGGTGACTACCTGTGAAATGGCAGGGCTTGCCGACTGGAGCGCAGGGGACTTGTCTGCCCACCTCCCTCTTCTGGAGGGCAGCAAGCTGTTTAGTAGGCCCTACTTAGATCGCAATTCAAAGAAGTCCACTCTGTTCCCAAGAAGCCATTCAGTCATAATAGATATGGTTAGAATGATAGCCCAGAGGCTGTGGGTTAGGAAAACACATTTATTAGACAAGGCGGGAGACTGCAATAATTAAGTGACACAAATGAACTCAAGCTAATGCAATCTCAGTTGGACTGTACGTACTCTGCCACTTCCCCCCACCACTCTATGCAGCAGCTCAGGCTGGAGACAGCATGGCCAGGAAAGGAGGCCTTCTGGAAGGTGGGGCCCCTCACACCTTTAAACCTTTGGTCATGGTGGAGAGAGAACAAGGACCTGGATCTGCTCTGTTCTGTCCCCAGCTGGCAGCTTTTTGTATAATGTTGGACAGGCCTTTCCATACTTTTAGTTTCAAGGTTCTACAGATCCGGAATCCTTATCCCTAGTATATTTGAAGAGCACAAAGTGATTCTTAAAATTGTATTTAAACATAAACACCAATGGTGGATGCAATGATACAGTTTTATCATCCATTCCTTTTTTTAACAAAAAAGTATTGCATGCTGCTGGGAGTCAGGTCCAGGGACTAGAGCTGCAAATGGTAATGGTGAGGATGACAATAATATCAACAAGAACAATAATAATAATTCTTGTGCAGCCTATTTCCAGGCACTTTTCTACATGCCTCAAGTACACTGACCCATTACTCCTCGCGGCAACCCAGTACGACCCAAGACTGGCCAGCGAGGTGCAGGCCCTGTCCAGACAGAGCAACAGTAGGTGAGGCAAAACCTCTGCTGGGAGAGCTCCAGAGTGGAGGGCACACAGTTGACATGCTGGGAGGCTGGGGCAGGCCTCCAGGATGAGTGCAGGCTGGGCCCATCCCCAGCCATGGCTGAGGAGGGAGACCTGAAGGATGCAGGGACCTGGCCAGCCTAGAGTGGGGCATGGCTGAGGTCCTGAGCTTCTGAGGGGAGGCTGGGCCATAGGGTGCTCAGGAGTGGGTGCTGTGGGGTGATGGGGCGTGAGTGGGGCTGGAGAAGTTGGTAGGGTAAGGCCACCACAGCTGTATTCAGCAGGCTGTAATCAGAAGATTGTATTCAGGAGGAAGTGGCATGTTATTCCCAGAGCACCATCAGACGTCCCGTTGAGAAGATGTCCTGTTGAGGAAGAGCATGCTGCCTACAGCGTGGAGTATAAATAAATGAGGACACAGGGATGGCAGGCAGACCCCTGGGAGTCTGGGTGTGTGATGGTAGTGAGTGATGAGGCCCCAGGCAGGGGTATGAGGCGAGAGGACATGGTTTGAAGAGATAACTAGGAGGGAGAGAGGGAGAAAGGATGGGATCCAGGGCTATTCTTTGGACGCCCACAAATGTGCAGAGCAGTGACAGTGGTGAGGCTGAGGAAGGAGGCTGGATGAGGTCACACCCCTCCTCCTGGGGCCACAGGGAAGGTTGTCCACCAAAGGACAATGGCTGCTGTGTCCTGCTCGGCCCTTTCCCTGTTGTCCCGTCCTCCCCATCCGCACTCCACTGCCCACCTTGGTCCTTGGGGGCAGGAAACACCATTGGTCTAAGTGCCCACGTAACTCTACCCACAGCAGGGCCACTTTTGAATGTGAAATGCCTGTCGGGGCCCAGGAGCTGCTTCCTCAGGAGCCCAGCCGGCCCGGCTCGGCATTTGTGTGTGCTTCCAGATCTTCTCTGATACATATCAAGCCCTGTCATCGGCAGGCTGTTCTTTCTCCTGTGAGGCATTTTAAATCTGGGATCAGCGTCCTCCAGGACTCACAGACGGGCTTCAGGGGGTCCAGGTCGATCTGGAATTCTCTGTAGTTTTGTGTGCATGGGAGGTTTTTCTGGGAAGAGCACACATGGTCATCAGATTCTCTGAGGGCTGTGTGATCCTTGGAGCCTGAGCCTCGTTGCTTTGGCTTTGATTTCAAGGTTAAAATTTTCCTGGCCAGTTTTCCTTCTCATTATCACCATCACCTCCCAATGCTAACGTCCTTGGACAGAGTTCACCCCAGCTCTTCGGAGGATTGCCAGGAACTGAAAGTAAGCATTTGCCTGTTAAAGCTTGTCCCTATTTTTCCCTGAAAAGCTTCTACCACCCTGCATTCCAATATTTCACAATATTCATCTCACATTATTTCTGTTTCATCGTAGAAAAAAATCATTATCTGAGACCCTTCTTCCCTTGGGTCACCATCACTTTTGAACAGGGAGCAAGCTTACTATGTGCTCGCCTGGTTTTTGAACCCCTGACTTCACAAACCCTCACTGACACCAGCTGACATTTGTTGGGTACTTATATGTCAAGCGCTATGCTGAGGACTTCACTGGCATTATCTCATTTAAAACTGTAAGACAGACACTAGAATTATCTCAATTTTAAAATGAGGAAACTGAGGCACAGAGTAAATAACAGGTAGGAAGAGCAGACCCAGGAGTCACACTCAGACAGTAGAATTCCAGAGGCTATGTCTTAACCTCCTACTGAGCGCGGACTTCATCTGTTCCCCTGGCCCATCTGACAAGGTCACTGCTCTGACCTGCCTCCTAGCTTGAAATCAGTATCATGTGCAGCCCGGTCCTAACCCTTCTCACTGAAGTCCCTTTTGCAAGCAGTGGACCAGAACCATTTCACAGAGAAATCAGTAGCTTTTTAATGATAGGAGTAGCCAGAATCAGTACCTCACCAACAGGTTCGTTATCTAGGCCAAGAAAGGTTCTGCTACCCCCTTGAATATTTCCCTAACCTACAATTCCAGGGTCCAAGATTGCAATGTTAGAGATTCATTCCTTTGGATGGGTTTTCCCCAACTACACTTGAGCCTTTCAAAAAAAAAAAAATAGGAATAACCCTGAGGACATGAGTTAGAGAGTCCCATGAACTACAGGGATAGCCTTGAAAGACTGAGGGCAGAGGAGTTTCAAAGAGGGAAGAGTACATAAAAGGACGATCATTGAAAGTGTTGCCAAGGACCAGCCCTTCACATGGCCCCTAGCTTGGAAGGAGTTTTGTGAACCAGACTTATCACTGGATGTCCACTACCAGGTTCCCTAGTGTCCTGGCCAGTGCTTCCACCACTGGGAGAGCTTGCAGCTCAGCAGTGTCTAGAGCTCTTGAGAGTTCCTTTGCACTTCCCCTTTGTGAGGTTAGAAGCAAGTGGTCTGTCACCTCTGGGCCTGATATTACCTGATGTTAGAAGGATCAACCTTGGTTTCTGGGAAAGGTCATCCTACAGTTATCACAGGGGCAACATTACCCTCCAGGGGGTGGGAAGGCAAGTGACAACTACTGGTTCAAGTACAGCCCCGAAGATCCCTCCCCTCTGTCTCAGTGTCAGACGTCAGGCTTTTGTTTTTCCTGTGGAGGCCGTTGGATTATTATCTAGAGACTATTATATGTTATGGGATGAATTATGTTCCCTCCAAATTCATATATGAAGCCCTAATTCCCAGTACCTCAGAATGTGATTGCATATTTGCAGCCAGGACCTTTAAAGAGCTAGGATTAAGTCAAAGTGGGGCTGTTAGGGTGGGCCCTGATCCAACCTGACTGGTGTCCTCATACGAAGACACAGAGACAGCAGGGGCATGTGTGCACAGAGGCTCCACCACACGAAGGGGCAGCAAAGAGGCAGACATCTGCAAGCCAAGGAGAGAGGCCTCAGAGGAAACCAGTCCTGCTGACACCTTGATCTTGGACTTCCAGTCTTCAGAACGGTGAGAAAATAAATTTCTGTTGTGTAAGCCAACCAGTCTATGGTGTCTTGTTATGGCAGCCCCAGCAGACTAATACAGATGCCATGAAATTTAGAGCAAAATGGTATGTACCTAGATGATTCTTTGAGATGAAGGAAGAAAATATTATAACATCTATGTCTATTGATTTTCATCTTATTTTATGTTTAATTTCAATTTCTTATGTGTGTTTTCAAATGTACGTAATAGGTGAGTATGGTAGGACATGCATATAATATATCATGTACTAGGGATGTTTGCTTAAAAGTTTTATAGGTGGGATAAATAACCAAAAGGTTTGGAGACCGCTGAGCCATGATGGTGGCTATCTGTGTATCTCTAGGTCCCAAAGGCAAGTAAAAATAATTTCTCTTCTCATACTTATGAGTGCCCTATAGCATTCATCACCGGTTCCCTGCTCTTTCCCCAGCTTACTAAAGATGGCTAGGGAGCGACTCCTGGCCTCTATCAGGGAGATTTATGTTGTCATTTACTATAATTGTTATCTATGAGTGCTTGTGAATAATGGCTCATAGAAATGAATTCTATTGAACAGACTAGCGGCAACAGAAAATTAGTTCATTAAAAACCATGCTTTCTTAAACTTCTCCATTTGGTTTCCCTCCCTTTTTCCTTTCTGCTTGAGTAAGAGATCCAGCATTTTAGGATCCTGAAGTTGCACAAATCACTAAGCACTAGTACTATGAGGGAAAGGAGTTCGGTAGATCTCCGAGACTTTCTCTTCCAGTCCTACCCACTCACATTCAGCCCCAATTCTGGCATCAGATCAGCCTTTGGAGAGCCTTGTCAGATGGAGGTAGGTAGGTCTCATCAACCCCTGTCTCCAACCCCAGGGACTCTGTTCATGACCCCTTGAAAACCTGTTAATAAAATGGTTTATTTTTAAATAAATACATTTTTTTAAAGGTACTTGTAGACTTGAGACCCTGGGACTCAAGGGAAAGCCAGCCAGACCCCATGATCCTCTTGAGGAGAGACTGGTGATGGCCCGCCTCAGGCCTGACTGTGTACCTTGGCCAAGTTCATTGTTTGCTTTGTGGTTAGGCAGGAACCATTCCTCTCCGTTTGAAGGGGGAAAGATGCCCTGCCTAGTTCCAAAGTGGGCCAGTTTGGCTTGGCTCTGCTAGGCTCTGACTCACTCAACGGCCTTACAATTAGACAGGACCTGGAAAGCTCCTGGAAGTGACTTCCCCTGGTAGACATCACTGAAGTGTGAGGAAGAATATTTCTGGTATATGTGGTGGCCTTGCATCTATGCCAGCAGAATCTTCAAAGTGAGAAAAGCCAATGTTGTGGTGGTGACATTAAAAATGTCTCTTTGGCCAAGTGGTTAATCTTTCATTGTTTCAATGTGCCTACAGGGGTCCAGAAGAGTCACAAATCTACATGAAGGAAAACTGGCTCTCAGAATTAGCTGGTAGATATACAGCTTTCCTGACTGCCGGTGATGAGGCCATGCTGCCTGAGCATTACTTATGTCATCAGCACTTGGGAGTCACCATGACCCACGTCCTACATAAGTGCCCCTTCGACGGGAGCATAAGCAGAACTGGCCTCCCCAGGCAAGGCCCTTTGAGATGGTCAGGCCATCTCTAGTTTGGTGTCTCCATGGTGATATAATGAGACAGGATGTCAGTTTGGGCAGTATCGGACACTCTTGGAACCATGTATAAGGCCTCATAGCCTTGCCCAGACACACATGGTTAGGTTTGGTTCTCAGGTTTCTGGAATAAATGGAAAGTGACAATACAGCGGGAAAGGAGGTGCTCTACAGGCAGACAGATCTGGCATAGGATACTAACTGTTCTTATGGGTGTGCGATTTGGGGCAAGGAATAACATTTTTCTTTCTTTCAGTGTTCTCATCTCTAAAATGGGGATGGACCTACTCTATACATATCACTGTGGTGAGGGCTAAACGCAATAACTGTTCAAAGCACACTGTGCACACACAATGATGTTACGTCCCTCCCCTCCTTCTCAGCAGGCAGAGGGCTGACACGGTCATTACGTTGTTTATTTGCCCTCATCAGTATTAGCTGTGCTTCCCTTCGTGTACAGCCCAACATGACCAAGGCTTACTTTGGTTTCTTTCTCTCAGTAGTATTAATTCACTCTTTCATTCAGTCCTTTAGCTCGCATATACTTTTCTGGTGCTATGCAGGGTGCTGGGGACACAAGGTTGAGCAAGTTAGATGCCATGCCCACCTGCACAGGGCTTCTGGCTCACAGCCAATGTAGACAAAGACCCATTGGCCTATCTTAGCAGGTGGTCCAAGGAGCTCTCCCCCAGGAAGTGAGACCTGAAGGAAATCGATAATATAGCCACATTCCCTCCTTCCGTTGACTAGTGCTCAATGAGGAACATTCATAATTGGCTGCCAAGGAGTACTCAAGGCTTATCCGGCAGAGAGCAGACCCACAGCCCTGGCTTTGCTATTTCTGTTCTCCATCCTACTGAGCTGACCAGCTACATCCTCAGTCTCAAATCTGAGATGCAATTAGAAATTGGGCTCAACTAAGCACAGTTTGGCAACTAATGATACACAGATTTGGCGTTGGCATTTTGTATACTGCTCGACTCAGAAATTCCACTTCTGGAAATTTATACTAAAGACCTAATAACTTACTTGTACAAAGATTTGACTTCAAGGTATTGTTTGCCAAATTATCTTAACACAAATTTGAAACATCTAGACCCTCTACAAGAGTGGATTGGGAAATAAATCCTGGTAAGTGCCTTAAGAGAAATAGTATGCAGCCATTAAAAATTATATTATAGAAAATAGATATTTGCATTGAAAGATGTTTGTCATGTATTTGAATGAAAATGGGAAGTTAAAAATAGTAATATATGGCATGATTTTTATATTCTTTCTTAGGAAAAAAATCTGAAGGGAATATATAGAAAAGTATTATTAGTAATTGTTTCTGGTTTGTGAAGGATGATTTTTACTGCCTTTTGATTTTTTTTAGTTTTCCCCTATATGTTCTATGAGTATTAAAAATACTATATATTCTATATACTACATATTCTTTGAGTATTAAAGAGAACTTAGCATAAAAAAACGGAGCTTTCATGAAAAGATGACCAACATCATTAGTTATTATGGAGAGGCAAATCAAAACCACAATGAAATACCCCTTAACACCTGCTAGGCTAGCTATTATCAAAACAATGGACAATAGCAAATGTCTGTGAGGCTGCTGAGAAATTGGAAGTCTTACACACTGCTGGTGCAGCCACTTTGGAAAACATTTTGGCATTTCCTCAAAAAGTTAAACACAGGGTTGGTGTATGTTTCAATAATTCTATCCTGGTATAATCCAAGAGAAATGAAAAAAACGTATCTATATAAAAACTTGCACACAATGTCATAGCAGCATTATTCACAATAGCCAAAATGTAGAACAACTCCATGTCCATTGACTGATGAATTGATAAACAAAGGTGGTATATTCATAGGACAGAATATTATTAGACCATAAAAAGAATGAAGTACTATTACATGCTACAACATGAATGAATCTTGAAAATGTTATGTTAAGTAAAAGAAACCAGAAACAAAAGGTTACATAACATATGATTCCATTTACATAAAGTGCCCAGAATAGACAAATCCATAGAGACAGAAAATAGATTAGTGTTTGCCAGGGCCTGGCTGGAGGAAGAATGGAGAGTGACTGCTAGCGGGTCCGGTGTTTCTTTTTTGAGGCGATGAGAGTATTCTTGAATTGTGATGATTACACAAATTGTAAATATGCTAAAAACTGCTCTTACAAACAAAACCCACAAAACTAGTGCTTTCCTCTCTGCTGTTAATTCTTTTATACAATGAAGAGTCACGGTGAAGGACCCCGACATACGTGAGACCAGTACCCCTGTAGCCCTTCCCTGTCTTTCAGAACTGCAGGAGGCACATCTTTGGCACACATGTGTTAGTCACGGTGCGTCCCTGTGTGTTGTCCCCCTACATGCCATGATTCCTGTTTCTAGGGATCTGTGAGTATCCCCCATGCTAGTCATATCTACATCTGTGTGTCTTGCCATATCTGATTAAAACAAATCCCAGGTGTTCTTAAAATACACATCTGGAAGACTGTCAGATCCTGGCCTGATACATTTCCAGAAGTTACATGATGACCGAGGATATCTGCTTCTGAGAGGTAACTAGCAGAAGAGACAATAATTGATATTGCCTGAGTCTTCCTCCAGGACTCCTTAATCCCGTAGTTATGGAATGATTTTTCTAAAGTGTTTTGTCCACACATAGCTACCACCTGTTTCTACCCACGCCTCACCTAGGCCTTAACATCTGCTATAAAACACACATACACACACACACACCCACGTTTATATGTGTGTATGCATGTATTGCATTTTCAATTCATGAGTCATGGAGGTCCCAGGTAGTAGGACCTGGGTGATTTGGGTTTGCCCCACCTTATAATGCCTAACTTGACAAAAATTAAAGCCATACATCCGGAAACGAATGTAACCCCAGAGCAATGTAACAGGCAACCCTGTTCTCTCCTTGACTGAGATTCATCTTTTCCTCAGATTTACCAAATGGCTCAAAGTTGAGGGAACCAGAAACAATAACCAAAGTCCCTCAAGTTCCTTAAGGAGCAAAGAATATTTGGTTTTGTCAATATCTGCCTTTGGAAACGAGATTCCTTATGTGTAAAACAGGGGTAATAATAATAAGTGTTTCACAGAACTGTCATGAATATTTACAAGGCAATGCATATAAAAGGTGGCATGCACTGAAGGCGGGAAAGATGTCATCCGCTCACGGGGCTTTGTTGGGAATTTGAGATTCTATTTCATTTATGTTCCTTTAAGAAAAAAAATAAAGGAAGAGGAAGGTACAATCTATTGCACGGGATTAGTCTAGTCATATCACTTTCCTTCTAAATAACATTTCTCCTCAGGTTGTATTTTGGACCGACTACTAATGTGCATTAGTTTCCAATTTCCCTCCAGCCACTCTGTAGAAGTGCAATATTGGTTCTTTGTCTTAGGGATATTTCATTTCCTCAATCATGTTAAATCAAACAAACCTCCCATACCAGCAAACAGAAAGGAGCAGCTCTGGGCCTCTGAACTAATTTGTACTGGCAAAACTGATCGGGCCTTCCTCCAGTGTCTTAATTAGGACTCTTAATCCCTTTGATTTAAAAACAGAAGAAATACAGGACATAGTAGGAAACTCTGAGCATATTATTCAATACAGATAAATCGGGTTTAGAAAGTTCACTTAATATACAGTGTCAAAAGAAATATATGTCCCTTTCTTTCTAATAATTCTTCCAGGATAAAGAACGGCTCATGGGCAGATTGGAACCATCAGTTTTTATGTTCTCTTTCATTTACAGAGACAGTTATTCCCACCCTGCTCTATGTTTCCAGAGACTTTTGACTGGTTTGCTTTAATTCCTCCTGTGACATAAGGAGAGAGTGACTCAGAGAATATATGCAATATTGTTCAGGCTGGATTTTTAAGCATGTGATGAATGATTGGTGGTGGATGGAGGATGAATGTGAGAAAATGAAAACAGAATAACGATGATTACGAATGATCTCTGCAGAATTGGGATAGGTCTTCCTGCACAGAGGCTGGAATGCTTCTGGGATTTGGTACAACAGGGTTCTTCTTAAACTCTATCCAAGGTGGTTCAGTTCTTGAAGGAACAAAGAAATGCCAGGGTGCATTTATGTGGCTCTTCCAAGGGCATGGCGACGAGCAAGTTCAGCAGTAAGCAAGGGGCTCAGAGCAGCACCTGGTGACGTCACCTACTGGTATGATGTTTAAGCTTCCGGGCAGCTTACTTCCTATGGAAGCACGAGGGTGGGGCATTTATTAAAAACTAAGTGAGAGTGTGGATGATTGCAGTGAACCCTAGGCACTCTCAAAAGCATTAGAAAGAGATTCCATGTCTGAGTGGGCCCGTGACCCTACTTAGTTTTCAGGCCATTTTCTCCTAAAGAAAAATGACCAGCTCTCCAGAAACCTCAGCCTTTTAGGCAGAGCACACATGATTTTGGTACTTCTCAGCACTGAACCCAATGGACAGTCATTTGTGACACCACTACGATATTCTAGAAGTCTCAACACCTTTGATCTAATGTAGTCTCTTATAATACTCAGTAATTAGTGTAATTGGTACAAGTTCCCCAGGCTTGGGCTCACATAGGGAACAGTGCTTTTATGTTCCCTTTCATGGAAAAAGACAATCTTTTTAGATCTAATTGCTCATGGGTTCAAAAAGAGCCAAACTTAGTCTGTGTTTATTATTAAAATAATTAATTTGATCACTTTCAAGTACATGGAGTAAGTTAAATAGGCAAAGCATTAAACAAAAAGTATTGGTACATGAATTGACATAGTATTTTTTTATACATATAAGTCACTGTCATATCTTTATTTTTATAGTACCCCTGTAAAGTTGAAAAGCCATATTCCTATTTTATAGAAAAACAAAACAAAACCAACTAAGAAAGCAAGCTAAGTAAACTATCTACAAAAACACAGAGGCAGGGTTGGAGTTTGGTATCTCAAATTAGACTCCAGAAGGATTTGTAATAAATAAATCTGCTGTTTGTGTGTGTCCAGGCACTTTTAAAAAACTGACAGGCGATATTGAAAAAAGCTAATCCTTGGAAATATCTTAAATATCTACCCCTGCTGTTCTGTTTACAACACTGAGTTACACTATCCTTTAGGAAAAGATCTGTTTGGGAAATACCACACGCCATCCAAATTATCAGTAATTCTGAAGTTAGTGAAATTTAAGCTACTAAGATTTGATTTACTGTTTGGTTTGGTTTACTGTTCCTCTGCACATAACCATTATGTGCACATAACCATTATGTGCAGTCTAAAGCTTGATACTACATGATTTTCCTGTAAAGTGGGTGTTTTCTTTTTTTGGTTTCCCTAAGTGCTGCTACTCAGCCCTGCGTCAGGTGGGTATAAATAAGAAAAAAGAGGGCCTCACCTAACTGTGATTGACTGCTCCCCTGGAGAAATGGGGGAGGCCTGAGAGGGCTTAGATGTGGGCAAATCCATTCTCCAGTCTACCCAAAGTCGCTATCAACTCATCTGCTGCAGACCGCTAGCATGGGAAGAGACAAGCGGCATAAGCGTATGAAACAATTACAGATCAGCACACCCAGCTGCCTGTCAGCAGAGAAAACTGCAAGCATTGCTGACTAATTATGGCTCCAGCTATTGATTGAGACCACAGAAGAGTTTCATCCAAGCGCCTTTAATTTACCAAACAGAGGGAAGTGTGCTGCAGAGAGGTTACTTCCAATAACGGCACTTCTCTCTCTGCCAATTAAGGGGAGAGCTTAACAAGGTGGAGGGGATTGTTTTTAAATCTTGCCAAGTAAACTCTATGGCCATTTGAAAGGCAGAGAATGAGAGCTAAAAGGCTTGTCTTAAGAAATGGCTTAAAACAATTGGTCTGGGATGGGCTTGGGCCTTACGGGAGGCTCTAGTCTGATCAAAGACCCAAGACTCTTCCAACTGGCCAGAGGGTCCATGCCATACTCCTCTGAGAAACGGTGGATCTAAGGCTGAAGTGACCGCTGGAGGCCAAACAGGGCTCAGGTCCCCTCTTTGGGTTCGTTCTCATTTACTACACCACTGTGACCCAAGTATATTTCTTTTTCCCAACTCTTGGGCCCCCATCCTTGATAAGGATGACACTGTTACCTCATTGTAACTGGTGAGTGATTTAAAAAAATATATTATTACTTAATAGAGCCCAGTAGTTTTTTTTTTTACCTAATGTCCTTTCTCTGTTCCAGGATCTGTCCAGAATGCCACGTTTCCTTTAGCTGTCATGTCTCCTAAGATCCTCCTGGCTGTGACAGTTTTTCAGACTTTTTATGTTTTTGATGACCTTGCCAGTTTTGAGTAGTGGTTGGGTACATGGTAGAATGCTCCCTTACTGGAATCTGAGGCTTCTCTCATGATTAAATAAAAAGGACAGGATACAGTTGACCTAATCAAGGTGAGGAGGCAAAATTACCCACATATACCAAACATGCAATAATTCTGCCTTCCCCAAACATATACACATACATAGACGCTTTATATTTTCCTACCAAGGTCTCCAACATAGTGATAATCTAATATTCAGATGAATGAACAGTGTGATGGATGAGTAAACATTTTTTCTCAAATGCCGCCATCTCTTCCATCCTCATGTAACTCTATGTTAATACCATTTATAGTCTTTCAGAGAACATCCAACCACTTTTTATCATGATACAATAAAATTCATATTGACAATACGTGTCTCCACTCCTATTTTCAGTGCCTCTCATGTGACCCTACAGGTTTAAATTGGCCCCAGATGTAAGACCCAGTACTCATGAGATCTTAGGAGCTGCAGGAACCCTTCTTAGAGGTTACCACATACTAAGTCCCTAAGACAACTCCCCCTACCTGTACCCACCACGAATAGTTCTTGATCTTTAAAAACTGTCAGATATTTGATAAAATGAAATGCTCATCATTAAAAGAATGAACTGAGTGGGCTTTGTTTAACCTAGAGAAGAAAAGTCTATAGATGACTCAATTGCAATCTTCTAGGATTACAGAAGAGTGAAAAGAGTCACATAGACTTGGGTTCTAGCCTTTACTCTGCTACAAACTAGCTGTGTGACCACGGACAAGTTACTTGACCTCTCTGTGTTTCTGTTTCCCATCTGTGAAATGAGTAAAATAATGCTTACCTGGCAGAGCCATGGTAGATTTATAGGGAGATAATGTATGTAATATGCTTAGCACAGTTCCTGGAACAGACTGCTTATTCAAAAAAATTTAGTTTCCACCTCACCTGTACATGAAGTTATGTACAGTAAAAACAAAACCACTTCATATTTTCATGAGTCTTTACAGCTAAGAAAGCATTTGCTCACAATTTAAAGTGATAAACTATTGTGGTCCTAGCCATTCAAAGCCTAAATAAAAGAAAATGGATTTTAATTCAAGCAATAATGATTTTGGTTGGACCAAGCATATTTCTGGCCACTGAAATAACAAAACTCAGAATAAGTTATCTGGGGCACTGTGGACTCTACCTTCGGGGGCACTTCAAAAAAGGAGTGGGCAGCTCGGGGGCATGGCCTTGATCTCACCACCACCCAAAAGCCATCAAAATTGTGGCTGACAGGAGTAAAGTTTTGTAGTTCTGGGATGCCTGGGAGGCGAAGGAGTCGCCGTTTACCCTTGGGACACTCTAAACCCACCTTCTGCCTTTGGGAATTTTCCAAATTCTGCCTCTGGAACTCGCAGTTTCCTGGAGCTAGCTAAGCTTTGTGTGGTGGAAGTAAATCTTACTGTACAACCCAGTGTACCAGAAATATCTTGTTTCTGTATCCTTTAAAAAATCAGTTTAAATCCAACTCTGATTTTCTCAGCTGAGCTGGTGAGAAACTCAATTTCAGTCCCTTGGGGGGCTGTGCCAAGGTTCTGGGGTCTCACCTGGTGCCAAAGCCCTGGGTAGGCTCTTTGGTCCTGCTGAGACCTTCGGGCCGCGTTAGCGCAGTCTCAGCCCTGACTGCCCGCACTGTAGCTGCCCGTTAAGTGTGTGTCATCCCTTTAGAGTCAGCCGCTGAGGGCAGGGCCTGCGTCTCTCATCACGGTGACCCTAGAGCTGGTGCACGGACCAGTGCATAGAAGGGGCGTGATGCGCAAGTGCCAATGAATAAACAAAGGCTTCCTTTATATCCCGAAGCACATTCGATGATTTTTCCCCCCCATGACTACAAGCCTAATAAGGGGAAGGACAGTAATTTTACCTCCGTTTGCTCCATGCTGGTAGGCCCGACCACGTGGTCTTCGAGTGAGTGACCGAGCAGTGACCGCGTTGCATAGGTGTGTTGGTCTTTACGCCTGTGTGGTCCCCATGGGCAGCGCTCTGAATTTGCTATGGTTACAGAGACTGTCAACTTGTCCCACATGTGTTTTCTCCTTCATAGAGCCTCCAAGCTTCAGCTGGGCACACGGCTGCCTCTAATAAAAACAATGTTTTCAGGCGTTCCTGAAGGGTCACGTGACTAAGTTCTGGCCCAAGAGATACCAGGGCAGTGGTGGGGTGAAACTCATGGGCATGAGCTCTGCCCTTTCCATTCCTTCCTCCCACTGGCTGGAGTGCAGACGAGATGTAATGGGAAGGCTGCTTTGGCCATGCGGGTGAACGGAACACTCTCGGATTAGTGGAGCCACAGGAGAGAGGAGGCTGGGGACCCAGCACTGTGGGACCATCTGAGTTGGTGCATCCTGGCTGACTCTAAGCAGGATGTTCTGGAGAGACTGAAGGAACCACCCAGACAGCAATCAAGACATAGGTTTATTTGGGGAACTTACATCCAGGGAGTCCAGGAGCGGCCGGTGGGAGAAAGCAGCCACTACTGGGGTCTCCATGCAGCTTTTACTGTGTAGCAACTAACCTAGCAACTATCTGGGTCCCCTCCCCTCTTGGCATGACCAGTGTCCCAAGGGCTCAAGGCCTACCACCTGGACATCCTTCATTACCAGGGAGATGCCCAGATTGGCTACCTGCAGAATCTCTGACCATGGCATGCCGAATAACATGTTTTGCTACATCCTTGCTTGGTGGGAACGCAGAGGAGGATGGGAACTATGTAGTTTCAAGATGATGAAGAACTGTGGCATTTAGGGTGTGCTTGTACAAACCAGCCATCCAGCCCCGCCTTGTACCTCCACCCTGGCCCCAGACTGTTGGATGTGAGAGAAATAACTTCTAGCTCATTGAAACCATTGTACTGATATCTTGTGAGAGCAGTAGAACCTTCATCCCAATGTTTGCCTTCATCCCAGGACTCTGGCTGCCTGCAGCCCAGTGCCTGGCAGGAGCAGGCCACCATCAGACTGGGGCATCTTCCTGTCCCATCATCTCCATGTTTTCATCCCACCTTGTGTTGCTCCCAGGGGAGGTCATGCAGTGGCCAGAAGGCAGCACTCCTTTGCAGCTCCAGCCTGAGTCAGCAGCCGTTTGCAGTTTAATGAGATGACACTAACAATTGTGCCTCACTGGGATGAGTGGGTCTGCCCTCTCTGGAGGCTGACGGATGACATTTCCATCATTGCTGAGCTTGAAGGTTAACGGGAAGACAGGAATCTCAGAAAGGGGCAGGGAGGTGATGGGCCTACAGAACCAAGTCTGAACTTCAGTAAAAGGGGAAAAAACAACAAATACCTGGGCCTGCCTCACCTTGGCAGGTGCTACTGAAAATAGACCTTCTACCTCTCCTAGGTTTGCCAGGACATGTCTCACAGGACACCTGAAAGGTGCTGTTTGCTTAGCCTCTAATGATGATCACTGACTTTCTCAGGTATGCAAAGGTCCATCAGCTCTTGGTCATCATTCAGCCTTTACAGCCCTGATGTATTGGGTGGCAGGAACCGTGGCTCATTCTGCAATCTTTCCTGCTCTGGGTTCCTTCAGGAAGCCATGCTTGGCACCCTGGCTCCTGGGTCCCCAGACTATTGCCCTATAGATTCCTATTCCTCAATGGATCCCTGCTCCCAAACTCCTGCCCCATGGACTCCTGCCTCCCAAACTCTGCTCCACGGACCCCTGCCCATTCCTCAGCCATCCTGCATTAACTCAATTCATGACTCCCCATGGAGCTCTGCTTCCCCTTTCTGAACTCAGGTGTCCAGGACAGAGAAAGACTCACTATTCTAAACATTTTTATTTTTATTTTGGGGGATATGAGTGGTAAGCATCTAGTTCTCACTCATGAAGGTCGGTGGGGCCATGGGGGCTGCTGAATTTCTTATTTTACCTAACATTTGTTGACTGCTGACTATGGGTCAGGTGCTTTGCTAAGCATGTGCATATAAGTTAGCTCATTGAATTCTCTCAGAAATCTTATGAAGCTGGTGCTATTATCCCCATTTTACAAATGAATATACCATGGCTGGGTAAGTGCAGTAACTCACCGTGATAATCCAGCTCTCAGTGGATAAACCTCGGAGGCAGGATTCACACCTGAGAGTCTGGCCCAGACATCTGCTCTTCCAGTTAGCTCAGATGTATTCCTTGCATTCCAACGCATATGGTGTGGGACACAAATGCAAATTATCTTTAATGAGGGGAGAAAAGGCCAGGGCCCATAAGCAGTATCAAAGGTCAGACACATTGAATGAGAGTAGAGCCAGACACAGAGCATAAGGTCAGAGGTCAGGTTCTAGGGTGACCATGACCAGTTGAGACAAATGGAGTGCAAGGCAGGTGGGGAGAATGTGCCGGGTGTAGGCTGAGAATAAGGCTGAAGGACAGGAACTCCCTGCGACTGGGTGTTGGCCACCTGGCGCAGAGAGCGACCACCTGGGTCAGGGAGATTAGCCACCTGGCATGCAGGTGCTGGCAGGGCCCTGGCGGGGAGGGGCAGGGTAAGTCAGGCATTAGCACGTCTCCCTTATAGAGAACTTAGCTGCTTCCTACTGCTCCTCTCCTTCAGCCCCATCCTGTGAGATCCAGGAAGCAGCAGAAGGTTCCTGGGTGTATATCTGGGGACCTCCCCCAGCAAGGAGGGAGGAGGTCTGCGACTCTCCTGACGTAAGGCTTTTCCTCTCCAATCTTGTCTTTCCAGAGCTCCTCCTAGCCGCCGGGCTGAGCACTGCCCTGGCACTGACTCACAGGAGCAGTCCTTGCCAAACCGCCCTTCCTCCGCCACAACCCTACTCCGTTTCTTTTCAGATTTTATGTGCTTTAAAATAGCCTTGCTGCTGGGTGCCCAAACCCGGCAGACCTGAGCAATGCTTACTGGGATGAAAGAATCTGAAGGACATTGGCTTCCCTGCCCTGACTCAGCGCCTCCCACCCTCACTCTTTCCCTTCCTTCTCCTAGAACACATGTCTGGGCACACAGACACCAACAATTTTCCCCAATAACACGGATTTCTGTGAAAATGCCATTAAAAAGCTTATAGGACGAAATAGACTTAATGGTCTGGCAAGGAAGAAAACTCCACCTTCATCATCCAGATGCTGAAATGAACGAGGCACTTAGGGGTTCCATTCACTCTGCAGTTTGAAGCAGGGAGATGAGAATCACGAGGGAGTCAGGATGGCAGCCTAACATCCATGTCCAAGGCATCTCTGCTCTGTTCCTTTTCCCCACTTGCCCCTCAGAAGCTTCCGGCACCCAGGAGAGGCTGCCTCAGGGCATTTATGCCAGGGGCGGTCTTACCGCATGTGCTGTCACAGATGGGACTGGCTGTTTCAACTAGTCATGGAACCAAGAAACAGTGCAGAGGCCTCAGACACTATGCTGTGCCTTGGACAGATGGAAATACATAAAAATAAATGAAACAAGGTCTCTGTCTTCAAGGAGAGCCCAAAAAACACAGGTTTTATAGGTGCACATAGCTGGGTCACCTGATACCTTTGAAGGTTAAGGAGGGCTTTCTGGAGGAGGAACCTTGAGGCTGAGACTGGGAGGAAGCAAAGGAGCTAGAAGTCAAGTGGCAGCATGATGAGCAGGGAAAGGATGCTCCATGCATAGGAAAATGCAAATACAGAGGCCCAGAGGCAAGAGAGGCTATGCCTGTGAGCCACAGGGACTTCACTATGACTGGGATGTGGGCACAAACAGGCTGGGAAGCAAAGCAGTCCCAGATGCTGGTGGACCTCATGAGCAGTGCTTGAAGAGTTTGGACTTCATGAGGACGAGCTTTGTTTTGTTCACTGCTCTAACCTCCACAGCCAGACCAGCGCTAGCACAGAGCTGGGGCTCAGCACATATTTGTGGTTGAATAAGTGAGCACTGAAAGGTCTTAAGCAAGGAAAAGAGCTGAGAAGTTCTGTATTTTAGAATCACCACCGCAACTGCAATGCAGAGAATGAATTGTAGGGCAGTGTAGCTGGAGTGGACATGGCAGTGTGGGTGGAGACAAGAGGATGATTTAAGTCCACAGGACTTGGTGATTGGTCAAGGGGAGGTGGTTAGGGTTAGAGTTTGGAGGAGCCCAGGTGAAGGGCATCAGGTGTAACTTCCTCTGGGACGTCAGCCCCCACAAGATGTCAGTGTTCACTCAGCTCAGAGTCTGGGCTCCACTGTAATGCTCAGTTCCCTCATCTGCAAAATAGAGATGCAGAGGGGGAAACTAGAGATCATACAAATCACATAGTGCAGTGCCTTGCTCCCAGTAGATGCTCTCAGTAGTGTAAGGCCTCCAGTATTACTTGAGCTGGACCTTGAAGGATAGGCACCCTCCCAACAGCGGGAGATGGGGTCAGAGGAAGACATCCAGGTGGAAGAACTCAAAATATGGCTTTGTAGAAAAGCATGAAGAATGGTGAGTAATTCAGCTTGATCGAAATGTAGACAAATGCATGGGAGAGATGGAGGTTGCAATGGCAAGTCAGATAATGAGGAGGATCTTCAACGCCCTTTGCTTCTGCCCACTGCACTCTGTTTCCTCAGTGCGGTCTCTGACAGCTCACTAGGGCCTGTGCACATCTTGCCACCTCCAGCCTTTTGCCCTGCAGTCCATTCTCCTCATCGCAGTGGGGGTTTGCATAGAGTGGACTTGACTCAGCTGCCAGGAAGAGCCACTGAAGGTCTTGAGCAGGGGAATGGCAGTGAGCACTGTGTGTCAGTTGTGTGGACTCGGCAGCAAGGCTAAGGGGTAAAGGTCATGGTGCAACTTAAGCAACGTGTCCATCTTGTCCAGGTGGGATGCCACACCTGCACTCACAGCCCAGCCCAGTTGCCTGTTCTGTGAAGTTCTTCACAATGTGTGCCTGCTGCCCTTTCCCCACCTGCCTCTAGGTTGCTTCACATCACACCTGGAGCCCCACCGTATGTATACACCTGGCTTCTCTTCCTTTCCTCCAGTACCCCGGGTAACAGATGGGAGAGGCCAAGACCCCAGGATCTGCATCTGTACAGGAGGCAAGACCCACATGAAAAATATTTCTTTGAGGGCTAATACTTCATCTTAAAAATTCATGCCAATTTTGCCTCCTCTTGCATAGCAGTCATGCTTATTTTCATTTAAAATATGCCTTTAATCTCTACTTAGAAAGCTTATCTTGCCCAAATACTTAAGCAAAATTAAATGGGGAAGATGCACCATGCTTCTTTTGTGGCTTCGAGGGTGCCTTGACCCGCAGCAGTGGGCTCCTGAGCGGGTGGGCATCCAGTTTGGGAGGCACTGCCTTAGACGTCAGCTGCATCCTTCTGCTCAAGTTTTCTCCTGCTTGGGGTGGCATTCTCTTCTTGAGCTGGAGAACTCCTACTTGCACTTCAAGACCCAGCTCAAATGTTACTCTTACTTTAAAATTAATCCATTTATTAATTCAATAAGTACAGAGGTCATGAGAGGCTTTCCCGCTACCTTGCTCAGCCCACTCCTCAGTAGAACAAACACTGTCTGCACATGTATTTCCATCTTTTAATACCTCCTTTTAATAGTCTCATCCTGTCGTGTTGGGTGTAGTTTTGACATGCCTGATTGGCTGCCTTCCAAGTTCTGTGAAGGCAAAAGTGAAAGAGGATCTTAATCACGTTTGTGTCTTGGAGTGTGTTGCAGTGCCTGGCACAGAGCAGGAGCTCTATCCTACAGGGAGGGAGAAGCCCCTGGAGGTTTTGCCTGGTGTGTGAGGTTGAATTCTGACAGCGATGGAACTCCCTAGAATCACTGTGCCTCCTACTGCAGGATTGCCTGATGGCTGGAGCGAGGCGTCCTACCCCCGCTTTCACTCACTGCAGCAGCATGGGAACTAATCCCCATCAAACATGCCTCTGCTGCCAAATATACACCCAAAGCCAGGACCCCGGAAGAAGGAGGTATCTTCAAGGTACAGAAAGTGCAATTTATGACTGAGTTGCTTTGTGCATTACAGGAGCAAACCGGGACTCTGGCAATTTCACCAGCCTCCATTAGGGGATCTACTCAAGCCTCCAGACCACCCCTGCTTGGAGGCAGCAGGGAAGTCAGCTTGCATGACCTCCATAATCAGCCTAAAGAACCCCCTCACGGTTCCTGGCCTCATTTTCCTTTTTCTTTCAGGAATTTCCCAAACCTGGGCCCTGAAGGCCTTGGGAAAGCACACTCCTGGCTTCCCACACTGAGGATCCCTGTTGTCAGTCATTGCAGATAAAGGACATTTAATTCTGCCACACTTTCAAGGTCGGGGTTTTGACCTTGCTGGGATTGTTGACTCAGGTTATCCAAATGGGCAAGCTCTCTTCTTGAGTTCAAGAAGAGAATGCCACCCCAAGCAGGAGAAAACTTGAGCAGAAGGATGCAGCTTACGTCTAAGGCAGTGCCTCCCAAGCTGGATGCCCACCCACTGCTGCGGGTCAAGGCACCCTCGAAGCCACAAAAGAAGTATGGTGCATCTTCCCCATTTAATTTTGCTTAAGTATTTGGGCAAGATAAGCTTTCTAAGTAGAGATAAAAGTCATATTTTAAATTAAAATAGCATGACTGCTATGCAAGAGGAGGCAAAATTGACATGTACCAATCCAGATTTCTCAAGATGGTATGGTAGGGTTGAATGGTTGTCCTCAACATGCTGCCTCTGCTTCTGCCTCTATTTATAAAGTCCCAGCTCTGGTTTCTGATGGCAGCCCAACTGGGGTGGGTGTGGCAATCTTTGCTGTTCCTTCTATTTACCTGTCTTGCAGCTGCTGGGTTCTTAACCATATTCTCTTCCTACAAGCAGGTCACAGACTCAGGGGTACAAAAAGCATTGTTTTAGCCAGAGCAGTTAAACCATAAGAATCTTTGCCCAGAAGAAAGGCAATAAATCAATGTTTGTTTAAGAAATAAAGACCAAACTTCTCCAGAAAAACAAAATGTGATTTTTTAATTATTAAAGCTGGCTGTAGTAATCACAGAGGGAACTAAACTCCTTGAAGCTCCTAACTAGGTATCTTGCTAGGTTAAACCCCAGCCCATTCGTAATTGCTGATGCCTGCATTCTTCTCTGTCGCTTGGCTACATCCTCTTCCCATCTGATTTGCCTCTATCCTCATCTCCATTCTTTCTTGGCAGTTGCATCTGCCACTACATTATCGCTTATATATAATAAGGTGGAGAAAATAGGAAACAAGCATCATTTTCAAGACATATATCATCTCTTGCTTGAACCATTAAAATAGGCTCTGAACCCACCTCTCTGGTTCTAAGTTGGTCCCTCCTCATGCTCCACACAGCCACTGCTCTAGATGTCTGTCTAAAATGTAGATTTGACACTGCCTGATGCTGGGACCTCCAAGTGTCCTCATTGTCCCATGCAAGGCCTCCAGGATTTAACCCTGCCTCTTGCGCCTGTGATCTAATCCACTACCAGAAAGTGTGGTGTGGCCAGGCTTCCTCTGTGGACCCAGGCCATGCCAGTCTCAAAGCTTCTCTCTGATCAGGGCTTCTAAAACAGCAAAGATCTAAGGTGAAATGCAAATGAAGAAGAGAAAAGAGGAAATCTACTGAGAAAGGATGTATAATGGGAGGTAACAGAGGGACAATTTCTTTCCTTTCTCTACTTTCCCAGGCTGCATTGTGTTGGGTGACAGAGTAGCAGAATTAGGAATGCTGGTGAAACGTGCTTCTTTTCTTGGGCTTAAAAATGTTTTTATGGAAGTATAAGATAAATTAGGAGACATGCATAAATCACAAGTGTACAGTACAAAGAATGTTCATAAACCAAACACTCATGCAAGCAGCACCCAGATGGAGAAAATGCAGCCCTCCTCGGTCACTACCCTTATGAGGCTGACCACACTGGCTGCTAATACCCTAGAGCAGTTTTGCCATTTTTGAACTCTATACAACCATGACTGAACTTTATATAAATGTAAGCCGACAGACTTCCGGGAATATGGCAGCGTGGGCAGGGCAGCGGAAATCTCCTCCCAAAACCATGTGTATTTATGAAAATACAAGTACAACTATTCCTAAAAAAGAGACCAGAAGATACAGGACAGCACATAGCCTGCAGCTATACCTGAGAGGACTTGGCACCCCGCAAGGCGGTCTTAAAGAGCCCAGCTGACATATATGGCAACTACCAGTGACCACTTCTATAGCCATGAAAAGATAGAGAAATATGGTCCAGACTAAGATCAACCAGACAACCCCAGTGAGGGAGCCTGAAGGGATGGAAATGCACAATCTTCCTGAAAAAGAATTCAGAATAAAAGTCATAACCATACTGATGGATCCACAGAGAAATGTGCAAGAGCTGAGGGAGGAAGTGAGGGAACTGAGGAAAGACAATGCAGAAATCAGACAAGCGATCGATGGGCTTAACAGCAGACTGGATGAGATGTAGGAGACTGTTAATGGAACAGAAATCAGAGAAAAGGAATACAGAGAAGCTGAGGCAGAGAGAGATAAAAGGATGTCTAGGAATGAAAGAATATTAAGAGAACTGTGTGCCAATCCAAACAGAACAATATTCTCATAATAGGAGTACCAGAGGAAGAAGAGAGAGAAAAAGGGATAGAAACTGTCTCTGAAGAAATAATTGCTAAAAAATTCCCCATGTTGGGGAAGGAAATAGTCTCGCTGTCCATGGAAGCCCACAGATCTCCCAACACAAGGGACCCAAGGAAGACAACACCAAGACACATAATAATTAAAATGGCAAAGATCAATGATAAAGACAGAGTATTAAAGGCAGCTAGAGAGAGAAAAAAGATCACCTACAAAGGAAAACCCATCAGATTATCATCAGACTTCTGAACAGAAACCTTACAGGCCAGAAGAGAATGGCATGATATATTTAACGTAATGAAACAGAAGGGCCTCGAACCGAGAATACTGTATCCAGCACGATTATCATTTAAATATGATGGAGGGATTAAAAAATTTCCAGACAAACGAAAGTTGAGAGAGTTTGCCTCTCATAAACCACCACTACAGGATATCTTAAACAGAGTGCTCTAGAGGGAAGCACCCCTAAGGCTAAAAAGATGTCCAGGGAAAATATAATCATAGCAAAGAAAGCAGACCATCCAAATACTAACTAAAGGCAAAGAATAAAACACCTAGTATATAAAGAATGGAGGAGGAAGAATAAGAAGGGAGAGAAATAAAGAAACATCAGATGGTGTTTACAATAACTAAACAAGAAAGTTAAGTTAGATTGTTAGATAGTAAAGAAGCAACCCTTGAACCTTTGGTAACCACGAATCTAAAGCCAGCAATGGCAATAAATACATATCTATCGATAATCACCCTAAATGTAAATGGACTGAATGCACCAATCAAAAGACACAGAGTAACAGAATGGATAAAAAAGCAAGACCCATCTATATGCTGCTTACAAGAGACTCACCTCAAACCCAAAGATATACACAGACTAAAAGTGAAGGGATGGAAAAAGATATTTCATGCAAACAACAAAGAGAAAAAAGCAGGTGTTGCAGTACTTGTATCAGACAAAATAGACTTCAAAACGAAGAAAGTAGCAAGAGATAAAGAAGGACATTACATAATGATAAAGGGGTCAGTCCAACAAGAAGATATAACCATTATAAATATATATGCACCCAACACAGGAGCACCAGCATATGTGAAACAAATACTAACAGAATTAAAGGAGGAAATAGACAGCAATGCATTAATTTTAGGAGACTTCAACACACCACTCACTCCAAAGGACAGATCAACCAGACAGAGAATAAGTGAAGACACAGAGGCACTGAACAACACACTAGAACAGATGGACCTAACAGACATCTACAGAACTCTGCACCCAAAAGCAACAGGATACACATTCTTCTCAAGTACACATGGAACATTTTCCAGAATATACCACATACTAGGCAACAAAAAGAACCTCAGAAAATTCAAAAATATTGAAATCCTACCAAGAACTTCTCAGATAACAAAGGTATAAAACTAGAAATAAATTTTAGAAAGAAATCAAAAAGGCTCACAAATACATGGAGAGTTAACAACATTCTCCTAATTAATCAATGGGTTAACGACCAAATCAAAACAGAAATCAAAGAATATATGGAGACTAATGCCAACAACAACACAAAGCCCCAACTTCTCTGGGACGCAGCAAAGGCAGTTCTAAGAGGAAAGTATATTGCAATCCAGGCCTATTTAAAGAAGGAAGAACATTCCCAAATGAATAGTCTAAAGACACAATTACTGAAATTGGAAAAAGAAGAACAAATGAGGCCCAAAGTCACCAGAAGGAAGGACATAATAAAGATCAGAGTAGAAAGAAATAAAATTGAGAAGAATAAAACAATAGAACAAATCAATGAAACCAAGAGCTGGTTCCTTGAAAAAACAAACAAAATAGATAAACTCCTAGCCAGACTCATTAAGAGAAAAAGAAAATCTACACACATAAACAGAATCAGAAATGAGAAAGGAAAAGTCATGATGGACCGCACAAGAAATACAAAGAATTATAAGAGAATATTATGAGAATCTATATGATAACAAGCCGGGAAACCTAGAAGAAATGGACAACTTAGAAAAATACAAACTTCCAAGACTGACCAAGCAAGATACAGAAAAACTAAACAGACCAATCACCAGCAATGAAATTGAAGCAGTAATCAAAAAACTACCCAAGAACAAAACCCCCAGACCAGATGGATTCACCTCTGAATTCTAACAGACGTATAGAGAAGAAATATCACCCATTCTCCTTAAAGTTTTCCAAAAAATACAAGAGGAGGGAAAACTTCCAAACTCATTCTATGAAGCCAGCATCACTCTAATACCAAAACCGGGCAAAGACCTCACCAAAAAAGAAAATTACAGACCAATATCCCTGAAGAACATAGATGCAAAAATACTCAACAAAATATTCGCAAACTGAATTCAAAAATACATCAAGAGGATCATACACCACGTCAAGTGGGATTCATCCCAGGGATGCAAGGATGGTACAACATTCGAAAATCCATCAACATCATCCACCACATCAACAAAAAGAAGAACAAAAACCACATGATCATCTCCATAGATGCTGAAAAAGCATTTGACAAAATTCAGCATCCATTCCTGATTAAAACTCTCAACAAAATGGGTATAGACGGCAAGTACCTCAACATCATAAAGGCCATTTATGACAAACCCACAGCTAACATCATACTTAACGCGAGAAGCTGAAAGCTTTTCATCTAAGATCGGGAACAAGACAGGGATGCCCACTTTCTCCACTGTTATTCAACATAGTACTGGAGGTCCTAGCCACAGCAATCAGACAAAACAAAGACATACAAGGCATCCAGATTGGTAAAGAAGAAGTCAAATTGTCACTATTTGCAGATGACATGATACTGTACATAAAAAACCCTAAGGACTCCACTCCAAAACTACTTGAACATAATATCTGAATTCAGCAAAGTTGCAGGATACAAAATTAACACACAGAAATCTGTTGCTTTCCTATACACTAACGATAAACTAACAGAAAGAGAAATCAGAAAAACAATTCCATTCACAATTGCATCAAAAAGAATAAAATACCTAGGAATAAACCTAACGAAGGAAGTGAAAGACCTGTACTCTGAAAAACTACAAGACACTCCTAAGAGAAATTAAAGAGGACACTAACAAATGGAAATGCATCCCATGCTCTTGGCTAGGAAGAATAAATATTGTCAAAATGGCTATACTACCTAAAGCAATCTACAGATTCAATGCAATCCCTATCAAACTACCAACAGCTTTCTTCAATGAACTGGAACAAATAATTCTAAAATTCATATGGAACCACAAAAGACCCCGAATAGCCAAAGCAATCCTGAGAAGGAGGAATAAAACGTGGAATTACGCTCCCTGACTTTAAGCTCTACTACAAAGCCACAGTAATCAAGACAATTTGGTATTGGCACAAAAACAGACCCACAGACCAGTGGAACAGAATAGAAAATCCAAACATTAACCCAAACATATGCAGTCAATTAATATTTGATAAAAGTGCCTTGGATATACAATGGGGAGATGACAGCCTGTTCAGCAGCTGGTGCTGGCAAAACTGGACAGCTACATGTAAGAGAATGAAACTGGACTACTGTCTAGCCCCATACACAAAGGTAAACTCAAGGTGGATCAAAGACTTGAATGTAAGTCATGAAACCATAAAACTCTTAGAAAACAACATAGGCAAAAATCTCTTGGACATAAACATGAGCAACTTCTTCATGAACATATTTCCCCAGGCAAGGGAAACAAAAGCAAAAATGAACAAGTGGGACTATATCAAGCTGAAAAGCTTCTGTACAGCAAAGGACACCATCAGTAGAACAAAAAGACATCCTACAGTATGGGAGAATATATTCATAAAAAACGTATCTGATAAAGGGTTGACATCCACAATATATAAAGAACTCATGCACCTTAACAAACAGAAAGCAAATAATCCAATTAAGAAATGGGCAGAGGACATGAATAGACACTTCTCCAAGGAAGAAATTCAGATGGCCAACAGGCACATGAAAAGATGCTCCACATCACTAATCATCAGAGAAATGCAGATTAAAACCACAATGAGATATCACCTCACACCAGTGAGGATGGCTAACATCCAAAACACAAACAACAACAAATGTTGGCGAGGATGTGGAGAAAAAGGAACCCTCCTACACTGCTGGTGGGAATGCAAATTAGTTCAACCATTGTGGAAAGCAGTATGGAGGTTCCTCAAAAAACTCAGAATAGAAATACCATTTGACCCAGGAATCCCACTCCTAGGAATTTACCCTAAGAATGCAGCAGCCCAGTTTGAAGAAGACATATGCACCCCTATGTTTATCGCAGCACTATTTACAATAGCCAAGAAATGGAAGCACCTAAGTGTCCATCAGTAGATGAATGGATAAAGAAGATGTGGTACATATACACAATGGAATATTATTCAGCCATAAGAAGAAAACAAATCCTACCATTTGCAACAACATGGATGGAGCTAGAGGGTATTATGCTCAGTGAAATAAGCCAAGCCAAAAAAGACAAGTATCAAATGATTTCACTCATCTGTGGAGTATAAGAACAAAGAAAAAAACTGAAGGAACAAAACAGCAGCAGACTCACAGAACCCAAGAACGGACTAACAGTTACCAAAGGGAAAGGGACTGGGGAAGATGGGTGGGAAGGGAGAGATAAGAGGGAAAAAGTGGCAATATGATTAGCAGATGTAATGTTGGGGGGGTATGGGGACGGCTGTACAACTCAGAGAAGACAAGTAGTGATTCTATAGCATCTCACTACACTGATGGACAGTGACTGTAATGGGGTTGGTGGGGGGGACCTGATGAGGGGGGTAGTTTCATAACCATAATATTGCACCTGTAATTGTAGATTAATGATACCAAAATAAATTATAAAAAAAAGTGCTGATTTTTAAGCACTTTCTTATTATTTTATAGATATCCATTTTAAGATTAAAAAAAGAGCAAAATAAAGCAGAGAGAAATGATTAAAAAAATGTAAGCTGACAGTATGTACTCTTTTGTGTCCACCTTTTGCTAAAAATTATATTGATAAGATTCAATCATATCCTTTTCATTCTCATTGCTATATAGTATTCATTTGTGTGAATATTCCATTCTTTATCTAGTCTACTATTGATGTGCATGTGTGTAATTTCCATTTTGGGCTATTGTAAAAATAAAAATGCTGTTATGAACATTCTCGATCATGTCTTTTGGTGAACACATGCATGCATTCATGGTGTGTGTGTATCTCGAGGTAGCATTGCTGGGCCATGGGAACTGGTTACGTTCAGCTTTAGTAGGAACTGTTAAATGGTTTTTCCAACGTGTATGAATTGGGCCAGTTAATAGTGGGTGACTCTCCTGGTAGCTCACACCCTCTGGTGTGATCAGTCTTCTTCATTTTAGCTGTTCTAATAGATGTTTGGTGGCATCTTGGGTGGTTTCAGCATTTCCCTGATACTACCAATGGTGAGCACCTAACACATGCTAATTGGGCATTTAGACTGTTTTGTGAAGTACCTTCTCAGGTATTTTGCCTGTTTTCTCTAGGTATTGTCTGTCTGTTTCTTAAGGATCTGGAGGAGAAGCTGTGTCATTTTGAGCATTCTCATTCTCCACATTTTCCTTCTTACATCCATTCAGAGTAATTTAATTTAGCAAGCCTTAATTGAGTGCAATTGGTATGACTAGGTTAGGTGCATTGGGATACAACGAGGAGTGATGTCCAAAGCTCACTCTGCCCTCAAGCTTGAGTCCTTGTCTTCTAGAAGTTTGGCATCTAAACCACAAGCCCCTGTGCTGGCCAGCATTCTTAGCTGGGCCTTGGCCTCTTCTGCTCACTCCCATCCCATCCATACCAAAACTTGGCCTGGTGGGGCAGGACTTAGTTTGAATTCTGAAGTTCAGTAGTGAATTCTTCTGCAGATTTCCATAAAAGAAACAGAGAGAGAAGATCAAATGATTTGAGGCAGATGAGGCATTACTGACTCCAACAACTTCAGAGATCCTCTAGGGAGCCACGCTGCGGAGCAGTCTGAAGGCCACCCTCCTTTCCTCGGAATGCAGAGCAACAGTAAGTAGAACAAACCGATATTGATGCTGCCTTACTTCATGCCTTCCAGTAATAGTCAGTACTTGGGTTTGGAAAATGTGAGCTTTCCATACGACACCTAGTTCAAAATTTTATTGCTATATCTTAACTGATGGCTTCTATTTCTATAGACTTGTAATGTTGCTGGACACAGACATGTAATAGTCCATGAGATTCTGCTAACTGCTAGGCAGAAAATCCTTTGTGGATTCACTGAGGACTTGTGTTTGATCTCATTTTGTGACCTGATATTGTTCTGAAGGATGCTGTGCTACAGTGATCAATAAACTACGCTCAGGAGACCTGGGTCCCAACCACCACCTGACCAGATTGCTCTGTGGCCTTAGGCAGGTTGCTTAATTTCTCTGAGCTTTTATTCCTGTATTCAGCTGCCAAATAGGAATCCTATTCTCTGCCATGCCTACCTTGCTAGGTTTCTGGAAAATTAAAGTGATATATATGAAAAAGCATTTTTAAAATTTAAAGTGCTATATAAAGGTGGAGTATAACTGAACACCGGATTTCATTCCAATATAGCAGTCTGCATCCCAGGTCTTCTTTTCACCATTCATTTCCATTTTACTTGCATTAGCTGGCGCTCAGCCCTGTTAGTCACCCTCGACTTAGAATTCCACTCTGTAAAGGGTACCTCTTTGGTCTAGATGAACTCTTGTACTTTGGCATTTCACCACACAGCTACTTCTTCCGTGACCTTTTCCTTCCTTTGTTTCTTTCTAAGGTCTAGCAGACCTTTAGGCACCTGGGCAGGATCCACGTAGGCAGCCTCTAAGTCACATCAGACGATTTTAATTTCCTCACAGCTTCGTTAGCATTTTACACTGTTACAGGTCAAAACATAAGGTTATTTACTAGGAATGAGAAATGTCACTAGTGTGAATTATGGGAGTCCCACGATTTCCCTCCAGGTATTCAGAACAACACACAGTGCCCATCCTCCTGGTAAGCTTAGCACGGGCACTGGCCTCCCCAGGCTCCTGAGCCCAGTGTGCTTGACCAAGGTCTGATGGGAGGACAACCATCCCAGGCTGAGAAATGCAAACACATATGATATTTGTTCAAAGGAGTCTCTTCCTTCACTGGCTGCCATTTTGTTAAATAAACTTCTGGAAGTTTCAAAATCTATTTCTTAACCAATAAGAGAGAGGAATGAAGATGTTTGTTCAGTCATTCAATGGTCACATCCTCATCTTTTTACTCACCCTTCAATGATGAGTGTCTACTGTGCAAATACTAATGGGAGTGAATGTATATAGTTGTTAAATGTTACATCTTTTCCCCATGTGCTTATAAGTGTAGCAAAGACATCTTAATAAACGTAGCAAAGACATGGGGAGTGGAGGGCCATGATAAGATGGGGGTCCCACAGTTCTAAAAGAAAAAGTATGCTTTTGGTAATCCTCAGAAATAGAACTTTTGAAACCTCTCTTCTTTGGGCTTTTATGGCACCACCCTGCCCTTGTTTTTGTCGTTTTCTGTCTACTTTTTCTGAGGTAGAGCAGGGAAGTGGGACAAGCATGATGATTAATTTTTCCTGCCTATGATGAAAAATGCTGAGATATAAATAGTATAGTAAGAACAGGAGGGATTCCATCTAAAGGCTAAGATTCCATTTTAAAAACCAGAGAGTAAGGAGGTAAGATTCCTAACATATTGTATAGTAATTAGCTAACAACTGATCATATCTTAAGGCATGACAAGCAGTCCTAAATGATAAGTTCCCACTGCTTGAGAGTAACCACTGTCTTGGAGAAGAATAAGATCAAGAAATTCCTGTGTTAAGTTTATCCTACAGAATATCTAGAGGACTGACTATGGATGATGACATACTGTCTCTCATAGGAGACAGACATCATGAGACCACAAGTCAAGCCTCTGCTCCCTTGGTCCTTTGCCCCGTTCCTGAAATCCTTAAAGGACACCAATCCTGAGCCTTTAAGTGTGCCTCCTTTCTGAAGATACCCATACTCTCCTTTCTTGGCGTGTGTACTTTGACTTAAATAAAGCCTTCTTGCTGCCCAAATGATTGCATTTTGTCTCTATGCTCTCCCAAGCCTCTCAGGGGGTTAATAAGAAAGCCCTTTCCTGGTGTAAGTGTCTTTGTTATTTCACTATTTCATTCAATTTTCTAGACATAAGCACAAGTCTTCTCTCTCTCTGTTCTACTTCAGACAAGTAGGGAAGGACTACTGAGATCTCTGATTTGGACTTGCCAGTTCCCATTGCCTAGGTGACCCAGATGGAACTATAGCTGTACAATCATGCTTTTTAGTAGCCTGCCTGAAAATCTCCTTTCTTTGCTTGGAGAAGTTCTCAGAACATAATCTCACTCTATCCAGTGCTCTGCATCTCCCCCAAATCCTGGGGTGGTGGGTACTTAGTTTCCATGATGTGCAGATCAAGCAGACACACTGGATGCCAGGTGACCCTGGCTTCAGAACTTAGCAAAGGATCTGCCTTATGCTGAGCAGAGGTTCAATGAACTTCCCTTTCTTCCCTCTGTCCTTCCTTGCTCTCTCTTTCCTGCGTGGCTGCTGCCATAAGCTACCATTCTCGCTTTATTGAATTCCTTTCTTACCTACAGTCTTTGGACCTGTTTGAGAATTCTTTCCCAATCAGAGTCAGGAATCCTCCCCCATCTGGTTGAGGTCTCACCTAGTGTACAGGGAGAGACCTCACCAGATGTGGCTGCCTGGCAGCACTTCCTGTAAACACTGCAGTGGTTCATGCGTCTGTCCCAGGCCCCTTTCTCTTTTCACCAAGAAGGTCCCAGGTATTTTCATGGCTATAAATGCCTTCCACAGGCCACTGACCACCTCTAGGCCCCTGACCTTTCCATTTCTAGCCCTGACCCCTTTTCTGAACTGCCAGGTATACCTACCTGCCCCTTGATATGTCCAGTTGGAAGAATCAAAACCACCTCCAACTTTACATGCCAACAAGTGCCTGCCCAACAATCCTGGGCCTGCTTCCAGAGAGGGCCTGGACCTCACCTCTGGTTTGGCCCCTGAGATGAGAAGCATGGGGTGTGCAAGGAGTGTGTGGGGCACACACAGTGCAAGATGGAGCTGACCTTCCCTGAACCACACTGTTTCTGCCCAGAACTCTGAGGATCTCAGAAATTTAAATTTACACCTGGCCTTCCATTTCAAAGATAAGTTTTTCAAGATAGAAAACATATTGTATTTAGACTGATTTATCTTTTACGTAATTAATCGTATGGTGTGAAGGCCTCCCCCTGTACCCCTGACCTGAGGCCCACAAATATCAGGTCTGTTATCAACAGTCGAGGAAAGAAATGCCATCAACAGTGCCATCTTGTGGTGAGATCTACTATTACCATTTCCAAAACGAGCTCCGTAAATACTTAGTTCAGGTTCAGGAGTTTAGGAAATCTGCCTATGGCTGTAACAAGAAAAGTTCAAAATTATACCACTGAACCTTTAGAAGCTTCTAAAATGCCTTATGAAACATTAAAGAGGTATTAAATGATATTCAGCATAGTTTCTTCAAAATTAGTAATGTATGAGGAGTAACCCATAGTAATAATTTCTCATATGTATATAGTACTTTACAGTTTACAAAACATGTTCACATACAACTTCACAGCTGAGTCTCACAGCCACACTGTGAGGTCCACTAAAAACGGGGACTCTTAATATCCATGACTGGCCCAGCCTGTCCAGCAAGCAAGTTAAGTGCTTTATCGTATTAGAGCCATCTTGCTATTTAACCAGAATGGGGGTTAGGCAGAAAATCAATTTCCTTAACCATGAAGAGAACAGAAAGTTTACATTTCAGCAAACTGGAACCTTGATAGCAACTTTCTCTTAGTGTTCTCAGACCAAGACAAGGCAGAAGAGGTTTCCGAAAGTGTATTGTAATCCTTCAGTACCAGAGATTTGTGATGACAATTTCTTATTATCCACAATAGAGAGCATTTAGCAAGAGTTGGTTCTCTGACATTTCCATTATTCTGCAAACAACTATGAAAACTCCCTTCTCTGCTCTACAAGTAGCAGCTCACAGGAGATGCCACAGGCCTTGGCCTTGAGTCTGGGCTTGTCGGGCTTAACCTTCACAGCTGCCTTCACTCCAGCAGAGCCAGGAGGTCTGAACTGCTTGGAGGACTTCTTATTCCAATCTTTGAGAGATTAACATCTGTCCAGAGATGGCTCTGAAGACGGCTTTCTCCCCACAACTCAGTGGTAAGCTAGGGATTTCACTGTCACTGGGGCTGACACACACAGTTGAAACTCACATTACAGCTGGAAGGAAATACATGGAGGGAATTCAGGGAAGCCCCTGAAGGAGCTGGAAGCAGCACTTTTGTTAAATTATACTTTTCATCCCTTTATTCATGCATGCATTTAGTAAATGTTGATTGAGTCCCATCTATGCCTCAGACACTGCTCAGCATCAAATTAGTCAGACGTGACCATGGCCACATGGCATTTCATGGGCTCATGCTGCTGGGAACTCATGCTGCTGGGGGCCAGGAAGGGCTTTCCAGGGGAGACCCTTGAGTCGGGTTTTGAAGGGCCAATGCCAGTTAGCCTGCCAGATAGAGGCAAAGGAAGGGCACATGGTCTGGCTGACACTGAAAGCCCACGCTCCAAGCTGCAGGCTGCAAGGCCTCCAGAGACCTGTTCTGACCAAGAGTATCTCAAGAAGGGACTTCATCAAGAGAAGCTCTCTGCTGAAAGCCTCCACCTCTTCAAACAGTACTAAGACCAAGGCTTACACAAATGGCAGCGAGAGGGGGCAGGGAGGCAGAACAGGAACTGACTTGCTGGGGAAACTGAAGCAATCACTGCGGAGTCCAATGTGTCCTGTGGATCCTGGCCAGCAGGGGGCAGTGCACATCTCCCTGAGGAGCTGTTAGTCTGCACTCTTTAGGTGGGAAGTTTCCTCAAGGTAACAAGAACCAAGCCTCCTTCTCAGGAATGTTATGTGCCCTTGTTACTGTCTTCACAGTGCTTATTACTTTCCCAAATACTATGGTTCATTTGTTTACATTCTCATTTATCATCTTTCTTTCCTTCTCTAGGACATATGCTCCTTGAGCAAAGGCCTTGCCTGTCTTGCTCTCTGCTCTACTGCAAGTGCCTACATTAGCATGTGGCATATGTTGATTTCTCAATAAATATTTAAAAAACTAAGTTAATGGATGCGTGAATCTATGTAGCTTTGAGAAATGGGCACTGTAGGAAAACTAAGACCTATGTGTTGCAGTTTGCTCCTTAAAGAGTATCTTGACCTGTGGTCTAGTCCACTTATGTAAGATGGACACCCAGGAGGACTTCTTTGTTGGTACAGTAGATACCCTTTGTGTGTCCTGGGCTGTGCTGCTGGGGTCAAGGTAAGCTACCAATGCCTGGCCAGGAGGCCAAGGTCAAGGACCAGTGGGCAGAGAAGAGTGGGCGAGGTCCTGAGCCTAGTCCTATGGCCGCAGAGGAATTGGAAGGTGCCGTAGTAGTGTGAGATGCCCAGTCCACAGAAGCCATGCCGAGATCAGCAACAGGGCTGTCTGAGGTCCAAAACAGAGTGGAGTGATGAATGAGAAAGCACAGAAACCATACCAAATGAATGCGAAGCCAGAAACCAGAAGGACGGTGGGAAGTGCAGGGCAACTTCCTGGGCATGTGGTTGTGCCTCAGAAACCTTCGAAGGCCAAGCCCTTCCTTGCAGGCACGCCATGTCTGAGTGTAGAGGGAGTGCTCTGAGTCTGACTCCCACTTTTATTCCAGGGCTTACTTTTAGCTTTAGCCTGATGGCCTCTCTCACTTAGGCACCTTTTTGTCAACTAGATTTTTTAATGAAAATCTAACTAAAGGATGAAAAAGCTAGGCAGATATGTCATAAACAATACTAATTGGCAATATATCTTGGCCACCCAAAATATACTTGGAGTGTGCTGGAACTTGATGTGTTGAGAACAAAATGACAGCCTTTTCATGGACGTCAGAGAAGTAGGAAGAATGACAAACAACACCAGCGCTGCTCTTCAAGAGTTCAGCAATCTGGGTCAACTCTGTGGCACGCTGTGGGGTCTGCTTCCTGGGACCGGGCCCACAGAGTCAAAGTGACAGTTTTCGAATTTGAAATGTACTTGTCCCCCAAAATGATATCAGAGTGCATTTCAGGCTCTTCCCCACCTGCTCTACATGATTAAAGCCCATGTTATGTCTACAGAGGGTGACCAACCATCCTGATTCACCCAGGACTGAGGGTGTTCCCAGAATGTCGGACTTTCAGTTTTAAAACTGGGAGAATCTCAGGTAAACCAAGACATGCTGGTGCCCCGGCCCCCCACACTGCCCTTGGCATCTCGTCTTTCCCTCACTCCCTCAGCAATACTAATGATCCTTATTCCTTCCCTGATCCTTCAGCCTCCTTCACCCCTTCCCTTGCTCTCAGACCTGTGTCTCTGGTTCATGGGGCTGCCTGCTCTCTCCCGGTCCCCCAGGCACCGCAGAGCAGCCCCATCTAGTGTGGGGACTGGGGAATGAAATATGCATGCTGGGTATTAGGTGATAGCTTAGGATCTTTCCCCTAAATTAGTCTGTGAGCTGTCAAAACCACTGCCAGCTCAGATGAGGCAAGAAAAAGCTATTTTATAACCCTCCTCCTATTATATGAGGTGAGGCAGGGGCAGGGAATTGGGGTCTCTAAGAGCTTGGGTGGTGCTTAAGTTCAAACCGTCATTCAAGTGTCTGGCTTTTGGAAAAGCAGGTTGCTAACTGATGTATAAGCAGGGCCAGGCAAATGGAGGCTCCACAGAGGCCCAGGTCTGCCAGATATAACTCATGGGCCAGTGCTACCCATTTGCTGCCTGAAGAAATTAATGAAATGACAGCTGGCACATCTGTCTAGATAAATCTCATTGAGATAGGCAGGCATTTAGAAAAGTCACTCACTGTGCAGCTGCTCTCCTATACCACAAATGTTATACATTGGAGGGGATGAAATCTATTTTTCTTCCCCCACCCTGGATGACGGAATCTCTTCTGGTAAAGCCTTTGACCTTGCCCTTCAGGTAAAGGTGAATAATAGTTGTTCCTCCACTTATATGTCAGAAATAAGAGGGAGGCAGGGTATAGAGAAGATGTTAGGCAGATCCAGTTGCAGCTCTGAGTTTGTTCTGGGAAGTCCAGGTTGAAGGCGGCACTTCTGTTGATGAATCTGCTATGATGCCTTAGTGAGAACAGAATAGCTGCAAAATGGAATTCAGCTGGGTGGGGGTGGAGGGGGAATTTTGAAAAATTCTTTAGGTTTTCATTTAACAAATTACTCATGCTCAGAATACCCCATAGTTCTAAAAGTATCTGAATGCCACATATCACCTTTTTGTGCCATCTAAGGGTCCCTTCTCCTAAATTTCTGACTTAATCATGTGGATGAAAAGGAGTTGGAGATTTTCATAAATTATATATAGTCTTGCTATAAATCCTGGTATGTGTGTGCGTGTATGTATATATATAATATGTATTATATGACAGTATATATAATACAAATAAATTATAATATAGAATCATTGTGCACGTATCTCCATTCTTAGCTTTCAACGACCTCTTAATACCTTCTAAATTAAACCCATCATGTTCAGCTGATCAAGTTTCCACAGGTGGGACTAGTCCTTTTAACATGGTACGGATCCTTTTCTCTACTAACAGAAACATAGCTATCTTTAGGAAAATTACTTAAAAAGAGAAATAATGTAGGGGACATTTCTTTGTGTCTGTACTATATCTTCATAAGATTCTGGAAAGACTGTGTGTCAGTCACATGGCCCTGCATGCCCTACCTAAGGGGTGGGGAATCTCCCATTGCCTCAAATTTTGACTGATCCAGGGTTGAGCACCTGATCCAAAGAGAGCCAATCAGAGCCCTGGATTGCGTGGTGGGTGGGGATTTCTCCCTTTTTCTGAGATTACTGGGGTTTCTTCCAGTCATGTTGCTGACACTTGGAAGCTTGAATGAAAATGAAGAAAGCAAGCAAATGGAGCTAAGAGATTGTACCAATTGAATAGTGATACCTAAAAATTTATGTCCACTGGGAATAACCTTATTTGGAAATAGGGTCACTGCAGGTGTAATTAGTTAAGATGAGGTCACACTGGACTAGAGTAGGCTCCAGTGACTGGTGTCCTTTTAAGAAGAAAAAAAGGGATACAGAGACAAACACATGATGACAGAAGCGGAGACTGGAATGATGTGTCTACAAGCCAAGGAAGGCCAAGGACTGCTGGCAACCACCAGAGAATAGATGAGGCAAGGAGGGATTTTTCCCTAGAGCCTTGGAAGAGAGCATGGTTCTGCAGGCACCTTGATTTTAGACTGCTACCCAGAACTCTGAGAAAATTAATTTCTAGGTTTTTTTTGCTTGTTTGTTTATTTGTTTTAATTGTAATAAAATATATGTAACATAAAATTTACCATTCTAATCATTTTTAAATGACATTAAGTATATTCACAATCGTGTGTAAAATTTATTTTGTTTTAAGCCAAAAAGTGTGCCATGCTTTGTTAAAGAAGCCCTAGGAAAATAAAATAGGGATGTATATATAGAGAAAGAGTTCTGATGATGTTGTTTGAAGCCCTGGAGCCAGCCATGCCTGAATTCCCTTGGACTCACTGCTATGAGGCAATACATTCATTTATCTGCTTCATTTATTTTTTGAGTGGGTTTCTGTCTCTTCAGTTAAGGACTCCTGACAGAGGAAGATGGGGCAGGTTGGTGACAAATGGTTTTAGTATCATTCCATAAATGAAGGTAGTGACACTGCAGGAAGAACTGCCTCATTCAGAGTTATTCCAGCCTTTTACTCCTCCACTTCTCTCATGATCCCAGTTCTCTCACTATGTGAGTACCCGTATCCAGTTGGGTATTGGCATGTAATAAAATATTTTGGAATATGAGCCAACTTCAAAGACAGAAATTAAGGAACAGCTTGCAAAATTACAGTCTGATTAGAAGAAGCCTCATTAAAATGCTTGTTAGGGGGATGTAGAATTGAGATGAGAATCAGAGAGGAAGGGGAGAGAACACTGTGTGTGTCTCAGAGAACTACCTAGAAAAATCCTCCATGCATGTAGTTGTTCCAAGGCAACTCTAGGTCTTAACTTCAAGGGGAAGAAATTGATGATGCATAGCAAACAATTAATTTCTGTTAAATACCGGCTAGTTAATGAAAAATATTTTCAGGTCCAGGACAATCCCAAGAAGGATGTACTTCTAAATGGCACTGATATTTAGCCAACCAACCATGTCGATTGCAACATTTGAATTTAATGGGACTGGTTGCTGTATATTAATTAACTGCAGATTGATTGCTACCTATATTTGTTGAGATCTCCTACGGGCTATTATTCAATAATGGGAGAGCTGTTAAAACTTGTGCCATGATTTCTCTAAGAGCTAGGTGATATTACACAGGAAAGGAAGAGCTATGTTAAAGAACAGTCACATGGAATACAGAAAATGAATTTGGATATATGGGGGAGATGTGCTGAGGTTCCACCTGCAGCTAAGTTAGAACATTGGTGGGTGGTGAGTGGCCAAAATGGGTTATATCTGGACTTCATGGACACTGTGGGGAGGTCTGGTAGGACAGGTAAGATAAAAAATAGAGTAATGGCTAATTAGTAGGCCACTACCCAACAAGACTGTCATTCAGCCTATGAACCAAGAGTAATGAATTGTTCCAGCTTTCCATGTAAATTGAATGGAACACAGTCTGAATACAGCCAAGGCCATAGACTCAAGATGGGCTATGGAGGATGGAGGAGGTCCAAGACCAGGTTCACAAGTGAAAAGCTGAACGACCTTGGGCAAGTCTCTTATCATTATTGTGTCCCAGCTATAAAATGGAACTAATAATGGGATTTCATCAAGGCTCAGATATTACAGTATATGAACAATGTGTTGTGAGTTCAAAAGCTCTAAGCCCTGGTAGACTGGTAAGCTTGTTCCTAAGGGCCAGGTGGGACTGCTCCAAGCCACAGATGCAGACTGTCCATCTAGGCCCAGCCTACCTCCTGTAGGCATGCAGGGAGCTGCTCTGTGCCTTTAAAATGCCGCTCAGAGGAAAGCCTTTGCAGCTGGGTCAACAGCAGTTTATCAGACTTGTCAAAGCTGCTCCAGTCTAAGGTCTCCTGCGTGATTTGGCCCCTTCTCGCTACCAGTGGCTTCACCCCCAAGCTCTGGCTCTGCCCTCCCCTGGCTCCAAGCTGGGCCCTTCTGGTTTCTGATCTACTCTGCCCCAGACCTTGGGTTTCTGGCTCTTCCTCAGAATGGCTGGCACACAGCTCAAATCAACTCTGTCCCTTGGATGAGGACCAAGTGCAGTGCCCAGTCTCCCAATGATAACCCAGAAGGGCTCTGGGCTCTGTTCCTGCCAAGCACCATCCCATGGACAGACAGACCGGAGGATGTGGAAAGCTGTGCCTGAATTCCTCTCTGTTCCACATTCATCTCCTGCTAAGAATCAGAAGCTCCATCTTCTGACTTACTCTACAAAGCATTCCACACATTCAATAATGATGTGTACAAACAGCAAATTGTAAAATAAGTGAGGCATAGGAATGGAAGTACAACAGAGAATATAAGCAATGATACTGTAATATCTTGGTATGGTACCCAGGGGAAATACACTTATTGTGGCA
Organism: Smutsia gigantea; assembly: GCA_032199065.1. Classification (NCBI taxonomy): domain Eukaryota; kingdom Metazoa; phylum Chordata; class Mammalia; order Pholidota; family Manidae; genus Smutsia; species Smutsia gigantea. The sequence goes on from JAVSCE010002480.1 coordinate 137,003, forward strand.
AGCATCTATAATGTACATAATTATTAAGTCACTATGTTATATATCTGAGACCAATATAATATTACATATCAACTTTATTCAAATTTAAAAAATGATCCCAAAAGACCTGATGGAGAGAGGCTATAGGAATGAATGGTGGTGGGAAGGACACTGCAACATGGCAGGGGATGGGGGCACAAGTGGGAAGGCCCCTGAGTCTTGGGAAGCCACATGACCACCTGCAACTCCAAATCTGAGTTATCTGCAGGTCTGTAAATTCAGGATGATAAACCACATTCCTGACCCAGATTCTATAACCAAGAGTATCTGTTTACTTGGCCAGTTAAAGGCTCAGAAAATGACATCTATCGTCATGCAGTGGTAGGTGTGCATCTGAGCCCCTTCCCAAGTTCTCACTTTCCTGAATCGGATCACATCTGCACTGTCTGGGCCCTCATCTCCTCCCTGATTCCTGGGACTCTGCTCCCCCACCACTGCAGAAATGTGAAGTTTCATCAGACAGGAAGGCTTGAGTTGTCAACTGTGAAATTGCTCCCCAAACACCTCCAATGCCGGGTCATATGAAGTATTTAATTCACTTTTAATATTAAGGATTTTTTAAGTCACAAAGCTAAAGCTCTGCTGAAGTTGAGTTTATGACCATATTCAGTTAGAATGGATTTTTGAAAATTACCGTGAGTATCTGAGCAGTTCCTTCCCACATAGCTGCAGGCTCTCCCGTGTTTGATGCTGAGCAGTTTACTATAAATTAATGCAACATTATTCTCTGCTTTTAGTTGATTCTCTAGTTATTTGATGTTTATATTCGATTATGGATTTTAAGATCCCTACAAGGAAGGGGAAGAGAAGTCATTTTATGAACACCTGTGAGTTGGGTGTGGCCTTTCGGGAATCCTAATCACAGTCACAGAGGGGGTTTTACTGTCCCCGTGTTATGGGTAAGTAAGGGAGGCTAATAAAGGGTAGGCAACTTATCCCTGGTCCTGGAGGGGAACCAGACTCAACCCAGGGCTGTTTGACTCTTTCTGTTATTTCTTTGGTGGCGCCTGACACACATTGTTGCTCAATAAATGTTGGTTAAATGAATAACTGCCAGATTTAGCAGTTCTTCATCAGGTCTATCCAACACTCAGTAAATGCCCCTGTTCACAGAGTTTTCAGCTGCAGGATTCTGTAGGGGAGACGGGTTTGCCACACCTTCGCACAGAGCAGTGGAAACTGGGCTCTACATGGGGGCCCTGGGGTGGATGGAGCAGGACCCCAAAGTGCCCCCAAATCCTCAAAGAAAGAGTCAGCGATGTTCAATTCAACTTGCCATCTTGAAAGTGCTGGCAATTATGAAACCTGTGTGGTATATTGGGGAATTTTCTTCTCACTAAATTAAAAAAAAGGAAAAAAACACCATGTGATCATTAGCTGGGTTTGGTAATTGAACTTGACTGTTGCTTCTTTCTTACTCTGAAGGTTCTCAGGAGCAATTACTTGGGTAGAAGGGAACAAAAGGCTCATCTGAATCTTGAAGAAACTAACAAAACCCACTTGGGCAGTGGGATTGAATCAAGGCCAAGGTGAGGCTCAGGACCCAGTCCAGGATGGACTCTCTGCCACGCTTTCATGCCATGTCATCTGTTTGACTAGAATTATCAATACTGTGTAGTTTTAATTAATGTTTGTGTTTATACAACATGCCATCAGTGAACAAAATGTTTACTTGACACTGAGCCTCCCCCCAAAGGTACACAGTATGGGTAAAATATGTGGATTAATCAACACATCAGAATTCATACATCTTCACTGGTTTACACACAGGAAGGGCACTGTGCTAGAGGCTGAGTGGGAGGTTGTAGAGTTGTATTAGATGCAGCATTTCCCCTCAAGTGGCTTAGAGTATTAGTGGGCGATAAGACACCCTGATGTGGTGTCCACTAATAAACACCAGGCTTGCAAATGTCCATGTCTACACACCAACAAAGAGACCGCCTGACCCTACTGCCCACTGTCCATTCTTTCGGAGAACATGGTAACATGGAAGTGGAGGAAAAGGCATTTGGGGACAAACAGAAAAAGCTCAGGGAGCTGGGATTGCCGCAGTTCCAATCTTCACTATTTCTCACCTGGGCTGTGGGGCAGCTCCTGCCTGGCCCTCGCCTCTAGCTGCTGATGTCAGCCGATGCCCAGTCTGCAGCGGGACTGGAGTCATCTCAGCATTTCACTGCCTGAAGCCCTCCATCACCCACAGAAGAAAGTCCAAGCCCCCTAGTGTGTGTCTTAAAGGCATTCTGTGACTGTCCTCTCACTCACTGGCAGCTTATCTCAGCTCCCCCACTGTAGCCCCCCAGGCACATACCTGCCCTGCCATCCAGAGCCCCCAGGGACCACTGCAAATTTATCTTCTCTCGCTCTTGCCTCTGCTAGAATTCCCTCCCTTGCAATGTTACCACTGGGGTGGGCTAGAATGCACTTTCCCTGTGAAGCCTTCATGCTGCCGCCAGAGTAAGATCCCTTCCCTCTGAGCCGTATACAGCCATACCGTGCTGTCTGCACGCATCTGTTCTCTGGGATCACAAGCTTCTTGAAGACAAGGCCTCATCATGCTTGTATTTCTAGTGCCTATTCCAGAGCCCGGACCATAGCGAGTGTTCAGCAAGTGTTTGCAGAATTGAATATGATGGTTTAAAAATAGGATTTGTGGGCTTAGCGTAGGCAATGCCAGCATTTGCAACTATTTTTCTTCTGTGACTAGAGAATATTCCAATGAACTTTTAGAACTCATTTAAAAGTTGTAAAAATGAAAAAAATACATGAATAGGAGAGATCACTGCCCTGAAACTTCAGAGAAAAGACAAATTACCATAACCGAAGGTTCTCAGAAACGGCTTTGTAAAGGTAAGGTGACAGAATTCACTTGCCATTTATTGAGTGCCTATTGTGTACTGGGCTTTCCGCCAGGTGTTTTGTTTAAAAGATGAATAAAAGGTGGTTTCTGAAGAGTCCATAGTCTGGTGGACCAGAGAGATAGCAAGGAGACAGGTAATTAAAGTGCATTATGGTAAGTGTCCTAACAGTAGATATTTAAGTTTGGATAGTTGATATAAAATGTGCAAAAGCCATTGGAATTGAGGTGTTGTGATATATATTCCTTCTTAGGACAAATTCAACCTACTGTCTGGTTAAAATTTCTTTCCTTTGGCTCTTAGGATCAGTGATCATTTCAATCCCTGGATGCTGTTCATTAACTGGGGCCTCCATTATTGCTTGTAACTGATATGGAGGATCTGCATAATTTTGATGTTCATTTGGTAGGTGAGTCTCCTGACATGAAGGAGAATCCACCAGCCTCGGGGCTGGGACATCTGTCCAGGCCAGGGCCCTCCAGGCTTTCAGGGAGTGGTGTGCAGACTCAGGAGATGCCAAGAACTCACCAGGAGAAGACAAAACAAGAAAGAAGTCACTGAGTCCATCTGTCTCGTCTGGATTGTTTCTTCTTCACCCACTCCCTGCAACAAACTCACACAGTGACTCCTCTCCCCACCCCATACCTGCCTCATGCACTTGCAAATTTGTACTTAAGTTTCAAGATCCAGGCTAAATAATTCAAAGTTAACCATGTTGGTGTAGAAAGTCCCAGAAGGCTTTGAGCAGGGAACTGACATGATAAAAGCAGTCTTCTGGGAAGGGGAATCTACTGTTGGTGCATAGGTGAGAGACTCTTCTAAGAGCAGAGGCTAGGCATAGTGGTGAGAAACTAGACTAAGGCAATAGCAGAAATGGTATTGGTTCTTTGTTCACATTAAATCCTCAACTAGTCACCCATGGACCTTCTTTTAGATGTTATTAATTAGACTGGGCTATCTTTAAGCTATATTCCCTGTCATCCTATTATAATTGCTCATTTATTTGTCTCTGCTCTTAAAGTCTCAGTCCCCTAAAGCCAGACACTGATCTGTCTTGTTTATTACTGGCTCCCCAGGACCTAACATGAATACTGGAGATGCTCAATTCATATTTACTGATGGATCACTGACTGCACAGAAACGTTAAAAGACTCCTGGAAACGGTCTCATTTGGAAATCATAGCTAAACTGAAAGGGAGACCTAATTTTAGAGATGCTCTAAGCCCATCATGCCCCCATCTTCATCAGTAAGCTTCAGACCAGGCTCTCATTAAACCAAAGTAAAGGACAAGTCAGGCAAATCTGGCTTTTGCTGTTTTAATGCTCTCATCAGTGATTTTATCCTCTTGGTCATTTCACCAAGTTTGACAACTTGTCTCCCCGCCTGTTTGGGATGTTAATTGTATCTTTGTTTCTAGTACCTTTCCAGTTCCCCTGAGGGTGTTGGCAGGGCTCTGGCAAAGGGTGCAAGGAGTGGGCTGGCAACTGGCATGATCATCAGGGTTTATTTCCTACTCAGAGTCTCAGAAAGGTCACCAATTTCCCAAACATGCAGTCTCCTTACTAGAGAAAATGAAAGAAAAGAAGAAGAAAAAAGGAATCACTGGACCCATGTTATTGTCATAGCCAGGTCCCTTCACAGATCTAAGAAAGTGACTACTTTTTAATACTGGATTCATTAATTAATATTTGTTAAGATTCCACTTCAAGACTTGCTATTCTGTGGCTGTGGAAGCAAATGCTGGAGGAATCAAGTCCTGCATGATAACAGCCAACATTATTGACTCCTTACTACGTGCCTCAAACATCAGACCATTTAATCACTAAACAACACTAGGAGTAAGGAACTATTCCTACCCCCATTGTACAGTTAAGGAAACAGACGCATGAAAAGGTTAAATAATTTGCTGACAGTGTCTTAGCTTATAAGAGGTGATTCTGGAATTTGAATTTAGGTTGCTGATGCCACAAAACTCCTCTCTCTCTCTCATATTCGGGAATCTACCAGGACCATATATTAATTGGTCAAAACATCAAACTTGCCTGGCTGAGGTTCACTCTTACCTAATTAACTGCTGGAAACACCCACCATAAGAAATACTCTCGTTTATCAGAAATGCAGGCGGCTAAGCGCTCTTTCACACACCTCCTGACTTGGGCTGTTTGTCTCCTCTGAAACGACGGCGGCGGCAGAAGCACAGTGTGCTGTACCGTAGTAGGGCCTGAAGGGGGGCTCATGGGTGTGCGCATTAATTAATCTACCACTTACTTGGCCTCTGCGTTTCAGAAACTAGAATTTTAGCTGTTAAGGTCCAGCTGTAATCTGCTAGGTACTCTTGCTTTATCCCATGGATTTGACCGGTCACTGCCCTGCACAGACCCTTCAGTGGTTCCCTATTACCTATTAAAATGCCATATCCTTTTTTTTTAACAATGTAATAACACACACACTGGAAATTTCAAGAGACATACATTTCTAGGTTATAAAATAATTACCAAGCAGCCATCTGCATGATCTGCATCACTATCACCCACATCAAGCAATAGAGCATTGTGTCTGAATGATGGTTATTAGCCTCGGCTGACATCACAGAAAAGATGATCAGGTTTTATGACCCTCTTGATGGAAGTGTCTGTTTCCACCTAAAAAGGAGTCTTGCCAAAAACACTGAACCCCAATCTGATAAAGCTCTGGATTAAACTGCCAATTTATACAACATACAGGGAGCAGAGGAAACTTAAATGTTCTAAGGATGCAATCAGCAAAATGCAGCCTTAGGGAAACTGTAGGACAAATGACATAGTTTCTTCAAAATGCCACCAAAATACAAGAAAAAAAGAGAGAAGGAAACTATTTAAAAATACTTATTAATCTAGTTTGTATCCTGGTTTGAACAAACTGTAAAAAATATTTATGAGGCACTTGGGTACTGATTGTATATTTGATGATATTAAGGAAATTGTTTTAAGTATAATAATTGTATTAAGCTTATATTAAACAGAGTCTATTGAAGTACATTCCTATGAAAGGCTGTGCTTTCTGGGATTTGAGTGGAAATGATCAGTGGGGGTTGTCGTGGGATGTGGGTGGGTTTTTACATGAACCATGTGTTGAGGCTTGAAGCTGGGTGACAAGCACATGGGAACCCAGTAAACTATTCTCTCTGCTTTTGCATATATTTGAAAATATCAATAATAAAAAAATTATTTTTGAAGGTCAATCCAAGTGCCACCTAGCCCAAATCAAAATTAACTCACAGGCTCTTCGTTCTTGAATCATGTCATGAGTCCTTCTCATTTGTGTTTCTCTGCACTCTTACCTTCCCCTCCATCCTTCCCCACGGTTTGTCACATGCCTTGGGACAGACACTTTGTCCTCACGTTTCCCCCTGGTGCCTAGCAAAGTGCCTGGCCGTCAGGTGTGCAATAAACTTTTACTGAATTAAATGGAAAGAGAACTCCAGAATGTGTCAAAAATATCTTAAGCAAAGCCCTGCCGCTGCCCACATTTCAGCCACTGTGGAGGAGCAACTGCTGAGGCAAGAGTGATCCTCTCCCTTTCACCTGTGGGGTCACTGAGGCCTGGAGGCTGAGAGTCTGGGGAGTGGGCTTCCTATACCACCGCAGGAAGGCACTGGCCACCCACCCGCTACAGCCAGCCGCCTGCCCAGACGCCCTTTCAGGGGTGGGCTCCTGGCTGCAGAGGTTTGCTGCTTGAGGGCAGCAGAACCCTCAGGGGAGGTTCCTGTCCACCTTTGTCCTCTCTGGCTTTCTCTCTGTTGTATGAGACCTAAAGTCCTAAGTGTTTGAGTAAGATCAGGATGTGTTATTGTGTTATGTGGTAATGCTTAACAAGAAGCATTAACGCCCCAGGGGATTAGAGATAATTTGTCAGAGAACAGTGCTGAATGCTGTCTGTTGCCAAGGCCATCTAGAGCTCCCTGTGCCTGACATGCTGCAGCCCAGAGTACACCTCTGCAGGTATCACTGCGTTCCAAGGTCCCCCTCATTGTCACCAGCACAGGGCCATCATCATCTCTTGTTCATTATGACTATCACAGTCATCACTGTCCACTTCTCAGTGTCATTATATGCCATTACATGTACATGAGCTGAACACCATACAATGAAAAACAGGCATTTCTGGGGAGGAAAAGATCTGACAGTCACAGTGAAACAGCAGAATTAAGTTAGAAGTTGATGTTTTAAAAAAGCAAACATGCAATTTGGGGGCAGGGTAACAGAAAACACACATATTTATTGGAGGGGAGCTATGACACTTAACCACTTTATTTGAAAAGAATTATCAGCAATTGAAAATCATACTGGAAAGAGACATGGAAGATAGGGGAACCTATCTTCTAACCCTAAGTTTACTTTCTCCTGGAGAAGAGGAGACCCAGTTAGGAAGGCTGGCTTCTAACCATGGCCATTGCTTCACCATCAACTCAGAAGATTAAAGAATAAGAAGAAATGGGCCTTATCAGGAGACATTTCAAGTAGAAGAAATATGTACCCATGAACACAAGCCAGAACCTGCTCTCAAAAGAGGTAACTGAGTACATTGGCTCATGTCTTTGAAAACAGACGATTTCCTGTTTTCTCCTGCTGATCCAAGAACAAGTGCACTCAGGGACATTTGGCCAAACGGGGAGACTTCCGACTATAACTCCCACCATTCCTAGATGCCACCTCTTGCCTAGAGTGCACAAACCGTGTGCTGGGGCCCTCTCAGCCTCCTTCACCTGCCCCTCAGACATGCACATAGAGTTATTTGTACAGGAGCAAGTGTGCTTCAGCAGCCACTTGCTGTGTTTTTGCAGATATTTGCCCAAACTTGAGGCTGATGGCTTCCAGCTCTGGACACGGGACAGGGCAGTTGGCTCATAGGGTCTGGGGCTCATGGCATCATTCCTCCCTCTCTAAGCCACCCATCATGGACAATTTCACTTTCCATACTCTGAGTGTCACTCAATTTAGATTTACTTAAGGCAGGTCTACTGGCTGTCTCCCTACCCATTTTCATAAGAAGTTTTGAGTTGAAAATGGCCTTGTAAACCTTTGAGTCTGACCCTTTCATTTTGCAGGTAATCAAAACAAGCTTGGGAAAGTGGCCTGCCCAAGGCCACAGCACTGGCAGGTTCCTGTTGCTGCCTAAGCTACTCCGTCTCCTGCTTCAATAGCTAAGGAATGGAAGGTGGAGATCAACTCCACTCCTGCTCTGGGTAAAGGCTAAGAAAGCTTGCAGAGCTGCAGGGCTGTTCTTTTTTTCTGTAAGTCCCCTGGGCTTAAAAGAGTAAAAGGGATAGACTAATGCTATGGAATGAAGGACAGAGGACATTATGGAGATGGACTAAACTGGCAAAGGAGTAGACATTATATGACCTCATCCTTGCCCCATTAATTCCTTCATTTAATGAATACCTAGAAGGATGCACTATGTGCTGGGCACTGTCCTCAGTGCTTCAACTGACAAAGAGAAATAAATCTCTGACCTCAAGTAGCTTACAGACGGGAGGGACAGAGCCATGTGATGTAAGCATGCAGGCACCTAGGCAGGAAACGAGGGCACCAAACAGCACTAACTTTATGCCTGGCACTGCTGGCAAGTCAGAGCCTGAATCCAAGCACCTGGACACAGCTCACACCAGGATGGGGGCAGCCAAGTGCAGCCATTCTGGACCATGAATATTGCATCTGTTCCTCTTACTTTCTTTAGTTATTTCTCCTTCTCAGCATCTCAAGATTGGAATGAACCTTAGCGATCATTGAACGCAACTATCTTTATTACATAGATGAGTAACTGAAAGAGGGTGTAGAGTTGCTAAGTGAATGTCCCATGTTGTGTGGGATCTGGACTGAAACACTCCCCCCAGTGAGCAGTCCAGCCTCCCTGGGCATGGACCAAGAGCTAACCTGCTACTCTCCCAGTTCTTTCCGGATCAATGTCAAGAGCCAAGACCCAGTGTCAAGCTGGTTTTTAAGCAGAAACCTACTAAATGTGGACACATTGAATTGTTCACATTTGGAGTCATAAATAATGTATTGGATTTTACTGTCAGATACATAAATGCATCCATAACTCTAGGGGTGATTAGTTGCTGTTATATGTTGCTCAGAGGTAACATTACCTGACTGTAGTGTCCTTGACTAGCTCCTGTCCTTGGGGATGGCTCCCCTGCAGAATGCTGTGCCCTTCCCATCTCTATTAGTTTCGGTGCTAAATAGCAGATGTCTGGGCCAAGAAATAGTACTACTGAGCCACAGTGCACTTTCAGCCACTAGCTGTTGACACCAACTGCTTTATTAAGCACTTCGCAGAGGTGTGTGAAGCCACCGATGTGCCTCCTATGTGCAAAGCAGAAAGCAGCTGCTTGGACGTGAGGCTAAATGTCTTGTAGTAATGTTGCCTTGGTCCTCAGACCCCCTTACTTCTCTCTGCCTCAGTTTTAGAGAATCTACCTACATGGCTTCATTTTAGGTTGACAATTTATAGCAAGTGTGTTCTCTCCAGCCATCTTCTGGTATCCACTTTACTGTTGTGTAAAGATAATCAGGGAAAGTGTAGCCATTATTTGAAGGTCAGGCATTGAATTGCGTAAGAGTGTGATCTGGGGAGATGTGGTCTCTAGGAGGCTGCCTCAGAACTAACTTCTTTCTGGGAGAGGAACTAGAATAAAGATACTGGTCCCAGAGATGGCAAAAATGATTTACTTTTTGACTTGGTCCAAGCCAGGAGAAGAGAAGCCAGGCAAGATGTGGCCATTAACTATTTCTAAGGTGAAAAGGTACAAAGAAAGAGAGGAAGAAGAGGCATACCTGCCCTTGAGGTCCCTAGGAGAGGACATCTGTGTCTCTGCACAAAGGACAAGGCCAGAGAGGAGGTCATGCCAACACACACTTGACTGGTGACCAAAGCTTGGGCAGGTCCCTGTAGCCCAGACCAAGTACACGTGTCTTGATTTTACTTTTGTCTCTAGGTTCAAAGTATGATCTTGATCCTCCAAGTCTTATCCCTGGGGACAAGAAGCAGCAATGCCTTCTTCCCTGGAAATGGAGGGAGGGAGCCCTTGAGTTCCCCTTAGGGCCTAGCATAAGCCTGAAGAGTGTGGAGGAGACCAGGCTTGTTAACTAGGGTCCTACTCACTGCTGGCATTTTGTCCCTGACCCAGAGAAGGGCAAGGGATGAGGTCTAAACTCCTAGTGCCTGGTAATGGGGAAAGGAACACTACGATGGTCAGAAGTTTGCCCGGAAGCCACTGGAGAGGGCCCTTGGTGGCAGAATGACCTCTCCACCCAGGCTAAGTGATGCCCAGGGCCCCCAGTGAGGCTCAGCCAGCGAACTGGGCTGTGTGTGTGGCAGCCTTTGCAGCACCCACTCCTAACAGTGGTGAGAGAACAATAACTTTATGGTATTATTACAAGGGGGCACTGACATGTTGATGCAAATGCTCATTTCTGACAAGATTAAGAAAATGAAATGGCTCAGAAGGGAATGGGGAAGTGTCCAGGGAGTAATAACTGTTATGCTGTCAAAGAGCTTCAACAATGGATAACTGCTGTGATTTCATCAGCCAAAAACCAATTAACCCCTGTGGAGCTATCTACCGCTCTGAGGCTGGGTAGTGGGAAATGCCTCCAGCAATCTCCCACACTCCCCTCTCACCACCTGAGCATTAGAGCTGGAGTGGTTCCAAGATGAGAATATTCACAAATGTGCATTTCATGGGGCCCCAAAATCTGATAGGTGACACCCCTGCAGTGGTCCAATACCTTCCATAGGGGCCTCACAAGGACTAGGGTGGGTTGGGAGTCAGCGAGACAGTCTGATTTCCAGTTTGGGTAACAGGAGGTGAAGCCAGAGTGTTTTGGATAGACACAGCCTAGGATGCCTCTGGGGAAACTGTCCCTTCCACAGCCGCTGCTGCTTAGGGGCAGCAACTGGCTCTTTTCCCTCCTCTTACGAGGGAATCAGTGGGCTTGGAAGAGGGCCCTGACTCAAGCACAGCCACTCCACAAGTCTGCCTGTACCAAGGCCCAGCAGGAAGAGATGACCAGAGCCCATCAGATCGCCCAGAGTGTCACCTTAAACAAGAGGACCTCAGAGCCTGGGCTGTAGACAGGCAGAGTTGAGGTTGTGAGGGTGGAAAAGGCCACGATGGGCAGAGTGGATCAGGAGCAGAGACCATGTGCACACAGAGGAGGCAGGTGGACAAAGAGAAAAGACAGAGCAGAGAGAGGCTGAGAAGAGTCAGGTAGCCTTGGAGGAAGTGATGAGAGCAGCTGCTCCCAGGATCTCACCTCCTCTGGATCCTATTAGTTCTTCCAGATACACATCCAGCTTCTCTCCCCAGGAACCTTGGCAGTGACCACCCCACCCGCCTTTCCTCCGGGTTATGTGAACAAGCGTCTGTTTCTTGCAACCAAAAATGCCTCTATGGAAGAATGTGTCCAGAGAGGGAAGAACCATGTTTCAAACACAGCCAGAGAAAACACCTTCAAACATCAAGATGAAGCCCCTGGTTATGAGTTTGGAGAAGCCAGAGCTGACAAGAGCAGGGTCCAGAATAGGCACAGTGGGTCAAGGACAGAACTCTTCAAACAATGGGTGGTGACGGTCCACCTTTTTTTCCTCCAATCCATTGCAAACTGATTTCCCAATCTGTAGAATGCAATAAGAATTATTGCACAAAACTTCCACAAAACTATCAAACTTATTTCAAACTATAAAAGCTTCTAGCCACTTAACTCAGGAATCTCATTGCAGACTGGTAACACTGGCCCGGGGTGACACTGGCCTCTGAGAGAGTCACAGGGTTGCTGGGGGCCTAAGACTGCCAGCAACATGCTAGTGGCTGAATAGAGTTGGCTCAAAGAGGTAGGCTCACAAATGGGGGCGGTATCGCCCCCTAATCCTGCCAGAGATACACAAAAAGGAATTGTCTTGCTACAATGCTTGAAGCACCCCTATTGAGAAATACTGATTTAAAGCTTGCGATCAGAGAGAACCCCACCCTTAGCAAGAGGCCCTTCAGCAATCCCACTGACAAATGGCCTGGTAGCCAGCATCTCCACCCAAGAACAATCAGGATCCAGGGCCCAGGACAGAGCTGAGGGTGTGTTGGGCTCAGAGCCCAGTGGAGACAGACACACTGAGGGACAGATAACGTAAGCTTTGGCAAACTGCAGTGGCTTAGGAGTCATCAGCTCAGACAGAACTACCTACATCCATTTAATCAGATTTTAATTTCTCTTTACACATTTGGTTTTCAAAGATTCTAAGTATTATTTCCAGTATCAGTTGACTAGGAGGAACAATCCTCAATTTAGAATAAGCAGCTTAAGCAGGTCTGTCTGATCCCTGTTCAAACACAGTGACTTCCAGAAGCTGCTGGGCTGCATCACAGTCCCTCTGAGGCTGGAAGCAGGTGGGGATGTGGACACCTGGTGGGGAGAGGGCAGGAGGGGGTTGAAGGTGTGAGGGAGGGGGAGGAAAGCTCTCTTGCTTCTGTCTGAGGGTAACTTCAGAGTCTGAGGGTAACGAAAGAGGGGAAAGAGACGAAGCTGCCCAAGGTGCGATGCTGCTGGGCAGATGGGTGTAGAAATATAAGCAACAGCACCTTATTTGTTATTTGATGTTCCATAAAAACTGTTATGCTTGGATAAAAAGTGAGACTCACCCTGCCCCCCTTCTGAATTGCCTTTTGGAAGAGAATCAGTCACCTTATAATGCAACCCTTACAAAGTGTTTCACATTAGAGGACACATCCTTTGGCTACTTTATTTTGAACCCAAAACACTGGAGAAACCACCCTAACCAAAACTGTAGAGGTCATCTCTGATGGAGTCAGTTAAGAAAAAGAAACAAGAGGCAAAGAGATTTAATGGAGTTTAAGCTCTATTAAATTGCTTAGTGCATAATTTCACAATTTTAGCTCCATTATTATTTAGTTGTTATTTATTAGTTTAGCGCCATTTATTCTGGCTGAGGTGTAACCTCACAATTGCAAGTGTGGCCATCATTGTAAATAAGCCTTTTCAAGACTCAGTTTAAGGGACAATATGGCAAGGAGACGGTAGGTTGTAAAAATCAAGAGTATGTTCATAAGCAGGAGTAATGTCTGAAATATCTAAAAACTGCTCAGAACGAAGTGCAGGTCAATCAGAGTGAAAGAAGGCGTAAGCCCTGCCCACAACACACACGGGCCACCAACTGTCCTGAAGTTACGTAAATGCGCTTTTTGTGGCATGGGAAAAAATTTCTAGTGACCGTATGATGGCTGTATTGAGAACTGGCGGAATCCAATCACTGAACAGCAGGCAGTGAGCATCTGCGCCAGACACCTGCGCAGATGCTACCGAACAAGGCTTCCGGGACGTGAGGGCAAGTACGTGGTAGACGTATGGGAGAAGTCCAGATAAGGCTGGTCTGTGGAATATGAGAATGGAAAAAGCAATGTTTCTGAGTTAATTTGCTACTCTGTGCAATGCATGATTTTAAAGGTATATGTGTGACTAAATAAGTTAACTATAAGTAGATGTTCTGATTATATTATCAATATTTCTAAAAGCTCATATATCCAAGTTGGTCAAAAAACTCAGTGGGATTCCTTTCAGTTGTATATTTGGGGGTTTTCTTCTATGTTGGCACATATGACATTTGATGACTGGATGGCCAAAAGAATGCATGCACTTTACATGGATATCAAAACCACCCCAAATCTGAAGCATTAGAATCCACTTGCGGAGCTAGACAAAATATCTTACAGATACTCCTCTGGATCTAGGGACTCAGAATTTGGGGGGTGATGCTTGGCCCCTGGTATTTCGGAAAACATTTTAACTTGATTCTTAAGTGCTCTGCAGGGCTATTTCACTTTGCCTATCAGCACATCGTCCTTGGCAGGGGGCATTCAGTGAAGGTTAGTGGTTAAGAGCAAGGGATGAATTCAAATCCTGACTCTTCCACTAACTAGTGTATGACCTGGTAAAAATTACCCTATTTTTCTATGTTCTGGGTTTCTCATACATAAAAGGAGAAAGAAAAAAAAGAGCCCTAACTCACTGAACCGTTGTTATGAGAATTACTAAGTTAATTTATAAAAAGTCTGTAGAATAGAACCTGGCACGAAATGGGAGCTCAACCCATGTTAGCCTGTCTGATCCCAGGGTGAGTGGAGCAGGCACGCATCTTACTGCCAACCTGCCCACCCAGCCATGGCCGCTGTACACTCTGCCCTACCTTGGTTTGTCTTCTAGCATGGCTTTTTCTAAGTAAAAGAGACAATGAGTGGGAAACTGCAGTGGATGTGAAACTAGAGAACCAGGTGTATGGCTTCAGCACAAGGTCGCATCCCAGCTCTGAGCAGGGACTGGAGAGGGAAGGGCCAGGTGGTGTCCGGGAGGAGAGAGAGCAGCTAACACAGCCACCTAAACCTCAAGTTGTGGTGGGCATGTTTCTTTAGAACATCTAAGCCCCATACCGTTTACACTGTTCCAAGCAGCCATTCCTGTTGTCATCTATTTTTGGTCAGAGACTGTGGCACCATTTCCATCTTTGGAGAGGCCCATGTCTGTGGTGACCCTCCGGGGCTGCTTGGTGTGAACATAGCTCCCAGGAGGCTCCAGGGACACTGATTGATATGGGGGGATGACTTCCTAGACAGAATCATGCAGCTGGGAGCTGGGCGTGTCCAGAGAGCTCAGCACAGCTCTGAGGGGGCGGGTTCATTTCCTGTCCCTCCAGCACAGCGAGAGGCTGGCTAGATAACATGGTGCCTGGAGACATGCACTGGGAAGCCAGTCTGCTTGGGTTCTGCTCCATCATTAATTAACTGTCATCTGGGTTAAGATGTTTAGCCCTTTTGTGCTCTATTTCCTGGTCAGTAAGAGGGGTTTTGTGAAGATTAAGTGAATCGACATATATGGAACATTTAGAACAATGTCTGGCACATAGTAGGTGATATATAAATATTAGCTAATATTTTTATAATTTTATGCTTTGAAGATGTTGGTCTCCTATGGAACACACTTTCTGTTTTTAATTTGATTTTTCTTTCCTTTCAGATCCCAATAAATCTCAAAGGACAGGTCACTGTAACAACTCAGATCCATGTCAAATCCTTTTTTTGTGTTTTAATGAAGAGCTTTTAGGGATATCATTGTGTCCCATGGTGTTGTTACTCCTAGAGAGTCGCCCATTCAGTAACGTTGGAACAGAATCCACACTGTCCATTCCTGGTACATTATCCACATATCCAAGGACTTTATCTGTCATAGTGGGTAGTCCAGCTGTGGGGATAAGACAAAGATGCAAATGGTACAGATATAATCAAGCCAAGAGAGGATAAACCATGAGTAATGGGATATCAAAGAGGATAGAGACCCCATTTGTAGAAGGGCCATATGAAGGTAGTGATGTTCAAGGTAGCCCTTGAAGGATTATGGGTAAGGATTAAGGTGGGGCTAGAGGAATGGGAAGAAAAACATTCTAGACTTTTTACGTAGAGGGAATAACGAGCAGAAATATGAGGATGGAGAAGTGCCAGAAGTCATCAAATGTGATTGATGTGGAAGATACAATAGGGGAGAGTTGGGGGATAAGGTAGATCAGGGCTTTGTCATAAAAGACCTTAGATGCAAGGGTAAGCAATTTATACGTAATTTGTCAGTCAGCAGGGAGCCATTGAGGGTTTAGTAAAGGAATGTCTAATCACAGCAGAGTTTGAGGAAGAATAATTATTCTCATAGATGACTCAGAAGGGAGAGAGATGAGAGGTAGGGAGACTGGAGACGAGGTTGCCAGACTATTTTGGATGAAGATCAATGTGGGTTTAAACAAGGGTGGCTATGGCTATAGAGGGACAAGATAATGGCAGAATCTAGACGACATGATAATTGATTGATTGTTATGAGGAAAGGAACAATCAAAGATGAAGCCAAGGTCACCAGCCTGGGGAAACAGAAGACTGATGGAGCAATTAACCAAAATAGAAACTAAATGGAGGAACAGTTTGGGGAGGCTGGCGAATTAAGATTGAAGGGCTAGACCGACATGGAGGTAGTACGAAGCTGGAGGACAGGAAATTAAGACAAAATATTTCATGAGTCCTAAAGCTGTGTTATTTTCTCCCACATCTGTAGTATCTTCTTTATTCTTTACACATAGTAGGCCCTCAGTAAGTGAACAATTTCAATGGGAAAGTGATCCCCATGAGTACAGTAGCCGAAACCCAAGGACAGGCTTATCATGAAGAGAGCCAAGTTTGGGGGCAGAACCACAGGAATAGGCACGCACATTTAGGGATTGGACCACTAGGATGTGAGCCAGAGAGAAGAGAGAAGAGCAATGAAGAAGTAAGGTAATGCTGGATTAAGGCGGTCAAGACTGAGGAGAGTTTTGAGATAGAGGAGTGTAAGTGGTACAGGCTGAAAATGCAGGAGGAGGACGGTAGTGTTTTCCCAGACTGCAGTAATGAAGCGCCGCAAGCTGAGCAGCAGAAAACAGAAATGTATTCTCTCACAGTTCTGGAAGCTGGAAGTCCAAAATCAGTGTGTTGGTAGGGCCCTGCTGCCTCTGAAGCATCCAGGAGAGGATTCTTCCTTGCCTCTTCCTAGCTTCTGATGGCCCCAGGCATTCCTTGGTTTGTAGCAGCGGAACACCAGACTCTACCTCCATCTTCATATGCGTGTCTTCTCCCTGGGGGTCTCTGTGTCCTCACATGTGGTTCTCTCATGAGAACATCAGGCATATTGGATTAAAGGCCAACTCTACTCCAGTATGACCTCATCTTAATGAATTATAGCTGTGACGTAGGTCACATTCTGAAGTACTGACGGTTAGGACTTCAACATACCTTTTTGAGGGACATAATTCAACCCATAATGAGGAGCAAGCACGGGTTAGGCAGTTAGAGGGGGCTGGTAAGTTTTGTGAGAATGCTATTTGGCCCCAAAAGTTGTGGCAGAGACCAGATGGCAAGGGGTAATGAGTGAAGGGTGGAGGGAAAAAAAAACATGTCAGCGAGTGGAAAATGAGAGAGGGGGTGTGAGGGGCAGGCATCCCTTTGTCTTGTGTGTGTGATTTCTTCTTTTCTGCAGGCACAGGGAATGGGTGTGTGCCCTGGGGAAGGGTTTGGTTTCACACCATCAATATTCACTCCATGACTCCTTCCCCATCAGTATGTGCTGCCTCATGGGGCGGGGCCTTGACATCAGAAGAGTCTCTTTACTCAGGATTTCAATGGCCAAAATTGGTTCCCATTTTCATTCAGACAACTTCTCTTTTTAACAAACTGGATCACCTGGCTGTTCATACAGATATTTGTATTTGGGGTTCCTTCACTCTGGAGCCCAGCCCCTGAGGTGGTCATAAGACCATCTGTCTGATACAGTCCCACTTTCAAGTGGGAAAAGAATTGGATGATAAGAACATAGTAACGACCAGAAAGTGCTATTGCATGAGCTAAACACGAAATGATTAACAAGTATGAATCTACAGACATCTACATTAATTCAAGATCCACAATTTAAAATTACGACCCACCTGAGACAACGAGGCCATACTGATAAAATGGTCCCCCTCAAAGTTCCAGGAAGTCTGTGTACCCACCCAGTTCTTTGCCTACCCACAGGCACAGTCTGAGTTTGCCCACATTTCTGGGTGTCTGTGGCAGGAGACAGACTTGTTGGGGGTCTCCTGGACTGAAGACCTCAGGAAACTCCATACACTGCTCATTTTAGTTCATAAACATCTGACTTGGGCTTTTTGACAATTTTAAACTGCATGCTTGGTATGTTATTAAGAACTAGCTCATAATCATATACATATAGTGACTGACACATAACTTGGCCAGCAGACAGTTCTTATTATCAGACTGATATGAGTTCCAGAGGGCTGGCTGGGAAGCAAAATCACATAGTCAGCTTAAAGATGAACTCAGAGCCTCCTCTGACCACTGAGGTTTCCTTTTATAATTAAGGTAGTTGTTCCTGACTCTTGTATTCCCTCCCTAGAATAGATTATTTCCTAGGACGCTTCTTAATAGACTTCTGGTAGGTCCACCCCTTGAGTTAGACATGGTTTAACCTCAGGCTTTGGAACCAGCTGAGCTTTTCCACCTGAGCTACACTTCCAATGGATAGAGGATCTTCTGAACAGTGGAGAGAGGGTTAGAGCAACGGGAAGTTGGGAAGGGGGAGTGCAGGAGTATCCTGTCTCATCGAACCCTCCTCAATTGTCCAGCATCTGAAACGTCCCCTCCTGCTTTCTAAAAGTGGCTTCCTCAAGTGAAGCTGTACTTAAGTTCACCTAGATGAGTAGGATGTTGCCTAGTGAAACAGCTATTTTTCTAGCGAGCCATTCAGTAAAGCAAAGGTGGGGGTTACCCTTTGAAAACATTCCCCATTGGCTCTTTTGGAAGATGCAGAGATGGCTGAACTCTCAGCCTAAAGAAAAACTGAACTGCAACCTGAAAACCACTCTATTTTTCTTCTTTTCCATATCTTCTGGGCCCTTTATTGCCTCATAAAGCCACATTTGTTCAGATTATGAGGCCAGCAATCAGCAGGATTTATTCCAGGACCCGAAGGGAGGACTCCTGAATAATCTATGCCCCAGCTGTGGCAGCCCCAGGCCACAGATGGATATGCTCCAGCCTTCTTTTCCTTCTCCTGCATTCTACAAGGAGGGGCCCCAAGAAATTCACCAAGGCTGCACAGTGCACCAGGGCTTTAAGAAAAAAACCAAGATTCTTTAGCTCAGCTGGGAGCCTGGAGGAATTACAACTTTATTGCTGAGTTGGAATGAGCCAGCCAGGAAGCCAACCAGTGGACACCTGTTTGTTGAGTGCAAATGCCTTCCCTGCCTCCAGCTTTGTTTAATTTGCAATTGGAATCTCTTTTGCAGCATCAGAAAGAGCAATTCAAGCAACTTATTTTTATCCACTCTTCTGGCCCAGTGTAATAGGTGATGTAGAATACAAGAATCATGACATGAGAGTCCATTTTTGATCCTTATGTGGTCTGTTAACTTTATACAGGATCCTCTTCCTACCTCCTATTAGGCTTAAACAAACCATCTGAGCATTTCCTCTTGCACTTGTCAGAAGATCTTATGCTTTGAGTTGATTTTGCCTTGTTTGTGATAAGTTTGGGGCCATGCACATGCTAATGTATTTGTGACCCATGAGCCATTTCTGGAAGATGTCAACTCCTCTTTGGATGTATTATCTGTGGTCATTGCAAAATCTGTATGACAGGGTAACTGGGCCATATGTTATGTGAGTCTATGACCTTGGCCAGAGTCCTAGACCTACTACAGCAGTGATATGCTTTTCCACATTGCCCAGCCTTTTTGCAGGTATACAGAGCCAACTGGTCATTAGGATGTGAGCAGACAAGATATATGTCACACCTGGGCCAGAACATTTAAAAGTAGCATGACCCTCACTTTTATCTTATGCTGCTACAAAGACCTTGGAGATCTTGATACGACTACAAAATGACAGAGCTTCTATCAGCCTGGGTCTTTGGAACAGAACTGCCCTGGAGAGTCCTAAGAACATCAGAGAATTTTGCATGAGTGAGAAATAAACTTTAAGTTTTAAACCACTAAGATTCTCACTTTATACATTACTATAAATAGCCTAGATTATCTTGACATATCCACTAATGGTTAAGAGTTTGGAGAACCTTAGAGACTGGCCTAAGCTTACCAGTAAGGAAACAAAAGCCCAAAAAACAGAGGTGACTTTCAAGAACTCAGAGAGAGAGTGACAAAGCTAAAACCGGAACTCGCAGTAGAACTCCTTCCGCTATCAGACAGCATCTTTTGTGCTGACTTGTATAAACCCCAGATCTAAGGTTTTCAACCTCACTTCTCAGTCAGCCATTGTTTCTTGAATGACTAAAAAAGAAATACTACTGAGCCAAATACTTGCCTCCTGTTTTTTCACAAAATTACCATTTCACCAATGATCTCACAGCTGTCCTGATGTAATTTCAGAGAAAACAAGACAGTGTTGCTAGACTCTATACACATTTCCTTCTGATGTGTAGTCCTGGGCTGGGTGGGGAGGAGTGTTAAGATATCTGGGAGGCTTGGATTCTGAATGTATCTCCAGAGCTCTCTGTTTTCCCTACCAGCCAGCCATTCCTGGTAGCAAAAATTCCCGACGAAATCTGAGGGGAAGTACAAGCTCAAGTCAGACTACCATATCCAAGCTAGTAATGAAATCATGAGCACACAAAATAAAAAGTGGAGGCCAGGAGAGAACCCGTGGAGACAGAGAACTCAGGGAGGCCGAGAGCGGGTCTGACCAAGTGAAACAAATGGAGGTTCCTTGCTGTCCTAGAACCATGGCCAGTGTCCCCAGGTCACATTTTATATACTTGTAGCCTGTGATTTTGTAGGCAGCTCAAATCCATAGATGCGCATTAGCTGATAGGGCCAAGAAGCTGAGATGAAAACCACTTGCTCTAACCCACTCTGTCTTCATCTCTGTCCCTGTGAACTATACCGACCTCTAGCCTTGCTCTTCTCAGCTTGGCCCAGCTTCTGTGAAGTTGTTTTTGTTGTGGTTTTGCCTGTATATATCATGATCAGATATCACTGTGGATCATGGGAATACACTATTCCTAGATCTGTTCTTCTCTGGTTACCTGCAGAAGCAAGTGGACGCCAACCCCAAATTTGGTTCAGATGTAACAACTGAGGATGACCCCCACAGACCAACAGGGTGCGAAAAGGTTTGGATTACATAACTGAAGTCTCTGAAGAGAGCTGGGCAGACCACTCAGCAGGTCTGAAATGGCTGAGAGATCAAGGGAAGAAACAGGCTCAGGGTTTTGGTTATGGTCAGGAAGTGGGGCTGGGGGAGAGCTCCCGTTAATTCAGGCATGGGCTTGTTTGCTTGGAATCTCCCACCCTCACCAGAGGAGGGAGCACCCAGACGTACTCAGCCGTTGCTGTCGGCACAAGGGGAGGAGACAGGAGTGGGGCTTAAAAGCTTTCAGCAGTCAAACATCAAAAGCCAGGATCAGACTCCTCATTACATTCCTTTGCCATGGCAATGACGGCTCCACTGGTATGAGATGGCAACCCAGCTTTCTGCCTTTAAAATTGTGACTCGTGTTTCTTGACCTTTCCACCCCACTGCCCCACTGCTCCCCAGCAAGTCTTGTCGTCTTGGGGCCTTCTCCCAAGTTCAACTCCAGCCTTATCCTTCCCTGCGTCCCAGCCTGGGACCTGCCCCACCTCTACTAATGCATCACCATTGGTACTCAGTGTGCTTGACCTCACTTGGGAGGCAGTAGTTCACTGGGGGAGAGCACTTCCTTTAATCATCGGGAGCAATGATTAGAAGGAAGTAAGAAGATTTTATTATTTGAGGATTAAAATAAATGGAAAATAGAAAAGTAGAAAAAGAATGAAGAGTGCAGAGGGAAGAGTAAGCAGCTCTCTGAATGGAGCTCAGTTGCTCCAGGTGACTGAACATCTGCGGTACCAGGGGAGTTCTGCTTCCTTTGGGCCATTCTACCTGGCACCCTGGAGGGAGGCCTGGAGGGAGACGGCAGAGCAGAAGCCAGTGGATGTTAAATTCTGACGGGCTCTTCAGGTCTCTTATCCCTGTGACTCCAATTTGGTTCCTTGTCTGAAGACAGCTGGCTGATGGCCAGCCTTTCTTCTTCCTGAGAGAAATAAGCTCACAAAACTCCTCGTATTGAAGGCTTTAATTGGCCTTCTCTTTTGTGTATATGTGTGAAGACAGTCTTCTGCCTTCTTTGTAAATACTTTCCAGTTCTCTAGAGTAGAGAGATGGCCTCAAGCCTTATAATGGATTTTACATGCAGAAAAGGGTAAGAAAATGATTTTGCAAGACTTTTCTCTGTTGGCTTGCCACACAAAGAAACATTCTCCTCAGCCCGTGCATTGTACCAAGCTAAAACTGCCTGCTTCATCAAAAAGATAAGGTAAAAGTAGGAGAAAAGCTAAAGTGATTAGGTCCCTAGATGATTTTCTTATTTGAAGACTTTCTCTTTTCTTTGTACTTGTCCTTTCCCATCACTGATTCTACTTCTGTGGAATTTACTCTTTCCTTCATATCCCCTTTTGTTTTGCTATTTTTACTAGTTTTTTTTTAATATAATTTATTTTATTATCATTAATTTACAATTACATGTGCAATATTACGATTATTAAACTACCCCTTCATCAGGTCCCCCCCACCACCCCCATTACAGTCACTGTCCATCAGCGTAGTGAGATGCTATAGAATCACTACTTGTCTTCTCTGAGCTGTACTGCCCTCCCCGTGCCCCCCAACATTACATTTGCTAATCGTAATGCCCCTTTTTCCCTCTTATCCCTCCCTTCCCGCCCATTTTCCCCAGTCCCTTTCCCTTTGGTAACTATTAGTCCCTTCTTGGGTTCTGTGAGTCTGCTGCTCTTTTGTTCCTTCAGTATTTTTTCTTTATTCTTATACTCCACATATGAGTGAAATCATTTGATACTTGTCTTTTTCGGCTTGGCTTATTTCACTGAGCATAATAACCTCTAGCTCCATCCATGTTGTTGCAAATGGTAGGATTTGTTTTCTTCTTATGGCTGAATAATATTCCATTGTGTATATGTACCACATCTTCTTTATCCATTCATCTACTGATGGACACTAGGTTGCTTCCATTTCTTGGCTATTGTAAATAGTGCTGCAATAAACATAGGGGTGCATCTGTCCCTTTCAAATTGGGCTGCTGCATTCTTAGGGTAAATTCCTAGGAGTGGAATTCCAGGGTCAAATGGTATTTCTATTTTGAGTCTTTTGAGGAACCTCCATACTGCTTTCCACAATGGTTGAACTAATTTGCATTCCCACCAGCAGTGTAGG
The DNA here is from genome assembly GCA_032199065.1 of Smutsia gigantea. Classification (NCBI taxonomy): domain Eukaryota; kingdom Metazoa; phylum Chordata; class Mammalia; order Pholidota; family Manidae; genus Smutsia; species Smutsia gigantea. The sequence continues at coordinate 159,783 of JAVSCE010002480.1, forward strand.
AGGGTTCCCTTTTCTCCACATCCTCGCCAACATTTGTTGTTGTTTGTGTTTTTGATGTTGGCCATCCTCACTGGTGTGAGGTGATATCTCATTGTGGTTTTAATCTGCATTTCTCTGATGATTAGCGATGTGGAGCATCTTTTCCTGTGCCTGTTGGCCATCTGAATTTCTTCTTTGGAGAAGTGTCTATTCATGTCCTCTGCCCATTTCTTAATTGGATTATTTGCTTTCTGTTTGTTAAGGCGTATGAGTTCTTTATATATTTTGGATGTCAACCCTTTATCAGATACGTTTTTTATGAATATATTCTCCCATACTGTAGGATGTCTTTTTGTTCTACTGATGGTGTCCTTTGCTGTACAGAAGCTTTTCAGCTTGATATAGTCCCATTTGTTCATTTTTGCTTTTGTTTCCCTTGCCCTGGGAGATATGTTCATGAAGAAGTTGCTCATGTTTATGTCCAGGAGATTTTTGCCTATGTTTTTTTCTAAGAGTTTTATGGTTTCATGACTTACATTCAAGTCTTTGATCCACCTTGAGTTTACCTTTGTGTATGGGGATAGACAGTAGTCCAGTTTCATTCTCTTACATGTAGCTGTCCAGTTTTTCCAACACCAGCTGCTGAAGAGGCTGTCATCTCCCATTGTATATCCAAGGCACTTTTATCAAATATTAATTGACTGTATATGTTTGGGTTAATGTTTGGATTTTCTATTCTGTTCCACTGGTCTGTGGGTCTGTTTTTGTGCCAATACCAAATTGTCTTGATTACTGTGGCTTTGTAGTAGAACTTGAAGTCAGGGAGTGTAATTCCCCCTGTTTTATTCCTCCTTCTCAGGATTGCTTTGGCTATTCGGGGTCTTTTTGTGGTTCCATATGAATTTTAGAATTATTTGTTCCAGTTCATTGAAGAAAGCTGTTGGTAGTTTGATAGGGATTGCGTTGAATCTGTAGATTGCTTTAGTAGTATAGCCATTTTGACAATATTTATTCTTCCTAGCCAAGAGCATGGGATGCATTTCCATTTGTTAGTGTCCTCTTTAATTCTCTTAGGAGTGTCTTGTAGTTTTCAGAGTACAGGTCTTTCACTTCCTTCGTTAGGTTTATTCCTAGGTATTTTATTCTTTTTGATGCAATTGTGAATAGAATTGTTTTTCTGATTTCTCTTTCTGTTAGTTTATCGTTAGTGTATAGGAAAGCAACAGATTTCTGTGTGTTAATTTTGTATCCTGCAACTTTGCTGAATTCAGATATTAGTTCTAGTAGTTTTGGAATGGAATCTTTAGGTTTTTTTATGTACAGTATCATGTCATCTGCAAATAGTGACAATTTGACTTCTTCTTTACCAATCTGGATGCCTGTATGTCTTTGTTTTGTCTGATTGCTGTGGCTAGGACCTCCAGTACTATGTTGAATAACAGTGGAGAGAGTGGGCATCCTTGTCTTGTTCCCGATCTTAGATGAAAAGCTTTCAGCGTCTCGCCGTTAAGCATGATGTTAGCTGTGGGTTTGTCATATATAGCCTTTATGATGTTGAGGTACTTGCCCTCAATACCCATTTTGTTGAGAGTTTTAATCAGGAATGGATGCTGAATTTTGTCAAATGCTTTTTCAGCATCTATGGAGATGATCATGTGGTTTTTGTTCTTCTTTTTGTTGATGTGGTGGATGATGTTGATGGATTTTCTAACGTTGTACCATCCTTGCATCCCTGGGATGAATCCCACTTGATCATGGTGTATGATCCTCTTGATGTATTTTTGAATTCGGTTTGCTAATATTTTGTTGAGTATTTTTGCATCTACGTTCATCAGGGATATTGGTCTGTAATTTTCTTTTTTGGTGAGGTCTTTGCCAGGTTTTGGTATTAGAGTGATGCTGGCTTCATAGAATGAGTTTGGAAGTATTCCCTCCTCTTCTATTTTTGGAAAACTTTAAGGAGAATCGGTGTTATTTCTTCTCTATATGTCTGGTAGAATTCAGAGGTGAATCCATCAGGCCCAGGGGTTTTGTTCTTGGGTAGTTTTTTGATTACCGATTTAATTTCATTGCTGGTGATTGGTCTGTTTAGTTTTTCTGTTTCTTGCTTGGTCAGTCTTGAAGGTTGTATTTTTCTAAGAAGTTGTCCATTTCTTCTATGTTTTCCAGCTTGTTAGCATATAGATTCTCATAATATTCTCTTATGATTCTTTGTATTTCTGTGGGGTCCGTCGTCATTTTTCCTTTCTCATTTCTGATTGTGTTTATGTGTGTAGATTCTTTTTCTCTTAATGAGTCTGGCTAGGGGTTTATCTATTTTGTTTATTTTTTCAAAGAACCAGCTCTTGGTTTTATTGATTTTTCTATTGTTTTATTCTTCTCAATTTTATTTATTTCTTCTCTGATCTTTATTATGTCCCTCCTTCTGGTGACCTTGGGCCTCATTTGTTCTTCTTTTTCCAATTTCAGTAATTGTGTCTTTAGACTATTCATTTGGGAATGTTCTTCTTTCTTTAAATAGGCCTGGATTGCAATATACTTTCCTCTTAGAACTGCCTTGCTGCGTCCCACAGAAGTTGTGGCTTTGTGTTGTTGTTGTCATTAGTCTCCATATATTCTTTGATTTCTGTTTTGATTTGGTCGTTAACCCATTGATTAATTAGGAGAATGTTGTTAAGTCTCCATGTATTTGTTAGCTTTTTTGATTTCTTTCTAAAATTTATTTCTAGTTTTATACCTTGGTGATCTGAGAAGTTGCTTTGTAGGATTTCAATATTTTTGAAATTACTGAGGTTCTTTTTGTGGCCTAGTATGTGGTCTATTCTGGAAAATGTTCCATGTGCACTTGAGAAGAATGTGTATCCTGTTGCTTTTGGGTGTAGAGTTCTGTAGATGTCTGTTAGTCCATCTGTTCTAGTGTGTTGTTCAGTGCCTCTGTGTCTTTACTTATTTTCTGTCTGGTTGATCTGTCCTCTGGAGTGAGTGGTGTGTTGAAGTCTCCCAAGATGAATGCATTGCTGTCTATTTCCTCCTTTAATTCTGTTAGTATTTCTCTCACATATGCTGGCGCTCCTGTGTTGGGTGCATATATATTTATAATGGTTATATCTTCTTGTTGGACTGACCCCTTTATCATTATGTAATGTCCTTCTTTATCTTTGCTACTTTCTTCGTTTTGAAGTCTATTTTGTCTGATACAAGTACTGCAACACCTGCTTTTTCTCTTTGTTGTTTGCATGAAATATCTTTTTCCATCCCTTCACTTTTAGTCTGTGTATATCTTTGGATTTGAGGTGAGTTTCTTGTAGGAGCATATAGATGGGTCTTGCTTTTTTATCCATTCTGTTACTCTGTGTCTTTTGATTGGTGCATTCAGTCCATTTACATTTAGGGTGATTATTGATAGGTATGTACTTATTGCCATTGCTGGTTTTAGATTCGTGGTTACCAAGGGTTCAAGGGTTGCTTCTTTACTATCTAACAATCTAACTTAACTTTCTTGTTAAGTTATTGTAAACACAGTCTGATGTTTCTTTCTTTCTCTCCCTTCTTATTGCTCCTCCTCCATTCTTTCTATAATAGGTGTTTTATTCTTTGCCTTTAGTTGGTATTTGGATGGTCTGCTTCTTTGCTATGATTTTTTTTCCCTCTGGTGACATCTTTTTAGCCTTAGGTGTGCTTCCATCTAGAGCAGTCCATTTAAGATATCCTGTAGTGGTGGTTTATGAGAGGCAAACTCTCTCAACTTTCGTTTATCTGGAAATTGTTTAATCCCTCCATCATATTTAAATGATAATCGTGCTGGATACAATATTCTTGGTTCAGGCCCTTGTTTCATTACGTTAAATATATCATGCCATTCTCTTCTGGGCCTGTAAGGTTTCTGTTGAGAAGTCTGATGATAGTCTGATGGGTTTTCCTTTGTAGGTGATCTTTTTTCTCTCTCTAGTTGCCTTTAATACTCTGTCTTTATCTTTGATCTGTGCCATCTTAATTATTATGTGTCTTGGTGTTGTCTTCCTTGGGTCCCTTGTGTTGGGAGATCTATGAGCTTCGTGGACTGCGAGACTACTTCCTTCCCCAGCGAGGGAAAGTTTTCAGCAATTATTTCTTCAAAGACACTTTCTATCCCTTTTTCTCTCTTCTTCCTCTGGTACTCCTATAATGCGAATATTGTTCCGTTTGGATTGGTCACACAGTTCTCTTAATATTCTTTCATTCCTAGAAATCCTTTATCTCTCTCTGCCTCAGCTGCTCTGTACTCCTGTTCTCTGATTTCTATTCCATTAACAGTCTCTTGCATCTCATCCATTCTGCTGTTAAGCCCTCGATCGCTTGTCTGATTTCTGCATTGTCTTTCCTCAGTTCCCTCACTTCCTCCCTCAGCTCTTGCACATTTCTCTGTAGGTCCATCAGCATGGTTATGACTTTTATTCTAAATTCTTTTTCAGGGAGGCTGTGCATTTCCATCCCTTCAGACTCCCTCTCTGGGGTTGTCTGGTTGATTTTGGTCTGAACCATATTCCTCTGTCTTTTCATGGCTGTATAATTTGGTCACTGATAGTTGCCACGTATGTCAGCTGGGCTCTTTAAGACTTTAAAAAGAGAAGAAAAAAAAAGAGAAAAAAAAGAAAAAAGAAAAAAAAAAGAAAAAACAAAAACAAAACAAAAAACAAAAAAAACAAACAAAAAAAATGCCCACCGGACGTAGATTCTGTGGGAATGCTCTAGGTGGCGCTATTGCCCCACTATTCCACAGCTGTGACTGTGCCACTCTGCAGGGCCCTTTATCGCTCTGGCAGGGGTGGGAACGAATAGGAGGCTGTTGATCTCAGTGAGAAGTGTTAAGTATGGCTACGCTTCCTCAGTCACCAGCTAAGGCGTCTGAAACTCCCCAGGACTCCCAGCCTGCTGGGCTGAGTGTGCTGGGGCGATCCGGCTCCTCCGCTGGGCTCCTGTCTCTTTAAGACCACTGAAGCAAGCACGCGCTTTTTTTTTCCTTCCAGGAGCCGGCTGCAAGCCCCCTGGCGCATTCCCCGCTCAGATCCTGCCCCTCTGTCTCTCCAATCTCCGCTGCACTGCGCGATGTGGGTCAGCGCTCCCCGCGCAGATCCCCGGGGCTGGCTACTTCGCGGGGTGCACTTCCACTCCCTCCCGGCTCTGAATCCTCTCCTCCCGCCTCTGAATCCTCTCCTCCCGCAGGTGCGCTGGGGTGGGGGAGGGCTCGGGTCCCGCCGGGTCGCGGCTCCGGATCTTACCCGCCTCTTGGGGTGCCGAGTCCTCTCGGGTGTAGCTGCACGGTGTGCGCTTTCCTGTGTATTCTCGTCTCTCTTTTAGGAATAGATGTATTTTCTGTGTTTTCGTAGATAAATATAGTGTTGGGAGGAGATTTCTGCCGCCCTGCTCACACCGCCATCTTCCCGGAAGAGCTAATGTCTATTTTTACTAGTTTTATTCCAGAGTAGCTGAGCTGAGTTCTCCTGTTTTCAGATCTTATGTTTCCATTTGGGTTCTGATAAACTGGTGAGGAAGGTTTGGGAAATAATACCTCCGTTGGCATAATTACAGCATGTCCTGGTGCTCTTAAAAGATACTTACACAGACACACATAATTATTTAAAGCTTAACTCTGGCTGAAAATATCTCCCTGGGCATCAGGTGCTTGCTAGTCACAAGGAGAGTTGGCATGAGTGAGATAGGTAATCTTAGAAGTCAGAGAGAGGTTTGGTAATAAAATAATATTAAAAATGGGGTTTTGGCCAGAGGACCCGGGAATTCTTGAAGCCTGCCTATCAATGTGGGCCTTGTTACAATGTGGTGACAGACACTCCTAGGGACAGCTAATAGATGCAGGGTTACTGCATCTGATTTCTACAGCCCCAGGCCACTCTGCTTTGGAGTTCAAGATTCCACCTTCTAGTTCTTGTCTCTTCCCTTACTACTAGGCTCATGGCTTTCACAGCTTGATAAGGAGAGAAATCTTCCTCTAGCCCTTTTTACTCAGTAGCATGAGTATCACCTGAGAATTCACCAGAAATTCAGAATCTGGGCCCACGCCAGGGCTTCTCCTCAGAGCCTGCATCTTAGTCAATTCCCCAGGCGCTCCACTAGCACATTGCTGTTGGAGGAGAAGCCCAGTCTCCTCACCTTGGCTGCACATCCGTGTCACCTGGGGAGCATCACAAATACTGACACCGAGGCCCCGGCCCCAGTGTTTTGATGTAATTGGTCTGGGGTGTGGTAAGGGCACTGGTTATGGGCTCCCAGGTGATTTTAAGGGATAGCCAGGGCTGTGAACCACCGCTGTCTGGTGACTTTCTCCTAGTTGCTTGAACCTGCTGTTTCAGTGATCAGAGAAGCAAACCTATTCACAGCTGTGCACTGTGTTACCATTAGCATCAACCAGGGCCAATGAATTACAAATAATAGTAGCCCTGGTTATTAAGGAGTTCTCTGGGCCAGGGACATCATCTCCAATCCTTACCACACCTGTTACCCTGATTTAAATTTAAGAAGCTGAATCTCAAAGAAGGTGAGCAAGTTTTCCAAGGTCACACAACTTTGTGCTGGAAGTCAGACTTGAATTCATCTTTGCTTTCAAAGCCAGGGACTTTTTCTTCCAAACCCAGGGAACTTTTACTTCCAGTGTATGTGAGCTGTGATTATTGGACTTTGGAAAGTTGGGGTCTGGCTGGGTAAGGTTACCAGGTAAGAGATCACATCCCGAGATAGGTGACTACACAGTCACTAGACTCCTGATGGTTCCTCCAAGTGTACCACTTTGCAGAGGGGTGAATTCATTGCCAGGAGGACAGTTACATGGTTCTAGAAAATAACAGTAGAAAATGATCAGTGCAGGGAGACTGCATGACTCCCTAGGAGCTAGAGGAGTCATGCCTGTTTGAAGCAGGCTTTCCCAGCGTCAACTTCTTGATAATGATGATGACATCATAGTGCCGATCACACCAGGAGCATTATCTTGTGTGATCATCACCACAATCCTATTGAATTTGATAATAATTTTGCCCATTTATGTAAATAGAGTCTGGGAAGGAAGTTTACCCAATATTAGACAGCTAATAAAAGCAGAGCTAGCATGGAAATCCAGGAAAGCCTGTGGTAATTCACTTACATTTCATGATTCCTTAATTTCTTAAGTGCATCATTCTGTCACCTGGGTCCCATCTGGGCCACTACCTGCTGTGCACCAGGTTTGGGACAAATTGCTTAACATCCCTTGACATGGGATAAATAATCGCTTTTTGCAGGAAAGGGAAAAGCTTCAGGAAAACAGCAGAAGGAAAATAACAGGACTCTGTCAATTATCAATCCATCAGAGATGTGTTGATGCCAGCTCACCTTGCTCCTCTGCTATGTTTGCCTTTTCACAGATGAAGGGTGAGAAATGACTTTGTTAATTGGGACATGAACAGTCAGTGCAGCACCAGGCAGCCTGGGTTTGGGGCACAACTGTTTACAGAAGCTGTCTTGGAATCCAGCTGCCCAGCACCAGAAAACTTGGGGCTCTTGGGAAACCACAGAACCCTCTTCTGGTGCAAGGAAGCCCCTGGTGCTATGGGAGGCTGGGCTTAGGGTCTCCCCAGGGGAGAGGCAACCCCCATCCTGGTGTAGTTAGCTCATTGTTGGGGTTACCCAGAAGAGACTCCCAGGGTCCATTTTGGAGAGAGTGCCTGTGAGAACACCTGTACTCCTGGTCACAGACAGCCAGGTAGGCAAGGGGCACTGGATCTGCCGGCCATCAGTGGAGGAAGCCAGGTGGGAGGAACAGCAGGGAGGGAGAGGAGCTCTGAGACGTGGGGAGTCCTGCTTCCTTCTTACTGTGGGCCCCCATTTCAGTTTCGGTTTCGTTGATTCTGCCTGGATGGGGGAGGCAGGGTGGCAAGGGGCAAATCAGAAAACAAATAAGCTGATCTCAGCCTGGAGTGGTTAAGGGGGAAGGGTCACATCTGCCGAGAGTGGAGGGGGATTTGAAACTGGGAAAATCCTTAAAACATCACTCTCTCATATGTGTGCTCCTTCTGAATTTCAGTGTCCTGAGCAAAGTCCTCATTTCTTTGAACTGTGTTTTTCCCCCTCAGCCCGCTTTCTTAGGAACCAACCAATAAATATGTACCCATAATTTACTCTTCTCCTTATCCCTCTCAACCCCACCTGCAGCCCAGGAAATATTTAGCTTACTAATATATTTTCTCTCATTTTTCATCTGTGACATGAATCCTCTCTTGTTTCCTAAGGCCTAGGCTTTTAAAACTCAAAAGTCTGAAAGATCCTGTGTTTTTCACCTTCCTGCTTTGTGCTACTACATTTCTTCCCCAAGACAATGAACGTTGAATGGTCTGCCTAAATGCAGGATGGGTTAGAGTCACCTTGTATGATAGGAGATGGGGGGCAGGGGAAAGATCATCAATTAATATTTCCAAAGTATTATATTTATAACTTATAAAACTAAATTCACTTTTATCTTGATCCCAGGTACTATCATAGGCCACTTGTTCAGTGTTCATATGAGTGAGGGGATGAGTCTGAGTGAGATCCTTCTGTTAGCCCAGATCGGATGATCGCCACTGAGGCCTCGGTCTGGAGGAAGTGACTACTACTGTATAATACTCCTGGTCTGGGGTCTCACTTCCTGGGCCTGGCCTCAGCCCTCAGGCCAGCTGCTCAAGGCAGAGGCTCATGGGAGTGAGGCGGAATGACTCCGAAAGGGAAAGGTGATGGGGAGAACCAGCATCAGGGCGTGGATGGGGAGATGATCCCTTTGGAACATAGTCTCTAAAGCCCCAGGAAGGAGAATTCTCTCCTGAAATGCATTTCTTGAGTTTAGATCATCTTCGCTTCATCCCTGCTGGCTGCTGCAAGAGAAGGAGACTCCAGACAGACCCTGCTCCCTATTCTGCAGACACATTTCCTGCCTGCTCTCACATGAGGGCTTAGCAATATACTCCTTTTCTCTCCTTCTGTAATACCTACAGACTTCAGCAGGGGTGGGGAGGTGGCTTATGGAAGAAGAGGGTAAAGAAAAAAACTGTATTCATGTAGCAAAGGGTGTGCTGAAGATTTGAAAAGCTTGTGAAAGACTTTGAATACTCATTTCCTCTCAGCTGCTAAGTGAATGAATTATTTTGATGAAAAGAACATTCACATTTGCCTATTCTTCAGTTTGCTCTTGGGGTGGGGACTAATAGAAAAATGGGAGAGAAATGGGGGTGGAATATGGCATGTTCAGCCATCAAAAATGGGATGTTTGCAACTCTGGAACTTCTGAACTATTTTCTCATGGGAAAAGTGAATTTATAATATCCCCAACCACCTGCTCCTCTTCCTGTATTTCATATATTCATAAATGGCATAAAGTTCTACTCAAGAACCCACAGAAACCTAGAGATCATCCTTTCTTCTTCCTCCTTACAACTCACACACCTACTTGGGTAACAAATCCTGTTGATTTAGCTCCTGTACTGAATCCCAAGACTCTACTCCTTTGAGTCCAGACTTAATCTTTGTCTTAGTTTACAACAGGGACTTTTCTCTGTGGAGTGCTATATATCTTAAACAGTTCCCTGACTTAAACTTCTCTTGTCCTCCAAGCCATATTGTCACGGACGTCTTTCACATCTATTCATGACACTCCTTTGCTTATAAACTTTTACCTCATCTCCATTCCCTACAACACAGTCTAAATCCTTCATAGGGTACATAATGTTTTTTATATGCTGACTTCTAGACCCGGTTCTAATCCGGTTTCTGGGGTGCCTCCCATTTTAGCCCTTCAGGCTGGCTCTGAGCGTCCAGAGCAGCTTACTCAACCTCTATTCCTTCCTGCATACTGATTTCTATTGAAATGTGCTTCCTGTACTAGACATAAGCTCTTAAGGGGATGGACTGTACTAGATGCCTAGTGGGGGTTCTATTAAGTTTGAGTGATTGATTGAGTCTATATCACAACCCAAGTTCCAAAGACATAAGGAAATATTTTCCCTTTTTTTGAGATCTGCACACTTGCTCAGGCAGCTCCTAATGCTCTCTGCCTACTTCCCCTTTTTGCAGTCTCTTCATGATTCCCTTCAGCTGCTTATCACCCTCTCTCCTCTCACCATGCTTCTCTTGCTCCCAGACCACTGAGACCACACATTCCTCTGGGAGAGCACCCCACCTGCCTTGTTCCTAGAGGGAATGTCAGCACGATGAGGCCGGGCCCACCCTCAGCAGGGAGATGGTTCTGCATCATCAGTCGGCCTATTTGCAGCCAAAACTAAATATAAACCATGCTGTTGAAGAGGCAGGTGGAATCCAATTCAGAGACAACAAACTAGTGAGAGGAAAAAGAGATGTCAGTGTCAAACCCAGAGGCCCTGGGTCCAGGCCTGACAGGCTCCACATAGGTGGAGAAGAGAAGTCACTGAAGGGGGAGGCTGGAAATGGGTGGGGAAGGTGGGCAGGGGCAGGCGCAGAGGGAACAGACGGTGGACATATTCCAGCCCAAGCACAGAATATATAGTCCAGGCGATGGGCAAGAGGTATCTCCGGCTTGGGTTGAATGGCTGGGAGCTGGCTGTAACTGCTAATGATGTCAGCACTCTGCTCCTCAGTGGTCGTGGCTCCTCGGGTTGCTGAGACAATGGAAAATGAGACCCAAGTCCCATAATCTTGTGGAATCTTAGGAGGGGTTTGTGAAGGGAGTGGAACCTGACATAGCAAAGGAGTTAGATGTGAGTTTCCCTTCTAGCTCCAGAAAGGACATTCCTGAACAAGGCTTATAGAACAAGAGGAAAGTCCCTACAGTAGAGCTGCCTCCAGATGCAGCCATGTTGTGTGACAGGGAGGGGGAAGCTTTATCAGGAAAGACGGGCACGAGTCAGCCTGCCACTGAGCTCTCATTCTGTCCTCAAAGATGTTTGCTAGGAAAGTCCCTTGGTGAACTCGTGGCTGTCTTCAAATGCACATGGACGAATCTGGGCTTTACCAGACATCGTGGCTTGTGGCTCCTTCTGTAATATCCAGTACTGTTAGTCAGCTCACGAGTACCTAGAATCCTGTAGACTCAATATCAACGAGGGAAAAGATGAGTGTTCTACCACAAGCAGCTTGTCAAAGTAATTCAAGAGGTCAAAGGGCAATAACACTACTTAATTCCCAGGCTCCAAAAGTGTAAGTGGGCAGGCCCGAATCCCTTCCTCTCTGCTCATCCCTGAGGCTGCCCTAAGTATAACCTGTATGATTTTACAAGTAGATAGATATAAAAATCCACTCCATTCTAGAGTTCTAACACAACAGCCCTCAGTATCCAAGCTCTCCAAAGCCTCCAGGGCAGTTGGGGTTCAGGCCCATTCAGCTCTCACCAAGGAGCCAGGCACAGAGGTCTTCAAGGGCATTTCCCAAGTCTGTTTTTCTTGCTGGAAATTGTTCTTCCTGAGCCCTGGCCCTCTTCTATTTCCATGGCTGCCATAAGCTTTGTTACAGAGTTTTCTCCAGAGCAGAAAAGGATTTTTGCAGGTGATTTTTCCTTCAGTAATTCTAAGTCTCTCCTCCGTGGCCCCCACCCCCTCAGTTCCTCAGTCCTAGCAACTGCAAGGGCAAACCCCTCTGACCCTGCTGTTGCCACACCTCCTGGAGCCAACAGTGGCTAGCGACTCTGACACTCCTGACAACTTTCCACCATCAGCTCTTTTCAGTCCCAGCGCAGGCAGCCCCACCCTTTCTCTCTCTGCAGCAGGGGTCCTCCTTCTCTGACCCTCTGCCTCTTTGCTAACAACTGCCCCACATTCTCTACTGCTTGCTCTGTGGTGTTTCCTATCTCTCTGGAACCTGTCACCTGTGAAAGGACATGGGATGGTGGGGCAGGTAGAAAGCAGATGGGTTCAAATCACCATCTGTCACTTCCTAGCTGGGCAACATCAGGACATTAATTCATGTTACTAAACCCCAGTCACCTCATCTGTAAAATGGGGATGATCAAAATAACACCTATCTTACACGGCTCTTATAAAGACTTGATGAGATAATGCAATGCTCAATGCAGGGCCCAGCTAGCCTGTGGCTGCATAGGGAGCCTCCTCTCCAGGACGCCCTCAGACTTCTCATGAACAAAGAGAAGCCTGACTTCCTCAGTTATGGCCCAGAGTGTGAGGATTAGACTGAACAATTAAAGATTAAAGAAAACGGGAGTTTGCACAGCAAGGTAAAACAAACTAAACAGACACAGGACTCTTAGTTTGCCCTCAAGGTTGTAGATAAACTCTTGACTCATGTATCCTTGAGATGTTTTACAGGAACTTAGATCTGCACCACATGGGTCACCTCCTGACAACAAGCACAGAGACCCCAGACTGCATAGAGCCAGAAGACTGATAACTAAGATTCCTGAAACAATCCCCTGTCACCTCACCTCTGACCAATCAGAGGAATGGGCACCAGCTGCTCGCATACCCTGCCACCCTTCTCTATAACTTTGCCCTGCTTGTAAGCCAACAGAGGATTTGGGACCGTGGGCATTAGCCACCTGTTCTTCTTGCCTGGCACCCTGTAATAAATGCCCACTTTCTTTCACTACATTTAGCTTGCTGGGCATCAGGCGAGTGGACCTAGGTTTGTTTTAGTTTTCCAACAGCCCATAGAAAACAAATCAAGTCAGCTATTAAAGGCAGTGTGCGGTGCGATGCCCAGGCACTAACATCACTGTACGCCGAGTCTCTAAAGGCTTGATAAAACCCCTTAGAAATCAAAACCTTATGTCCGAAGAAAACTCTGCTTTCAGGAGATCCTAACAGTTAACCTCTTATTTAATCTCCATCTTAATTCTTTGAGGTAGACAGGACATATGTAAATATTTCCCCATTTTGTGATAGCTTGATTAAACTTAAATGGCTTGCTCAGTCAAAGTCACCCAACTAGAAATGGAGGAATACAAAATTAGAATTCAGTTCTTTTCAATCTCAGTGTAGGACTGCCACAGCATTACAGGGGACTCAATCATTATCTCTAAGTGAGTCCCTCTTTTATTCTGAAATTGAATTATTGATTTTTTTCTTTTGGAAGTTTGTTTTATTAAGGTCTACAAGTTTTGACAAAGAAATACAATCATGTAATCCATACTCCATCAAGCTAGAGAAAATTACTATCACCCAGGAAAGTTCCCTCTAGCCCCTTCCAGCACTCTCTGCTCCATTCCTCCTTTGAGGCAGCCACATCATTCTGATTTTTGAACTCCATAGGTTAATTTGCCTATTTTAGAACTAAATATACTTTCTGCGTTTAGCTTCTTTTGCTCAGCAGAATGCTTTAAAGATTGATCATGTTATTGATGCATAAGTAGTTTGTCTCTTTTGTTTGCAGAATATTTTTGCATGAATATATAACAGTTTGTTTATCCATTCTCCTGTTGATGGACATTTGGGTTGTTACAAATTTGGAGCTATTGTGAATAAAGTTGTGATGAATGTTCTTGTACAAGTCTTTTTGTGGACATATGTTTTCATTTCTGTTGGGTAATACATAGAAGTAGAATTTCTGGGTCATAGGATAATTAGAAATTGACAAACAATTTTCCAAACTGATTAGACTATTTGAAATTCCTACCAATGATGTTTGAGAGTTTCAGTTGCTAGAAATCTTCACCATTGTTTTGTGTGTTCAGCTTTTTAAATTTTAGCCATTCTGGTAGGTATCTCATTGGGCTTTTAATTTGTATTGTCTTGATGACTAAGAATGCCGAGCACTTTTTCATGTTGTTTGGTTATCTTCCTTTGTGAAGTATCTATTCATGTCTTTTGCCCATTTTTTTAAAACTGGGTTGTCTTTTTATCATTGAGTTGCAGTGGGTTTTTCTATATTTTGGATGAAAGTCCTTTATCAAACATATATAAATATTTTATCCTAATCTGTGCCTTAATGGTATTTTTTTATGAGAAAAAACTTTTAATTTTGATGAATCCCAATACCTTGACCTTTTATAGTTTTCCATGCTAAAAAAATTTGCTTATCCCAAGTTAAGAATCTATATTTTATTTTAGAAGCTTTATGATTTCAGTTTTTCTGCTTAGATTTATGATGCATCTAGAATAGATGTAGATATATATTTATATGATGTAAAGTAGAGGGTCAAGATTCATTTTTTACATAAAAATCCAATTGTTGCAATACAACTTATTAAAGAAAGACTTTCTTTTTTCCAATTGAAATATTTTGAAATCTTAAAAAAAAATCAATTGACCATGTAAGTGTGAGTGTATTTCTGGACTTTTTATTTTGACCATTAATATATTTATCTATCCTTATTCCAACACCACACCTACTTGATTATTGTAGCTTTATACTAAATTTTGAAACCAGGTAGGATAAAACTCTCCAATGTTGTTCATCTTTTGTAAGATTATTATGCTATTCTAGACCTTTGCATTTCCATATACATTTTTTAAATGGACTTACTGATCTCTACAAAAAAAAAATACCTGGAAGAATTTTGAGTTGGATTGCATTGAATATAGAGATCAATTTGGGAAAAACTGACCTTTTAACAATATTGAACTTTTAAAACCTTAAACATTTGTGTATGTCTCTTTTTATTTAGGACTTTAATTTCTCTCAGCAGTATTTTGGGTAATTCTATAGTTTTTATGGTGGGACGGTAAGACCAATACTCATGGCTTCATTACGGCCAGAGCCAGACACAAATGACTGATTCTTGTTCTTTAGGTTTAAACTCTACTCTTGGGTTTGCTGCTTATAGTGATTTCACCAATTTCTACTAAAGTGCCATCAGTCTACAAAAGGATTCCAGTCAGAGAAGCAGGACAGTCAGGGGCCTTAGCAAACCTTGTTCTACTGAGAAGAAGGGTTAGATTCTATTAGTTCAACTTTAATATTGAGGCAGTGTTTGCTATGGGCCATGTATCCTAGAGTTAATCTCACAGGGTCATTTCTGAATGAGAACGTTCTATCCTGCCCCGGAACAATGTATCCCACTTGCATAAGTATTTTGGTCAGAGTCCTGGTGCTTCCTTTTTGGTATTCACTGGCATTTCCCCCTTTAATCACCTCCATGTTTTCCCTGAGTGTATGTAACCTGCCAAACTGACCTTTTAAAATGTAAATCAGTTCATGCCACCTCGAGGATTCTCTTTCAGTCATCTAGTGTTGTATAACAAATTATCCCAAAATTTAGTGGCTTAAAACAACTATTTTTTATCATAATTCTGTGGGTCAGCAACTTACACTGGGCTCTGCTCTGTTCAAACTGGCTGAGGTCACACGTGTGGCTGCAGTCATTTGGCAATTACACGAGGGCTCGTGAGTTTAGATTCTCCTTATTCACACATCAGGATGTGTGGTTATTGGTTATCTATGGCTGGTTACTGGCCAGGCCTGTTCCCTGTATGGCACTTACCATTCAGTAGTCTAGTCTGGGATTTCTTACATGGTGGCAGAAGCATTTCAAGATGGTGAAGGTGGAACCTATGGGACCTCTTGAGGCCGAGGCTTTGGAATGAATTAACGTATCACTTCTGCCACATTCTGAGGTCAAAGCCAGTCCCAATACCAGTCCAGATTTCAGAAATAGGAAAATATACTCCAGTTCTTGAAGAGAGGAGGTGCAAAATATTGTGGCTTATTTTTCAATTTCTCACAGCTTTCTGTTGCGCTTGGCATGAAGTTCAAATTACCTACTGTTTATGGCCCTGTGTAAGTAGGCCCTGCCCCTTTCTCTGCATTAACCTAATACTAATCTCTCCTTGGCTCACTACAAACAAATAGTTGCTCTTACTTTAGGGCTTTCATATTTGCTATTCCCTCTGCCTGGAATGCTCTTCTCTCAGATCTTTGCAAGGCTGAATTCCATTTTGACTTTAAGTTCCAAAGTTGGCCCCTCAAAGAGGCATTCCTTGAGCACTTCTCCCAATTGCTCCTTACCATATTACCCTGTTTCATCTTTATATGGCTTTTGGCAATACCAGAAATTATCTTATTTATGCATTCATTACTTATCTTCCCACCAGAATTTAAACACCACAAGAGCATAGTTATTGATTCTCTATATCCCCCAGGTCACCTCTATATCCTCCCAGTACTTAAAATAGTGCCTGATACCAAACAGATGGCTAATAATGATTCTTGAATCAATTAACCTTGCAGTTTTTGTTCTTATAGCTTTGAAAATCCTTATTACCTTGGAAGATAGGACAAAGGTAGGTGGAAAAATTAATCTCCATCTTCAAAGTTGGGATTAAAAAAAAAATCTTTTCCTGTAATTTGCACACAGAGCCGCCAAGTGGCAGTAAGAGCCTTAGTCATTTAGTGCAATCTACTGGGCTAGTGCTTTTCCTTAGATGCAAATGGTAGTGTTTGCCCAAGTCCAAACTAACAGATTTATAATAATTTATATTTTACCTTTTAATTCCTATTTAGTATGCTTTTTAAAATTGCTGACCTGGAACAATAAATAGTAAAACTGTTTGTTCTTAGAGAATAAATATTTTTCTTACAGAAACACTTTTTTTTTCTGTGTCTGTATTAGTTATTGTCATTAAATCTAACTCTTCTCCCTTGGCCATATTCTGATTAATACGTCCATTTTACTTCCACATGAATTCCATCTTAGAGTCATTGTGCCTCAGGGATGACATGTGGAGCTGGACCTTGAGGCTAGATTCATATTGCAAAGCTTTGCGGCTTCTCTCAGCTGCCAGCCTGTCCTCACTTCCAGCCTGCTGATGACTTAGCTCCTCATGTGCTTTGACACCTTTTTTCTCAATATTAGCTCTATTTCTCTTTCCTATATCAGAATTGGGAAAGGAGAGAAAAAACACCTATTTCTTTATTCTGAACACATGATTCTGCCCCAAATTCTTTCTAATACCAAGAAAGTAATTCCTACTTGTCCTTAAATAAGAGTCAAATATCTCCCTTCATTCAGTTTTCTCACTGGGAGTTCTTGAAACTAGTGATTACGTACAATAGGACTTCTCTTAGTGAAGCCATAGCAATTGTTCTATAAGAGGCAATTCATACAAACTGTGTTTGTGATTAGAGTTCCTCAAAAAGTTCTTTTCTAAAGAAAGAGATAAAGCTCTTAAACAGAAAAGTGAAGCAACATTTAGACAAAGCTCCTGATTGGTCATTTAAGCCTTTCTGCACAGGTCCTCCAAAGAATGCCAATCCCAGAGGTGGACCTCCTGGGTCAGCTGCAGGGATCCCACTGTGAGTCACACTGAGATCTCTGGGACCACATACTCTCTCCGATCCCATGCCTTCACCAGCCATGGTAGTGATGCAATAAACACCGACTGAAGACTCTACACCCAAGGCATTCCACAGCATGGCTGCTTAGTCCAACCTAAAGACCACTTTTTTCTTCTTTCTATGGTGATGGACCATTTATACTTTTGCATATTGCTAACAAAATCTGATCACCCAAGGGTAAAAAACTTACAGAATATTTTAGAAAATACATGTAGTCAGCACACATGAAGGCAATATTTGGATGTAATGAATGTTCACTGAACGAATGAAGGACAATGACCTTTCAGAGCTCATGGCCTATGAAGGTGTTACGTATATTAGTGTCCTCTGGTAGGTTTGGATTGCACACCCCATTAGTTTAAAAAAGTAAACAACCTTCAAAATGTATATTTTTTATGTTATTCAAATGTACTACTGTACCAATATTTTTCTGTATATGAAAATATACAGAAAAATATAAATTTTAAAAAGGATATGGTAAAAATAAACAATTAATGCTTTTAAATAATTATATTTTATTATTATTGGTAAAATTTTATTCTCATAAAATCTTTTACATATTATTAATATTCTTGGTGAGAACAACTCAATTGGTTACGTTTCCTTATGCTCTACAATCTTGGCTTAGGACTTTGTAATATAATCATTCAGTGGTCTAGTTCTAAGTTTGGTTTGTTTTCTGACTTGGTTTTAATTGCTGTGAGAAGAAAAAAAAGATACTTTCTAGATGCAAAGGGAAAGCTTGCCTGCACCATTGGCCTTTCATACTACATCATGACAGTCAATGTTTAATCCTATTCACCAGGGGTGCAAAGGTTATTGTGGAAATCCAGTGAATACTTTTGTATCTGCTCCAATAGCAACCTGATTTTCTTAAAATGAATCAGAAGGGGCAT
Source organism: Smutsia gigantea (assembly GCA_032199065.1). NCBI lineage: Eukaryota > Metazoa > Chordata > Mammalia > Pholidota > Manidae > Smutsia > Smutsia gigantea. The sequence goes on from JAVSCE010002480.1 coordinate 177,914, forward strand.
TGATGGAATATAGTCATGTTTTCATACTTTTATAAAACGTGTTCAAAATCGATCATGTGACTGGCTTTTAAATGCTAGGTAATTCAGTGTCTTAGTGTGAAGAGATGAAAGACTTTACGGGGGGGTGGGGGGCAGAGTCATTTGCAACAACAAAATCACATCAGGGTGAAAAGAATGCTCTCTCCACAGCACAAGTTTCTTTTGAAGAGCAGTTACTTTCTCATGCATTATTAAATTGCCACCTTTACACTTAGGGACAGTAGGTGTAATTCTACTAGGTAGAATTCTTTTTTTGTTTTTTATTATTAAGGTATTGATATACAATCTTGTGCTCAAGTTTCACATGAGCAACACTGTGGTTACTACATTCCCCCCTATTATCAAGTCCCCACCACATGCCCCGTTATAGTCATTGTCCATCAGCGTAGTAAGATGCTATAGAGTCACTACTTGTCTTCTCTGTGCTATATTGCCTTCCTGGTGACCCCCCTACATTATGTGTGCTAATCGTAATGCCCCTTAATCCCCTTGTCTCTCCCTCCCCACCCACCCTCCCCAGTCCCTTCCCCTTTTGTAACTGTTAGTCCATTCTTGGGTTCTGTGAGTCTGCTGCTGTTTTGTTCCTTTAGTTTTTGCTTTGTTTTTATACTCTACAGATGAGTAAAATCATTTGGTACTTGTCTTTCTCTGTCTGGCTTATTTCACAGAGCATAAAACCCTCTAGCTCCATCCATGTTGTTGCAAATGGGAGGATTTGTTTTCTTCTTATGGCTGAATATTCCATTGTGTATATGTACCACATCTTCTTTATCCATTCATCTATTGGTGGACACTTAGGTTGCTTCCATGACTTGGCTATTGTAAATAGTGCTGCGATAAACATAGGGGGGCATATGTCTTTTTGAATCTGTGATCTTGTTTTCTTAGGGTAAATTCCTAGGAGTGGAATTCCTGGGTCAAATGGTATTTCTATTTTGAGTTTTTTGAGGAATCTCCATACTGCTTTCCACAATGGTTGAACTAATTTGCAGTCCCACCAGCAGTGTAGGAGGGTTCCCCTTTCTCCACATCCTTGCCAGCATTTGTTGTTGTTTGTCTTTTGGATGTTGGCCATTCTAACTGGTGTGAGATGCTATCTCATTATTGTTTTAATTTGCATTTCTCTGATGATTAGCCATGTGGAGCATCTTTTCATGTGCCTGTTGGCCATCTGAATTTCTTCTTTGGAGAAGTGTCTCTTCAGATCCTCTGCCCATTTTTCAATAGGGTTATTTGCTTTTTGTTTGTTGAGGCATGTGAGCTCTTTATATATTTTGGATATCAACTCCTTATCAGATATGTCATTTGTGAATATATTCTCCCATACTGTTGGATGCCGTTTAGTTCTACTGATGGTGTCCTTTGCTGTACAGAAGCTTTTAGTTTGATGTAGTCCCACTAGTTCATTTTTGCTTTTGTTTCCCTTGCCTGAGGAGATAAATTCATGAAAAAGTTGCTCATGTTTATATTCAAGAGAGTTTTGCCTACATTTTCTTCTAAGAGTTTTATGGTTTCATGACTTACATTCAGGACTTTGATCCATTTTGAGTTTACTTTTGTATATGGAGTTAGACAGTAGTCCAGTTCATTCTCTTACATGTAGCTGTCCAGTTTTGCCAACACCAGTTGTTGAAGAGGCTGTCAGTTCCCCACCGTATATCCATGGCTCCTTTATATTAATTGGCCATATATGTGTGGATTACTAGGTAGAATTCTAATAATAGCAATTTTTCATTATTTAAAAGGTAAGAAATTGGAAAATACTGTATTTCTGCACAAGCAGCAACACATCTTCACATATGACAGCTCTTGGAGCCTTTGCCACAGGACAGCAAACCTCCCTGCAGTAAACGATTTACATGATTACTCATGTCATTACAAAACAATCAAGAGATTTGCAAATGATCTTTTTATGAAATTAATACCAAACCTAACATTCTTTATTTCTTTATGATCTCACTACTCAAAGTGTGGTTCACTGACCCACGGCATCAGCATCACCTTGGAGCTTGTTAGAAATGTGGAATATCAGGACAGGCCAGACATATTGAGTCAAAATCTGCATTTTAACAAGACCCCAGCCGACTCGTACACACATTCAGGTCTGAGAGTGCTGCCTTATGAAATTCTGGCTTCCACTCTGCTGCAATAGCTTGCTCAGGAAACATGAAGCAAATTAATTATAAACACTGGGCACCTCTGGAAGCTGACTTCGAATCCTTTTGTCCTCCAATCAAACACCTGCTTCTTTGGTTTTTGAGAATTCATTTTCTGTGGAGAACACATCTTCTTTAGTGCCTCTCTCCTTTAGCAACTCACAAAACATAGTTCTTTACACAGTTCGTGTTTGAAGAAGAACCTAGTAATACCATTAACTTAGACAACATCTGTATTTTCACCCCAAAGCATAATAAACCTCCCACTTGTTGTAATTTGTTCTGTTTTCACTTCTTCCAACCTTCAACAATGTTTGCTACATGTCTTTTAATATACATGCTGACAAGGGAATCTAGTTTGTGGTCATATTCTGTTTCAGTCATTTTACCATGGAACATAGATGTGTGGTCTTTTCCTTTTTCTAATAAACCCTTAAAGATGCTTCTTTATTGTGACATAGTGACATTTAAAAAAAATACTGGATTGGATAGCACCTGACCTACAATATTGCTAAGGCTATTGTAGACATTCGTGTCCATGTTCTGAATGCTTCTAAAATATTCTACTAATCATGATGCCTTTGTTTTTACATTTGGCCTAATTCCAGGTACAACAGAATTGTGGGGCAAATTAATAATTAATTTAATGATAGGGAATGTAAATATATATTTTAAAGAATATTCATTATTTCCACGTTTTTTTAAAATTTGGCTGCCTTGTCATCAGAAGTGATTAGATCACCACAGTTTCACCTGGGTCAGTGACTGACCCCAAGCTCATTCTTTTGCAAAATTTTCAACAGCTATTTCTTTGCAAGAAACTTTCAAAGCCATGTGTCCATTTTCTGAGACTTGTTTTAGTTAAAATCAGATACTATATTCTATCAATGCCCTTCACAGAGGATACTTCACACTACACTGTCGTGAAAGGACAGGGGGAGCCACCTATGGACCCCTGATTTAAGGAAGTGCAGGATCCACAGGGGACAACCATGTACATCTTAGCCATCTGTTTAATAAAACTCACCGCAGTGGAGTCGTGCTTCTGAAGCGGAGGGAGGTATTTGCAGAAAGGTTCTGCCTGGAAGTAGAGAGGAAGGAAGGGCAGGGGATGATCGCTTTTGGGACGGTTGAAGCAGTGGGGAGAGCGCCCCCTATCGCCGACTCAGCTTCCTGCCCCCTGGACCACCCTTTCAGTTTGGCCTGGGGCAACCTGACTCTATTGATACAGGAGCTCATTTCTTGCTGGTCTCCGTGTAATATGACCAGAACTCACAGCTGTCTTGTCTTCCCTTTTGCAAACACGCCTGTGTCCCCTCCCTGCCCCACTCTTAAATTAAGCTCCTTCACAGTCGAATATTGTTCTCGCATAAACAGGATTTGGATAGAATATTTTTTTCTTTTGCTCAAGAGCAGATTCTTCCTACTCGGTTGAGGTGGTAGAGGGCTTTCTCCCTCTCTGCAAAAGCAATAAAGCTGACTTCGCTGTCATTAAGTTTTATAAGGTAATGCTGACCCTATCATGAAGTGTTCTCCTCCAGACTGCTTTACTCATTAACCGCAGTTGAGTGTTAACCTTTCCAGACATAAATAATACAGCAGCACCTTGGCCTGACCAGAAGAGGAGGGAATGGCCAGACCTTTAATCTGTCTTTTTCCCTTGGATACTTGTACACTTCTTTTTCTTTTTGTGTTTGACAAAATGTCAAAATTGTATTTCTCTTTATCTGTGTTAAGAAATTCTTCATCCTGGCCTGAACCTGTGCTCACTGCCACTTAACTCTGCAATGTGGGTGGGGGTGACTTGAGACTGGGCTCAGTCACGTGGCATTCTTTGACCGGCGGGCTATTAGCAGACATAATGCGTAGAGGCTGCAGATGGGGGTGGGCATTGAAGCTTGCGAAAGACAAGCTGAGGTTAGCCCACAGGTGCCAGGATGAGGCTGAGGGTCATGCGAAGTAGATCCAGTCAGCCCAGCATCCCGGTTACCATAGACTCATCCAGATCAGCTGACAACCATGGAGCCTCAGACAAGCGAACCTAGCCAAGATCAGGGCAGACACTTACTTAGCTGACGCCCCGCTGATTCCAGAAGTGGGACTGTAAACGCTTCCTGGTGCATGTGCTTGGGTTTTTAGAGTTGTTTGCTGTCTGTCCTCCTGTCTAAGGCCTGTCCTTCCCTCTGCACTCTGGACACTGTCTCTGCTGACCTTCAGGCTGGCTTGTGGGCTTCTCGTCCTCAAGCCATCCCTTCAACATTGGCCAGTGTCCTTGGACTCTGTTCTTCTCTACACTCTCTACGTGGGATAATCTCACCCATATCTCATTGTCTCCATTGCCAACAACAGGCTAGCGACTCTCAGATTTCTAAGTCCTGCCAGTTCCCTGTACTAAGCCCCATATCTCAAAGTTTATTAGCTATCACACAGGAAAACATGAGATGTCTAAAATTTAGTTCACTGCTGTCCCCCTATAAATTCCCTCTTTCCTACATGTGCACTATCTCAGTGAATAGTACCTTCTCTTCTACAAGTAACATAAGCCAGAATCCTCATAATTATCTTTAGCTTTTTTCTTCCTTCTTCCATATTCAACCCATGCACAAGTCTATTAATTCCACCTTCCTAATATATCTTCAGTCTGTTCACTTGTCTCTATCCCACATCAGCTACCTTAGTTCAGGCCACTTTGTCCTTTGACTTCAGCACTTTTCCAGGCTCCTAACTTGACTCTTGTCCTTATCTTTCCTGGCTAAGCCATTTCCCATACTGCTACCAACATCATCTTTCTAAGCTGGAGATTTGATTATGTCATTCCCCTGCTTAGAAGCTTGTTAATAGTTTCTCCTTGCCAGGAATCACAGAAGACTCTCGTGATCTGGATCTCTGCTTACCTCTCCAGCTTTAGCTTTTGAAATCCCCTTCCTTGAACAAGTAGAAACCGTAAAGAGCTACTTACAGTTGCTCAAGGACAGCCTGTTTTCTCTCTCCTTGCAGCTTTTGTACCTTTAGCTCCACCTGTTTGGAACAACCCACACATCAGCCTCGCCCCTGCAGGTCAGACAGGAAGCATTCCTGCATTCTGGACGCACTGGCACATCACCCCCGCCTGCTCCACTTGTTACCTCATCGCCTTGCCCTCAGTGGCCTCTTTTCTAGGCTATCATCCATGTCTAAGGCCCTTGGGGTAGGGATCATGTCTTGTTCATCACTGTATCCTCAGAACCCACCACATTTTGGGACATAGTAGGCATTCAATCAATGTTGGTTGACTGAGTGACTAGAAAATAAATGAATAAATTAAGAGGTACCATAGACCTCTTAGCTGAAAGCTTCTCCAGCTTGTGTACTATAAAGCAAAAATCTTTTAGTTCCTCAAAGATTTTTTCCTCTCACCTATCATCTACAAACGGGTTTTGTCCTTGTTTTATTGGCACCATCCTTAGGTCCAATAAAAATGTCTTCGATTCTTCTACTAGCTGTCTCAGAACAATAAGCTTCTCAAGTTTCCCTGTCTGTAATGACTGCCATATGGGGACATGATACGCTAATGCTTGTTTCAATAAGCTCAAGTTATTGTTAAAGCAAACCGAACTACCTCCTGCTCACCTCTCATTTTAAAGGGCCCACTAAAATTGATTCTGTGAAATAGGCTTTTAAAAAAATATCCCCCTTAAGGAGAAAATATAAACAGGGGAGGGTTGTTAGCTGAGAAAACACAGGCCTGTTTGGAGACCCAGTTTGTTTCACTTGACCACACAGGAGGTAATATTGCCCATTGACACAGCACAGTCTAAAGCTGTTTTTGTTCACACTAATGGACTGCCAGTTCTTCAAGATTCTGAGGGAAAATGACACTGGCTTCACTTGGGATGACTTGGGAATGACCCAGCTATGATGTGCGCCCAGTTCATACTGCTGTGTGACGGTGGTGACAGTGTACACAGCACTGCTGGGGAAATTTCTTGTTCATTCGTGCCTGGCTCCTCCATACGAACACACCAGAGTGTCACAGTCATGCATCTAAAACTATCTTATTATATTATACCAGTTTGTATACACACAGGTATTTTATAATATTTATCATCTAAGCCTGTTGGTTACTATCTTCTAAGACTGTAAACAGTAAATAGCCCCAGCCTGAGCATTTTCCTGCAATACGACCCATTTAGGGCCATATTGGGAATTGAAAGTCCTGGAATCATCATCAGAAAAGTACTTCAAGACTGGAACTCAGTTTCAAAATGGAGAAGAAAGCTCTGACTCTCTAACTCCTATTTGTAGTCTTCTTGGTCTCCATCTACAGTCGTTCAGCCATGTGACTTCCTTGAACCCTGATGACTTGTCTTCACTGCCAGGATAAAATGTGTTGTCAGAGACCTGAAAACATAACCCACCCAGGGAATATAGACAGACAAGCAGAGGGAAGTGCATCTGGGAGGGCTGAAAGGGCAGTGGGGGCTCAGAGCAGACATAGCCCCAGCCAAAGTACCTCAGTCACCTGAGTTCAGGTGAACTCAGAATGGTGATTTGGGGCCATAAGCTGCCAATTGCTTTTGCAGGTGCTGATTTTTATCAATTCTATTTGTTTTTCCTTAAGCAGAGAAACGAAACCTTTGTGGTATCCATAGGATGAGTCCAAACTGTGGAAAAGCATATTATGCAGTAGAAAGAAATGTTGAAATGAGAAAATATGGGTAATAGCAGAGGAGAAGAAATGAATCTTAGAGAATGGGTCTGTTAGAGGTCAGCCACAGTCTCCCAGCTGTGGGGCTAGAAAGACCATTACCTCCCCCACCACCCTGAGTTACATGATTTTACAACCCATACCAGACCTTTTGGGGCTAAAGAAGGAGAGCTCAATGTGTGCAAAGTTCTGGATGTTTTCTCTCCAGCCATAAAAATTATAAGAATGTAGGAAGATGGTGGTGTGAGCAGGGCGGCAGAAATCTCCTCCCAACACTATATTTATCTACGAAAACACAGAAAATACATCTATTCCTAAAAGAGAGACGAGAATACACAGGCAAGCGCACAGCGTGCAGCTACACCTGAGAGGACTCGGCACGCCAAGAGGCGGGTAAGATACGGAGCCGCGACACGGCGGGACCCGAGCCCTCCCCCACCCCAGCACACCGGCAGGAGGAGAGGATTCAGAGCCGGGAGGGAGTGGAAGTGCACCCCGCGAAATAGCCAGACACGGGGATCTGTGCGGGGAGCGCTGACCCACATTGCGCAGTGCAGCGGAGATTGGGGAGACAGAGGGGCAGAATCTGAGCGGGGAACGCGCCAGGGTGCTTGCAGCCAGCTTCCGGGAAGGAAAAAAAAAAAGCGCGCGCTTTCTTGAGCGGTCTTAAAGAGACAGGAGCCCAGCGGAGGAGCCGGATCGCCCCAGCACACTCAGCCCAGCAGGCTAGGAGTCCTGGGGAGTTTCAGACGCCTTAGCTGGCGACTGAGGAAGCGTAGCCATACTTACACTTCTCACTGAGATCAACAGCCTCCTATTTGTTCCCACCCCTGCCAGAGCGATAAAGGGCCCTGCGGAGCAGCACAGTCACAGCTGTGGAATAGTGGGGCAATAGCGCCACCTAGAGCATTCCCACAGAATCTACGTCCGGTGGGCAGATTTTTTGTTTGCTTTTTTTTTTGTTGTTGTTGTTGTTTTTTCTTTTCTTTTTTCTTTCTTTCTTTTCCCTTCTCTTTTTAAAGTCTTAAAGAGCCAGCTGACATACGTGGCCACTATCAGTGACCAATTATATAGCCATGAAAAGATAGAGTAATATGGTTCAGACCAAAATCAACCAGACAACCCCAGAGAGGGAGTCTGAAGGGATGGAAATGCACAGTCTTCCTGAAAAAGAATTCAGAATAAAAGTCATAACCATGCTGATGGACCTACAGAGAAATGTGCAAGAGCTGAGGGAGGAAGTGAGGGAACTGAGGAAAGACAATACAGAAATCAGACAAGCGATCGACGGGCTTAACAGCAGAATGGATGAGATGCAAGAGACTGTTAATGGAATAGAAAACAGAGAACAGGAGTACAGAGCAGCTGAGGCAGAGAGAGATAAAAGGATTTCTAGGAATGAAAGAATATTAAGAGAACTGTGTGACCAATCCAAACGGAACAATATTCGCATTATAGGAGTACCAGAGGAAGAAGAGAGAGAAAAAGGGATAGAAAGTGTCTTTGAAGAAATAATTGCTGAAAACTTTCCCTCGCTGGGGAAGGAAGTAGTCTCGCAGTCCACTGAAGCTCATAGATCTCCCAACACAAGGGACCCAAGGAAGACAACACCAAGACACATAATAATTAAGATGGCAAAGATCAAAGATAAAGACAGGGTATTAAAGGCAGCTAGAGAGAGAAAAAAGATCACCTACAAAGGAAAACCCATCAGACTATCATCAGACTTCTCAACAGAAACCTTACAGGACAGAGGAGAATGGCATGATATATTTAACGTTATGAAACAGAAGGGCCTCGAACCAAGAATATTGTATCCAGCACGATTATCATTTAAATATGATGGAGGGATTAAACAATTTCCAGATAACGAAAGTTGAGAGAGTTTGCCTCTCATAAACCACCACTACAGGATATCTTAAATGGACTGCTCTAGAGGGAAGCACACCTAAGGCTAAAAAGATGTCACCAGAGAAAATAAAATCATAGCAAAGAAAGCAGACCATCCAAATACTAACTAAAGGCAAAGAATAAAACACCTATTATAGAAAGAATGGAGGAGGAGCAATAAGAAGGGAGAGAAATAACGAAACATCGGACTGTGTTTACAATAACTTAACAAGAAAGTTAAGTTAGATTGTTAGATAGTAAAGAAGCAACCCTTGAACCCTTGGTAACTACAAATCTAAAGCCAGCAATGGCAATAAGTACATACCTATCAATAATCACCCTAAATGTAAATGGACTGAATGCACCAATCAAAAGACACAGAGTAACAGAATGGATAAAAAAGCAAGACCCATTTATATGCTGCCTACAAGAAACTCACCTCAAATCCAAAGATATACACAGACTAAAAGTGAAGGGATGGAAAAAGTTATTTCATGCAAACAACAAAGAGAAAAAAGCAGGTGTTGCAGTACTTGTATCAGACAAAATAGACTTCAAAATGAAGAAAGTAGCAAAAGATAAAGAAGGACATTACATAATGATAAAGGGGTCAGTCCAACAATAAGATATAACCACTATAAATATATATGCACCCAACACAGGAGCGCCAGCATATGTGAGACAAATACTAACAGAATTAAAGGAGGAAATAGACAGCAATGCATTCATCTTAGGAGACTTCAACACACCACTCACTCCAGAGGACAGATCAATCAGACAGAAAATAAGTAAAGACACAGAGGCACTGAACAACACACTAGAACAGATGGACCTAACAGACATCTACAGAACTCTACACCCAAAAGCAACAGGATACACATTCTTCTCAAGTGCACATGGAACATTTTCCAGAATAGACCACATACTAGGCCACAAAAAGAACCTCAGTAATTTCAAAAATATTGAAATCCTACCAACCAACTTCTCAGATCACCAAGGTATAAAACTAGAAATAAATTTTAGAAAGAAATCAAAAAGGCTCACAAATACATGGAGACTTAACAACACTCTCTTAATTAATCAATGGGTTAACGACCAAATCAAAACAGAAATCAAAGAATATATGGAGACTAATGACAACAACAACACAAAGCCACAACTTCTGTGGGACGCAGCAAAGGCAGTTCTAAGAGGAAAGTATATTGCAATCCAGGCCTATTTAAAGAAGGAAGAACATTCCCAAATGAATAGTCTAAAGACACAATTACTGAAATTGGAAAAAGAAGAACAAATGAGGCCCAAAGTCACCAGAAGGAGGGACATAATAAAGATTAGAGAAGAAATAAATAAAATTGAGAAGAATAAAACAATAGAAAAAATCAATAAAACCAAGAGCTGGTTCTTTGAAAAAATAAACAAAATAGATAAACCCCTAGCCAGACTCATTAAGAGAAAAAGAGAATCTACACACATAAACACAATCAGAAATGAGAAAGGAAAAATCACGACGGACCCCACAGAAATACAAAGAATCATAAGAGAATATTATGAGAATCTATATGCTAACAAGCTGGAAAACATAGAAGAAATGGACAACTTCTTAGAAAAATACAACCTTCCAAGACTGACCAAGCAGGAAACAGAAAAACTAAACAGACCAATCACCAGCGACAAAATCGAATTGGTAATCAAAAAACTACCCAAGAACAAAACCCCTGGACCTGATGGATTCACCTCTGAATTCTACCAGACATATAGAGAAGAAACAACACTGATTCTCCTTAGTGTTTTCCAAAAAATAGAAGAGGAGGGAACACTTCCAAACTCATTCTATGAAGCCAGCATCACTCTAATACCAAAACCAGGCAAAGACCTCACCAAAAAAGAAAATTACAGACCAATATCCCTGAAGAACGTAGATGCAAAAATACTCAACAAAATATTAGCAAACCGAATTCAAAAATACATCAAGAGGATCATACACCATGATCAAGTGGGATTCATCCCAGGGATGCAAGGATGGTACAACATTCGAAAATCCATCAACATCATCCACCACATCAACAAAAAGAAGAACAAAAACCACATGATCATCTCCATAGATGCTGAAAAAGCATTTGACAAAATTCAGCATCCATTCCTGATTAAAACTCTCAACAAAATGGGTATAGACGGCAAGTACCTCAACATCATAAAGGCTATATATGACAAACCCACAGCTAACATCATACTTAACGGCGAGACGCTGAAAGCTTTTCATCTAAGATCGGGAACAAGACAGGGATGCCCACTCTCTCCACTGTTATTCAACATAGTACTGGAGGTCCTAGCCACTGCAATCAGACAAAACGAAGACATACAAGGCATCCAGATTGGTAAAGAAGAAGTCAAATTGTCACTATTTGCAGATGACATGATACTGTACATAAAAAACCCTAAAGATTCCATTCCAAAACTACTAGAACTAATATGTGAACTCAGTAAAGTTGCAGGATACAAAATTAACACACAGAAATCTGTTGCTTTCCTATACACTAACGATGAACTAACAGAAAGAGAAATCAGAAAAACAATTCCATTCACAATTGCATCAAAAAGAATAAAATACCTAGGAATAAACCTAACGAAGGAAGTGAAAGACCTGTACTCTGAAAACTACAAGACACTCCTAAGAGAAATAAAAGAGGACACTAACAAATGGAAATGCATCCCATGCTCTTGGCTAGGAAGAATAAATATTGTCAAAATGGCTATATTACCTAAAGCAATCTACAGATTCAATGCAATCCCTATCAAACTACCAACAGCTTTCTTCAATGAACTGGAACAAATAATTCTAAAATTCATATGGAACCACAAAAGACCCCGAATAGCCAAAGCAATCCTGAGAAGGAGGAATAAAACAGGGGGAATTACACTCCCTGACTTCAAGCTCTACTACAAAGCCACAGTAATCAAGACAATTTGGTATTGGCACAAAAACAGACCCACAGACCAGTGGACCAGAATAGAAAACCAAACATTAACCCAAACATATACTGTCAATTAATATTTGATAAAAGTGCCTTGGATATACAATGGGGAGATGACAGCCTCTTCAGCAGCTGGTGTTGGAAAAACTGGACAGCTACATGTAAGAGAATGAAACTGGACTACTGTCTAGCCCCATACACAAAGGTAAACTCAAGGTGGATCAAAGACCTGAATGTAAGTCATGAAACCATAAAACTCTTAGAAAAAAACATAGGCAAAAATCTCTTGGACATAAACATGAGCAACTTCTTCATGAACATATCTCCCCGGGCAAGGGAAACAAAAGCAAAAATGAACAAGTGGGACTATATCAAGCTGAAAAGCTTCTGTACAGCAAAGGACACCATCAGTAGAACAAAAAGACATCCTACAGTATGGGAGAATATATTCATAAAAAACGTATCTGATAAAGGGTTGACATCCAAAATATATAAAGAACTCATGCACCTTAACAAACAGAAAGCAAATAATCCAATTAAGAAATGGGCAGAGGACATGAATAGACACTTCTCCAAAGAAGAAATTCAGATGGCCAACAGGCACATGAAAAGATGCTCCACATCGCTAATCATCAGAGAAATGCAGATTAAAACCACAATGAGATATCACCTCACACCAGTGAGGATGGCCAACATCCAAAACAGAAACAACAACAATGTTGGCGAGGATGTGGAGAAAAGGGAACCCTCCTACACTGCTGGTGGGACTGCAAAGTAGTTCAACCATTGTGGAAAGCAGTATGGAGGTTCCTCAAAAAACTCAAAATAGAAATACCATTTGACCCAGGTATTCCACTCCTAGGAATTTACCCTAAGAATGCAGCAGCCCAGTTTGAAAAGGACAGATGCACCCCTATGTTTATTGCAGCACTATTTACAATAGCCAAGAAATGGAAGCAACCTAAGTGTCCATCAGTAGATGAATGGATAAAGAAGATGTGGTACATATACACAATGGAATATTATTCAGCCATAAGAAGAAAACAAATCCTACCATTTGCAACAACATGGATGGAGCTAGAGGGTATTATGCTCAGTGAAATAAGCCAAGCCGAAAAAGACAAGTATCAAATGATTTCACTCATATGTGGAGTATAAGAACAAAGAAAAAATACTGAAGGAACAAAACAGCAGCAGACTCACAGAACACAAGAATGGACTAATATTTACCAAAGGGAAAGGGACTGGGGAACATGCGCGGGAAGGGAGGGATAAGAGGGAAAAAGGGGCATTATGATTAGCAGATGTAATGTTGGGGGGCCACGGGGAGGGCCGTACAACTCAGAGAAGACAAGTAGTGATTCTATAGCATCTCATTACGCTGATGGACAGTGACTGTAATGGGGTTGGTGGGGGGGACCTGATGATGGGGTAGTTTAATAATCATAATATTGCACATGTAATTGTAAATTAATGATAATAAAATAAATTATATTTTAAAAAAATTATAAGAATGTAGACAATGGCTTCCAATGATTTTAAAGGTAGTGGTGTCTCCAAACTCTCATGATTAGTTAAAAAATGTATATTTGTTTATTACATCCATTAGTTACTATAACTACTTCAGTTATATTATTATATATGTAGCATATGTATAAATATATAACTATATTCAGTTGTATATTTCAGTAACTGTATCAGTTACTGTAACTACATACATTATATACTATAATTATTACTGTATCAGTTAAAAAATGTATACTTATTTACTAATACATTGTAAGCAGATACCACTATACTAATACAACGTGCACATTATACAAAAAATAAAAGCTAAGCGATGTATGAGATAAATATACAGAGTTTCTGACACAGTATTTTCTTTCCGCATGATAGGAGATTGCCTTTCACGCCTCCTGTTGTGAGGATGGGTCCCAACCAAGAGGAGAGATTGCTCCAACTACTCACACGCAGGCCTCAAGACAACAAAGACAACAAAAGGGAGAGCAAGAGAGTAAGAAGCTGGTAACTTCTTTAGAGTGGAGATTTATATATATGGAGATGTGCGTTTCCATTTCTGGAAATACAGTAGACTAGAAACAAACAAGCAAACAACAACTTAAAAATGCTGAATAAAGTGTTTTAAAAATTCAGACTCCTTGGGACAGTGGAGGAAGACCCAAAATGCAAAAAAGAAAGTGGAATGGAAGACAGAACTGCCCTCAAGGGTTTCTTGGCCCCATCATTCATTCTAGTGCCTTGGGGTTCAAGGCCACTTTTGGGGAGGTACAGAGTTGGAATGGAGGGATCACCTACATGCTACACACTGTGGAAGAGCAGACAAGGAAAAGATAATGCTTCACAAAGGCACAAACAAGGAAGTTTGCCTCTACCTTGGCCCTTAAGAAGAAAAACTTCTCCCAAATATTTGTAACCACAGGCCTGTTCCCATGCAGGTTTGGGGCTTGAATTCACACAATCCATATATACCAAAAAGTGCTGGCATTAATTAATGAGAAATTAGTTCAGAGCAGCCCAGTGTTGGAAGCACCCCCCGGCAGATGGCAGCAGCAAATGTAAATTCTCTCTGTACATACCTCAACCCTAGTCTTCTGGGATTTCTATAGATAAAGGCCGAGAAACAGGAGGGCATGGACTAAAGAGAAGGTCAAACGTAGATCTAAGCAGAGTTTCCAGAGAGATCGTATAGCAAGCGGGAAGAGACAATATCTGGTAAATAAAGACAGGGGTTCCCAGATTTGGAATTGGAGCAAATCCCAAGCAGAAAAATAAAAAGACATCCACACTCTGACACACTGTAGTAAAACTGCTTTCACACCAAAGGCCAAGAGAAGATCTTAAAAACAGCCAGAGAGGAAACTCAGATCATAGGAAGAGCAACTGACAGGCATGAGCCTCTTCCACAGCAACAACAGGAGATGAAGGTAGGGGCATACTAGCTCCCCAAGTCTGAGAACCAAGAGGAGTGTACCCTGCAAAAACACCTTTTGAGAATACAGGCAAAGAGAAAACATTTGTCAGACAAATGTCAGGACAGTTTGCCACTAACAGAACCTCCCCAAATAACCTCCTTTCTTTGAGAGATCCCTCCTCCTTCTTAGTCACAATGCTGGTCCTGGGAAATGGCTGGAGTGGTTTCCACAGGAGATGGCCCCAGCCTGCCCCTCCGCCCTCTCTTCCTGTCCACAGTCAGGGCCACACGCACGTGCATGTCTTCTCTCCCTTCAATTATTACACTGCTGAGATGACATTAAGGAGCTCCTGATATGTTCTTTGCCTTTCTTGATGGGCTGTCTGCACCAGATGCTGGAAAATAGATTCTGTCCAGGCACCAGTGAATCTCAGATATGAGGCACTTTCTGGGCTCCCAACAAAGCAAGGCCAGAAAGGCCTATTCAATCAGTGTAAGAGGAGAAAACTAGTGTCCCTTGTTTTCAACCAACCTGATATTCATCCCCATTAATAGTTCCATTTACTCATCACCATTTGGTACTGGGTGACATTAATAGTACTGCCCGGTAAAGGGGAAGGAAAGCAATGGGGAAAACAGCAGGAGGCGTAATTAAAACAAAGTGCTAATAACTCTACCCATCAAAAAGTCCCTTTTACTGTGACTCTGAGCGCAGTTCATTAAGCAGGCCTGCCAGCTGGAAAGGAGCAAGCAGAGCGTGTGCCAGGGCGGGCCTGTCCTTGTCCTCGGGGCTGTGAGCATAGACGCTGCTCCCTGCCCTTCTCACAGCCCAGCTGCTGAGGTGGCTCGTGGCCCCCACTTGCCAGTGTGTTAAGCTCCTCATGCTGCCAGAACTCGGGCCGGTGCTCAGCGCCCTGGGGGAGAGTGGTGGTTCGGAAGTGAATCTGCGCCAGGATGGAATCCTTCAGCCCACTGGCGGCCTGTGGGGGTAGGACTGGCTTTTCTCAGGGCCTTGACCATCTGTGACAGCCCCATCTCCAGATGGCAGAAGGGTGCTGACAGTGTCCATGCATCAGCCAATAAGGCAGGCAAAACCCAGAGTGTCTGAGGACTTTCCAAATGGTACAGCCATTCCATTGTCCATCACAGAGAAGAAAAGCTCACTTGCTTCTTAGAACAAACGTGGTGAGGCAGAGATTATCATCATCCTCACTTTACAGAC
This sequence comes from Smutsia gigantea, assembly GCA_032199065.1. Lineage (NCBI taxonomy): Eukaryota > Metazoa > Chordata > Mammalia > Pholidota > Manidae > Smutsia > Smutsia gigantea. The sequence continues at coordinate 193,812 of JAVSCE010002480.1, forward strand.
AGATGATGCTCAGGAGAGAAGTCAAGGGCTAGAGGCCCCATGGCTGAGCAGCTCAGAGCCCTTGTCGTCCTTTTGAAGACAGGTCCTGCTTTCTCTGACAAAGATGGCACTCCTAGCTGGAGATGTTATGAAGTATATATATATAAAACAGTGTTCTTAGTATTTGGCAAGCTCTCCCTGAGTCCTAGGAATGGCTCTCAGAGTTTTACATATATTAACTCATTTAGTGACAACAGCAGCCCTGGGAGAATTTTTATTCCCATTCTATGAAATTGGAAAATTAAGGCCCAGAGAGGTTAAGTTTCTTGCCCTAGGTCATAGAGCTGGTAAAGAGGCTGGGATTAAACCCTCCAGAGCCTTTGTTCTCAATCCCATTTATAAGTCTCATTTTCCTCACCCTTCCCACCTCTCTCCTCTGTCTCTCTGCTCCTTCTTTCTTCCCATTTCTAAATAAGGGCCTGATAAGTACTGAAGTGATAAAGCAATGCCAAGAAACTGTTACTTGTTTTTTCTTTGCTCCTCAGTGCTGTCACATTGTAGGTTCCCAGTCTAGCCGGGGTCTTTGGCTGGTTGTTCTGAGGAGAGACACATCAATGTTAAGGCATCCTCATCTCAAACCCAGTCGCTCCTGCAGCCTGCAGCCTAAGGTCCTGTGGGAATCTGCCACTGAGGATGAAAAAAAGCTGCCTGGTTAGGACTTGACACAGGCTTGGCAGCGTTAGCCTGGGCTGGGACTAATGAGCCACAGCTCCATCTGCAGGACCCAACCCAGAGCACAGTGTCCCAGGGCCGCATCCACAGATACTACCATGTGCAGAGCCCCTGCTGGCTGCCCCATGGCCTGCAGCCAATTCTGTTCTGGACAGGCCAGCAGAACTGGGATGTGCTCTCCTCACCATACCTCCCCAAAAAGCAGGTGTGCAAGTTGGCCAGCCAGCAGATGAGGTGACTGTCCCCCTAGGGTCACTCAGAAGGTTTATTAAACTGCAAAGCACTAAAACCCCATTTGCAACTGACTGGTTCTCAGTAGCCTGCTTTGTCATCCATGTCACCAGCTATGTTTTACTGCCACAGCTTTATCAGGATGCCATGACACCCTGCAACTGCTCCTTTGTTTGAGCCCATTGACTGGACCATATGTCAGAGCAGCTTCTGCCAATAGATCTATTGTATATTAATTGTCTCTACTTTGGATTCTGCAAACACTACCAGGCTAGTCATGGATAGAAAAGGTGTCTTCAGGGACAAAGATATAGAGGAAGGGACAGGTTTTGTGGACACTGAAGTTTATGCAATTTCGAGGGCCACTTTAAAAAAAAGAATCCAACATAAAAATCTGAAATTTCTAGGCCTTTGTGAGGGCTTGGAAGGGACCCATGCTAGTGGGCTGTGGGTGCTGAAATCCACTAGCTGCATGGTAAGAGCATCTCCTGTATCAGATGAGCAGCAGATGTATGGACGCAGTGTCACCACTGTGGCTGCCATCTGATAGACCTCTGCATGGCTTGTTTGGGGATCTACCCATGGAAACTGGTTTTCCTCTTTAGCTCTCAGCAGCAGGGGAGAATGCAGGAGAAAGAAAGAGGTGCATCTCCCAACTTGACTTCCTTAAAGACAAATGTCAAGGCACCCTTGTCTTTTAGCTTGCTCCAGCAAACAGAGCCCACAACAGGGGCACATAGAGAGTGGAAAAAACAGGAAAGTCCAGAGAAGGTTACCAGGGTCTCACTCCTAAAACTCATTAAGAAATAAATCAATACTATTTTGGAGAAAGGAGGGAAGTCTGAAGTAGTGAACCAAAATCCTCTTTGCTCATCCCTCTAGCCAGTCCCTCTGCTGTCAGTGGGGAGGGTCAACCCTGTGTCGGCTCTCTTCTGTTTGTTTCCTGCCCACCACCCCCTGCCACTGCTGCCATCCACTCTCTGCCTATCTTTACCCTGCTGTTTGCAGCAAGGCTTCCCCTGTAGGCTGCATCACCCAGGCTCCAGGCCTACATTTGGTCTTGGGAGGCACCAGCAGTTCAGAAGGTGGGAGGAGAGAGAGACTGGGTATTTCTTCGCTGTTCCCTCCCAGCTCAGTGCCCCAGATCGGGTGGGTGCTCAGTGGGCACGCCTCCATGACCGCAGGCCTCCCTGGGCTCTGCTCAGAAGCCTAGAGGTGGCGATGGCTTCCCACTGTTGGTAGTTTCTGGGTGCCTCAGCAATCAGAGGACTGTCACCCTGTCCTGCAAGGCCTCTTACGAAAGGAAGGCATGAAGAAAGAGGAAAGAGAAAGGGACACATGGAAACAGGAAAACAGGCAGAAAGCAAGACAGAGAAGGCAAGACACATTCTGAAATGGTTAAATGAGAGCTCTTGTCTTTGCTAAACCCAGGCTACCTATTCCCAGCTGGGATTTCTGAAAGATCTTTGAAAGGGAATCTAATGTAAAAGGTTGATGATTGTAAAAGCAGCAGGGATACCTATGTGGAAACACAGGGGTGGGGAGCTTACCACAGGGGCTTAAAAGGAGACCTGTTGTTTTGAAGTTCTGAGTTATGCTGTTTCTCTAGTTCTTGCCTGGCCTCTAAATGTTACTTTGTGAAAACGTGTTTTTTTGTATCCTGGCCATGCCATCCCCAAGCAATGTGGAATCAGAAACTAAGCATTCAATTTAGTTCCAAGTTAGAATTTCTGGCGTCCAATCATGATGCTAGATTTGGGTGCATATTCAAAGCCAATACCACCATCAAAAACAAAATCAGAAGAATTGGAGCAATGTTCCTTTTAAAAATGAAAATATCCTCAACATCCTCTTAAAAATGATAATTTAGCTACCAAGAAAAACCTAAAGGCCACAAGAAAGGTAGTCTATGATTTCTAGTACGTCACGTCACCTCCCTGAGCTTTCATTTTCTCATCTGTTGAAATGAATGAGGCCTCTTCTAGCTCTAAACATTGATACGAATATACTTAAGTAGCTAAATACCTTTTATGGACCCAAAAGAAATTTGTTCAGAGAGAAAAAGAAAAAGTCTGGTTTAGTTTGATTTTTTTCCTTAGAGACAATGATAGAAATCCTGCACCCTTGTGATTCCTATTCACCCCTTCATTTTTTTCCTTTCATTGTATATCACATCTCAGCAGAGAGCTTATCTTTATTTCCGAAATCTTCTGTATTATCCTCATGGAGTCTTTATAACTCTATTCACTCTATTGAAGTCTGGAAAACGGTTTTCTTAAAAGATAATACCCAAAGCCAAATTCTTATAAAAGACTTGCTTCAGTTTGAAGAGTAGAGATGAGTTGGCAATAAAGATAAGGCCCTCCCTTCATGTTAAGACCAAAGAATTCTGAAATCTTTAAGAAGCCCAATTGTTAACTGCATATTTTGCTGACAATGCCAAAATAGATACATTAAACTTTACAGTAAAGAAATATCACCTTTAGTAAAGGCAGGGATAAAAATTCCATTTAATCATCATTTATACAAGAACCTGGAGTCTGAGCATGACTTATTCCTTATCGCTTCAAACATTACATCATTTGTTCCCAACTCAGCTCAATTCCCTTGTGTTGAATGCCTTCCTTTACTGAAATTGACCTTTGTTAATACCAGGCATAATGTGTTCTCCATCTCTTAAAGGAAACCGATGGACTCCTGCCATGACAGGAGATAACTGGAAATCTCTATACTCCGGACACCAATTCCCCATCAATACGCTGAAATGTCTTTTCTTTAAAAATAACAGCCCTGTATGAATTTAATCACTTTCCCAAATTAGTGTAATTGATATATCCTGGGACGTTAATGATTCAGAAAGTGCATACTCGAGGGATATTTAAATAGCTATTCTGTAGGGAGATAAAATATGGGCCAATTCACTGAACATGCATTCCCTGAGTTTAGGTAATGCTCAGAGCTTTGCTGAAGGCTGGCCGATGTGTCAGGGAGGCTGCTCTTAAATAACAAGGAGGGCAAATGGCTTTGTACACTCATGAGCTCTTCCCTTCGCAAGCTTTCAGAAAAAGATACAAAAAACTGTGCATTTGGGGACATGACAATTATTATAGTAGGAATTATTAAAGCAGTATTTTCCAAAACTGAGGTGAACTTCAGTTTTTCTAGCCTGCAAAATTGGGATAATAATAATGATTTCTATTTCCTGGGGGTTGTTTGCTGATGTTGAATCTAAATGAAGTGCCAAAGAATTCTTCAGTCTGAAAAATAGCACTGAAGAGTCCCTGGAATTACTTCCTGCACCTTCCCACATCTTCATGTCTTCAGTGCAGCAGTGCCACTCCTAGGGGATGTTCTGGGAATGCTGAATAAATGAATGAATTCTTTCCCCAACACCTTATAGGCAGGCTGCAGCTGCATATCAGCTAGGAGGAACTGGCTACATTAGTTCCAGCTATAAGGTCGCAAGTATACCTCCACTCATCATTTCTAAGACCTTGGCAGACATAAATAATCAATCACAGCATTCTTCCTGAATGTGGCCTTCAAAATATTTTTCAGGACAATGTTCCAGAAAGCCACTACCAATTAATTGTTCAGAGTTGACATCAGAGATAAAATCCATTTGAAATCGTCGAGGCTATCCAAGTCATTGTCAAGGCATACAGGCTCCCTCTGCACTGATGTTTGAATCACTGATTCATCAGAGCTGCCATCCTGGATGGTCTGGACTGCCCTCAGCACTACCTATTTGCAGTGAGGGTGGAGAAGGCTGGGAACACAAAGCCTTTTTTTTTAATATAATTTATTTTATTATCATTAATTTACAATTACATGTGCAATATTACGATTATTAAACTACCCCTTCATGAGGTGCCCCCTCAACCCCATTACAGTCACTGTCCATCAGCGTAGTGAGATGCTATAGAATCACTACTTGTCTTCTCTGAGTTGTACTGCCTTCCCCGTGCCAACCCCCACATTACATCTGCTAATCGTAATGCCCCTTTTTCCCTCTTATACCTCCCTTCCCGCCCATTTTCCCCAGTCCCTTTCCCTTTGGTAACTATTAGTCCGCTCTTGTGTTCTGTGAGTCTGCTGCTGTTTTGTTCCTTCAGTATTTTTTCTTTGTTCTTATACTCCACATATGAGTGAAATCATTTGATACTTGTCTTTTTCGGCTTGGCTTATTTCACTGAGCATAATACCCTCTAGCTCCATCCATGTTGTTGCAAATGGTAGGATTTGTTTTCTTCTTATGGCTGAATAATATTCCATTGTGTATATGTACCACCTCTTCTTTATCCATTCATCTACTGATGGACACTTAGGTTGCTTCCATTTCTTGGCTATTGTAAATAGTGCTGCAATAAACATAGGGGTGCATCTGTCCTTTTCAAATTGGGCTGCTGCATTCTTAGGGTAAATTCCTAGGAGTGCAATTCCTGGGTCAAAAGGTATTTCTATTTTGAGTTTTTTGAGGAACCTCCATACTGCTTTCCACAATGGTTGAACTACTTTGCAGTCCCACCAGCAGTGTAGGAGGGTTCCCTTTTCTCCACATCCTCGCCAACATTTGTTGTTGTTTGTGTTTTGGATGTTGGCCATTCTCACTGGTGTGAGGTGATATCTCATTGTGGTTTTAATCTGCATTTCTCTGATGATTAGCGATGTGGAGCATCTTTTCATGTGCCTGTTGGCCATCTGAATTTCTTCTTTGGAGAAGTGTCTATTCATGTCCTCTGCCCATTTCTTAATTGGATTATTTGCTTTCTGTTTGTTAAGGTGCATGAATTCTTTATATATTTTGGATGTCAACCCTTTATCAGATACGTTTTTTATGAATATATTCTCCCATACTGTAGGATGTCTTTTTGTTCTACTGATGGTGTCCTTTGCTGTACAGAAGCTTTTCAGCTTGATATAGTCCCACTTGTTCATTTTTGCTTTTGTTTCCCTTGCCCGGGCGATATGTTCATGAAGAAGCTGCTCATGTTTACGTCCAAGAGATTTTGCCTATGTTTTTTTCTAAGAGTTTTATGGTTTCATGACTTACATTCAGGTCTTTGATCCACCTTGAGTTTACCTTTGTGTATGGGGCTAGACAGTAGTCCAGTTTCATTCTCTTACATGTAGCTGTCCAGTTTTTCCAACACCAGCTGCTGAAGAGGCTGTCATCTCCCCATTGTATATTCAAGGCTCCTTTATCAAATATTAATTGACTGTATATGTTTGGGTTAATGTTTGGATTTTCTATTCTGTTCCACTGGTCTGTGGGTCTGTTTTTGTGCCAATACCAAATTGTCTTGATTACTGTGGCTTTGTAGTAGAGCTTGACGTCAGGGAGCGTAATTCCCCCTGTTTTATTCCTCCTTCTCAGGATTGCTTTGGCTATTCAGGGTCTTTTGTGGTTCCATATGAATTTTAGAATTATTTGTTCCAGTTCATTGAAGAAAGCTGTTGGTAGTTTGATAGGGATTACATTGAATCTGTAGATTGCTTTAGGTAGTATCGCCATTTTGACAATATTTATTCTTCCTAGCCAAGAGCATGGGATGCATTTCCATTTGTTAGTGTCCTCTTTAATTTCTCTTAGGAGTGTCTTGTAGTTTTCAGAGTACAGGTCTTTCACTTCCTTCGTTAGGTTTATTCCTAGGTATTTTATTCTTTTTGATGCAATTGTGAATGGAATTGTTTTCTGATTTCTCTTTCTGTTAGTTCATCATTAGTGTATAGGAAAGCAACAGATTTCTGTGTGTTAATTTTATATCCTGCAACTTTGCTGAATTCAGATATTAGTTCTAGTAGTTTTGGAGTGGAGTCTTTAGGGTTTTTTATGTACAGTATCATGTCATCTGCAAATAGTGACTATTTGACTTCTTCTTTACCAATCTGGATGCCTTGTATGTCTTTGTTTAGTCTGATTGCTGTGGCTAGGACCTCCAGTACTATGTTGAATAACAGTGGAGAGAGTGGGCATCCCTGTCTTGTTCCCGATCTTAGATGAAAAGCTTTCAGCGTCTCGCCGTTAAGTATGATGTTAGCTGTGGGTTTGTCATATATGGCCTTTATGATGTTGAGGTACTTGCCGTCTATACCCATTTTGTTGAGAGTTTTAATCATGAATGGATGTTGAATTTTGTCAAATGCTTTTTCAGCATCTATGGAGATGATCACGTGGTTTTTGTTCTTCTTTTCGTTGATGTGGTGGATGATGTTGATGGATTTTCGAATGTTGTACCATCCTTGCATCCCTGGGATGAATCCCACTTGATCATGGTGTATGATCCTCTTGATGTATTTTTGAATTCGGTTTGCTAATATATTGTTGAGTATTTTTGCATCTACGTTCATCAGGGATATTGGTCTGTAATTTTCTTTTTTGGTGAGGTCTTTGCCCGGTTTTGGTATTAGAGTGATGCTGGCTTCATAGAATGAGTTTGGAAGTATTCCCTCCTCTTCTATTTTTTGGAAAACTTTAAGGAGAATCGGTGTTATTTCTTCTCTATATGTCTGGTAGAATTCAGAGGTGAATGCATCAGGCCCAGGGGTTTTGTTCTTGGGTAGTTTTTTGATTACCAATTCGATTTCGTCACTGGTGATTGGTCTGTTTAGTTTTTCTGTTTCTTGCTTGGTCAGTCTTGGAAGGTTGTATTTTTCTAAGAAGTTGTCCATTTCTTCTATGTTTTCCAGCTTGTTAGCATATAGATTCTCATAATATTCTCTTATGATTCTTTATATTTCTGTGGGGTCCGTCGTGATTTTTCCTTTCTCATTTCTGATTGTGTTTATGTGTGTAGGTTCTCTTTTTCTCTTAATGAGTCTGGCTAGGGGTTTATCTATTTTGTTTATTTTTTCAAAGAACCAGCTCTTGGTTTCATTGATTTTTTCTATTGTTTTATTCTTCTCAATTTTATTTATTTCTTCTCTGATCTTTATTATGTCCCTCCTTCTGGTGACTTTGGGCCTCATTTGTTCTTCTTTTTCCAATTTCAGTAATTGTGTCTTTAGACTATTCATTTGGGAATGTTCTTCCTTCTTTAAATAGGCCTGGATTGCAATATACTTTCCTCTTAGAACTGCCTTTGCTGCGTCCCACAGAAGTTGTGGCTTTGTGTTGTTGTTGTCATTAGTCTCCATTTATTCTTTGATTTCTGTTTTGATTTGGTCGTTAACCTATTGATTAATTAGGAGAGTGTTAAGTCTCCATGTATTTGTGAGCCTTTTTGATTTCTTTCTAAAAGTTATTTCTAGTTTTATACCTTGGTGATCCGAGAAGTTGGTTGGTAGGATTTCAATATTTTTGAAATTACTGAGGTTCTTTTTGTGGCCTAGTATGTGGTCTATTCTGGAAAATGTTCCATGAGAAGAATGTGTATCCTGTTGCTTTTGGGTGTAGAGTTCTGTAGATGTCTGTTAGGTCCGTCTGTTCTAGTGTGTTGTTCAATGCCTCTGTGTCTTTACTTATTTTCTGTCTGGTTGATCTGTCCTCTGGAGTGAGTGGTGTGTTGAAGTCTCCTAAGATGAATGCATTGCTGTCTATTTCCTCCTTTAATTGTGTTAGTATTTGTCTCACATATGCTGGCACTCCTGTGTTGGGTGCATATATATTTATAATGGTTATATCTTCTTGTTGGACTGACCCCTTTATCATTATGTAATGTCCTTCTTTGTCTCTTGCTACTTTCTTCGTTTTGAAGTCTGTTTTGTCTGATACAAGTACTGCAACACCTGCTTTTTTCTCTTTGTTGTTTGTATAAAATATCTTTTTCCATCCCTTCACTTTTATTCTGTGTATATCTTTGGATTTGAGGTGAGTTTCTTGTAGGCAGCATATAGATGGGTCTTGCTTTTTTATCCATTCTGTTACTCTGTGTCTTTTGATTGGTGCATTCAGTCCATTTACATTTAGGGTGATTATTAATAGATATGTACTTATTGGCCTTGCTGGCTTTAGATTTGTGGTTACCAAGGGTTCAAAGGTTGCTTCTTTACTATCTAACAATCTAACTTAACTTTCTTGTTAAGTTATTGTAAACACAGTCTGATGATTCTTTATTTCTCACCCTTCTTATTCTTCCTCCTCCATTCTTTCTATACTAGGTGTTTTCTTCTTTGTCTTTAGTTAGTATTTGGATGGTCTGCTTTCTTTGCTATGATTTTATTTTATCTGGTGACATCTTTTTAGCCTTAGGTGTGCTTCCATCTAGAGCAGTCCATTAAAGATATCCTGTAGTGGTGGTTTATGAGAGGCAAACTCTCTCAACTTTCGTTTATCTGGAAATTGTTTAATCCCTCCATCATATTTAAATGATAATCGTGCTGGATACAGTATTCTTGGTTCGAGGCCCTTCTGTTTCATAACATTCAATATATCATGCCATTCTCTTCTGGCCTGTAAAGTTTCTGTTGAGAAGTCTGATGATAGTCTGATGGGTTTTCCTTTGTAGGTGATCTTTTTTCTCTCCCTAGCTGCCTTTAATACCCTGTCTTTATCTTCGATCTTTGCCATCTTAATTATTATGTGTCTTGGTGTTGTCTTCCTTGGGTCCCTTGTGTTGGGAGATCTGTGGGCTTCGGTGGACTGCGAGACTATTTCCTTCCCCAGCGAGGGAAAGTTTTCAGCAATTATTTCTTCAAAGACACTTTCTATCCCTTTTTCTCTCTCTTATTCCTCTGGTACTCGTATAATGCAAATATTGTTCCGTTTGGATTGGTCACACAGTTGTCTTAATATTCTTTCATTCCTAGAAATCCTTTTATCTCTCTCTGCCCCAGCTTCTCTGTATTCCTGTTCTCTGATTTCTATTCCATTAACAGTCTCTTGCATCTCATCCATTCTGCTGTTAAGCCTGTCGATCGCTTGTCTGATTTCTGCATTGTCTTTCCTCAGTTCCCTCACTTCCTCCCTCAGCTCTTGCACGTTTCTCTGTAGATCCATCAGCATGGTAATTACTTTTATTCTGAATTCTTTTTCAGTTGGACTATGCATTTCCATCCCTTCAGACTCCCTCTCTGGGGTTGTCTGGTTGATTTTGGTCTGAACCATATTCCTCTGTCTTTTCATGGTATAGAATTGGTCACTGATAGTTGCCATGTATGTCAGCTGGGCTCTTTAAGACCACCTCTTGGGGTGCCGAGTCCTCTCGGGTGTAGCTGCACGCTGTGCGCTTTCCTGTGTATTCTGGTCTCTCTTTTAGGAATAGATGTATTTGCTGTGTTTTCGAAGATAAATATAGTGTTGGGAGGAGATTTCTGCCGCCCTGCTCACGCCGCCATCTTCCCGGAAGTCCCCACCACTATTTCTATTGGCTAGCTTCTACATAGGTCCCCAGGGCTCTGTCTTCAAAAGTTCAGTAGAACAGGCCGGAACATGTCACCCATGCAGGCATGCTGCGTCAAAAGTTTGCTACACTGATCTTTGTTCCTAGTGATTTGACAGATGTCCAGAGTGGATTGTTTCATTTGACCACTTCTCCCAGCTTCCATCTCAAGACCTTGTTTCATCCGTTTTTCTCTTCCCAATTCCCCGCCAATCTCTCTTCCCCTCCACCATCTCCTCTTCACTAGCATTTCCTTGTCGGCCCAGAGACTCAAGCTTTGGACATCCCCAAGGAATCTTCCTGTGTGCTTCCTCTCTCACACGCCCCTGGTTCCCTCCTCTTCCCAGGCACATAGCTGATAAAGAACAGACTGTTCCTGCTGCCTCTGCTTTAACTCAGAGTTTGGCTTCTGACGCCAGTGTTTACTGCCCTCCCCAAAGCCACCAGTCCCTCTGGCCTTTCCTGCGCTGCCCGCTGGGCCCTGTGGACAGCTCCTTCTGCAGCCCGTTCATCTGCAGTGTCATTTTCCTTGTTCAAGACGGTTGCCAGTTCTGGTCTCCTGCCTCGGTCTCCTTTGGGGGCTCGCCTTCGTCTGCCCACCTCATAGCAGTGGTTGACATTACTTTGGGTCCTTTTCTTGCCTCCTCATAATTTTTTACAGGTGAACTCATGCATTCTTATGGCATTAACTATAGCCTGTACCCACATGCTCTAATTCCAAATTTGGCATTTCCAGAACTGAGATGGTCATAAATGAGCTCCGATCCCATAAGTTTGTACTTCCAACTGTCCATTCCCTGTATTGCTACCAGTTACCTTTAAAAATATATAATTCTAATTATTTTACTTCCTGATTAAGACTCTCCAGTGGGTCCTTGCTGTGCAGGATACAGGCCAAACCCCTAGGCATGGCAGGGACATGTCAAGTGCTTCCCAGTCCTTACCTCAGCCTCGATCACACTGAACAGCAGGCTGTCCTGAACCTCCTAGGTCTTTGTGCCTCTAGGCCTCTGCTCCAGCTGGTTGCTCTCCCTGCTCTCCCTGACATGATGCTTGAGGACTCCTTATTTCTAAGGTCCAGTTCACATTGCAACTCCTCTATGAAACTCTCTGATCCAAGATGGAACCTAGTGCACTTCTCTGCTGAGCTTTCACCACACTCGGTTCCCACTGTCAGAGATACATGTTGTAATCACTGATGTGTCTGCCTCCTGCTAATATGCAGAGACCCTGAGGATCAGGTCATATCTTATTCACCTATCCATCTCATATCCTTAGTTCCTAACACAGTCTGGCACAAGTAAATGCTCAATAAATGTGTATTGATTTGATGGGTAACTGAATTAACTAAACCAATTGATGATGTTGGTGAAGCTTAGCCCCTGCCTATCATTATACTGTATCACATATCAAGGAACCAAGATAAGAAGATAATTCCAAGAAAATTATAATCACCCAGATATTTTGCTGGTATACAGTCTCAGTGTTTTGGGGATTGTTTTCAACAACAATGCATCTAAAAATATTGTTCATTTTGATGATGACAGGTGTTGGTTTTACAAAAATTTTAGTCTTCAGTTTTCATCTAGAATTCTTAGTATCTTCCCCTGCCTTTTTCCCATCAAAGTTAGTTTTTGTTACTTCCTGCCATGTGTTTGTGCCTATTGCAAGAGACAGTTTTGCCTATGAGAACAGGTCCCACAACTATACCCTCATTTGTGAAACCAATAAGTAGAAACTGCTGAGCTGCTGGGAATCGTGCAGAAGAGCTTGCTTATGACCTGCAGAGCATTGGGCCATTAACCTGGCTCTAGTTTATCTGGCTAAAGCCACCAGTCATGAAGACTGTCTTGTTTCTAGAAGCCCTTGAAGGTTGTCACTTCCTCTACCCATGCTCTACCTCTTCATTGGCTTCTGTCTCTCTCTCTTTCTGCCACCTTGTTCCATAGAGGACTTAAGGTAGCTTACTTAGTACATAAATATATCAAGATACATGCATTAGAACTAACTTCTTAAAAGTCAGTGAGAAAGAGAAAGTAGAGAGAAATAAAATGGAGCCAGGCAGAAGGCTGATTCCTAAGGGCTTATTACAAGTGTGCAAATATTTGCTAGAGACAAAATTTACTACTTCCAATTTGACTCTGAGCTACTTGCAGCTAGTAAGAAGAGGGAAAATCTGGTAAGCTGTGTAATTCATGGTATCTATAAGTTAAAGGATAACCAGTTGCCCCATACAACTATTCCCAGTGCTAAGACTTGAAGGACATCTCATGAAGAAGACCTTGGGTAATACGTTGGCTGATATCCTCAACTACTCCTTTATTGTAGGTGAACATTTGTCTTTTAAAAATGATACTTGCAGGATGGAACGCAATATGATTACTCAGCTTGTGCATCAGTTCATGGGTGAGTCCTGTTGTGAACTAGTCAGGATTCAATTTGGATCCACCATAATGGGGCTTTCTTCCTGGACCTCCAGCAGGTTTTCCTGAAGTAGGCTACATTTGAGGCAGTTTCACTACATTGTACCAAGAGGTTCAGAAGCAGAGTTTGTAAACTTCAGAATTTGTTCACAGCAGATTGGATAATTTGTACATTAAGTAATACACACATACAACTAGGCTGGGTGCCTAGGTTAGATGGAATGGCTCATGCTTCCGCCTCAGAAGAGTAGATGGCAAAGAACAGGAGTGAGAGAGCACAGGGAGAACATGGATTTGTATACCCTCTCTCATTTTTCCTTAAATGAAAAAATAAAATGATATGTTCCTGCTGTGTCTGTCCTCAGCACAGAAGGGGCACTCTGCCTTCCTGGTGGCCACCATCAGAAGGGCTTTTCTCCCTCCATGCCACAGCTCACTGTTGTCCCTGTTATTTATCAGGCAAATGGCAAAGACCAGCCTTGCTCTCACTTCCTTCACCCAGCCCCCGGGCTTTGTCCCCGCCTCTGGTTTCACCAGCTGTGAGAGGGACGGCTCACTGGTCTTGGCCTCCACATGTCCATTCTGCTTCACCTGGGCCTGTTCTGGCTTCCCTGGCTGGCTTCCCTGGCCTGGCCCAGCTTTCCCTCTGTGCCTCCTACTTCCCTCCCCTGTTCATTGATATCAGGAGCTTAACCAAATGGTCACATATTAGACAAGAGACATTTCTGCTGGAAAAAATTACAAAAAGAGAAATACATAGATTTAAAACCACATGTGAAATACATTGGTATTTGTTCTAAATCTTTATTTACCAGAGAGGATTGATTGAGAATCTAAGAAGCAGAGTATTATCTCCTAGAAAGCATAGGTTCCAACTTTTGACTGATTCAAATTTAATCCTTTGAATAAAACTGCGTGCCATCCTTTAGCTGCCGATAGAGCATCTAATCAGCAAGCTCTGTGGGCAGGAGGCCTAGAGTCTTGGCGCCTAGAAGGCAGCTCTG
>JAVSCE010002480.1:210000-346677 GCA_032199065.1 Smutsia gigantea
GGTGCTAATACTGTTAGTCTCCAAAGGTCTGGTTACATATTTACTTAGCCTCATAGCAAATCAACAACACGAATGAGTTCTTGAATTTGTAATAAAAATGATAAACTCAATGTGCTCTCATATGCTGTACAAATTTTCAATCTCCAGTAGGTATTTACCTCTTTTGTATTTACAGTTTTAATGTGAAGCATTAATGGAAAAATCCTATTTCCCAATATGGTAAAATAGAGATATCTGGCAGAAGATCTGAATATCTGGCTGCCTTTCCAGAGGGCAAGCTAGTCTCTTTTGCCCCTTTCCCCACTTTGCCCCTATACTGACACACACATAAATATACTCTCCTGGGACTTCATTTTATTTGTTTGTAAATGAGTGCAAGAAATGGAAAGAATGGAAAAACGTCTTTATAGACCCTTCTGTTTTGGTCAGACTGCCAGAAAAACAAGTCAATTAATAAGCAATCAAATTTCCTTACTATTAGAGATTACTAAGGGAATCCTTATGGTCCTTGATATTAGTTGCTTAAAAGGTTGAACCAGAAAAGAGTGAAGCAGCAGTGTTTTTCTGGAGATATGCTGACACAGGATCTATTTTAGTAAACCTCACCAAATCCCAGATTTTTAGAAAAAATTCATATCAGTTCAAACGTCTGGACAACTATACCTATAAGAATTTTATAAAGTGTCAGACACTAAGTCTCTCATAAATTTTCTTATTCATGGAGGCACAATAAGCTGAAAAGTATTAATTTGGAGGAAACTAATCTTAATGAAATTAAAAAAAGAGTTGAATATGCAAAGACTATTCCATCATCCTTCCAATATATATATATGCAATCAGAATTTCAAGGGAGGAGGGCATGGAGCTAGAGAAGCTGTACTTTTGGAAGTTCCCCAAATGATTCTTATATGTAGCCATGGTTAGCTGGGAATCACAGAAATGCAGCTTACCAGCTGCTCCTCATCTCCATGACAACAGAGGCAGAAGCAGCAAGCATTAACTGTGGCAGAAGTATTTAAGCTAATGTAAGTTTGCTTTTAATTACTAGATTTTCATTTGTCATTATAACCCTTTAGTGGATATCTTCTCCTTGGCCCCCTGCCTAAAAACTGGGTAGCTTCTACCAGGTGAACACTAATGCTTTTGGTTATACATTTTTACCTAGGCTTTATCAGTATGGATAAAAGGAAAACATATTAGTGCCCAAATCAATTAAACTAAAGATTCATGCCATTAGACATAAGTGTATTTAAAAATAATGTGTCTTATTGTAAACATAAAGTGGAATAAAATACAGAACAAGATAAAGAAATATAAATGCCCTGGTACATATTTAAGAACATTACTTACTAAACCTCAGCTTTAAAGATTGTATTTTTTTTAGTTCTGGGTTTCCTTACTGAGACTAAATAGGAAAACAAGTATGCCTAATTTTATTTATGGTACCAGAATTCTTTATAGCTATACTTGCTTCAAAATCCTTCTTTCTTTGAGGCTTTAGAAATAAGTATGTTTTTCTCACAACTTCAGACATCAAAAGCCTTTTGTAATATGATAACTTTTATGAAGAAATATTAATAATAATTTAATATATGCATTTCCTTTTTCTATAACCTGTTCTCACTGCCTTTTCCCCATTCTCTTTTAATAGAAACATCTATTTCTCCCACAGAATTTCCTTAGTATCTTCTAGTTTTTTCTTTCTAAGAGAAGCCTCTTCACTGTGTTGACCCCTGTTTCCACCTTATGTTCCTGAGGCTTTGTAAAATCCTGTGATGCTATCTTTTGTTATTTGTTACCATTAATAATAATTAATTTGTTAATAACAATAATAACAATTATAAGTATCTCAGTGCATTATTCAAACATTGTTTAATTTCATCTTTTCAAACCTTGGCAACCAAGTATGTCTTCCTCCCTGGGCAGCATGATTCTGGTGTAAAAGTTTTATGATGCAAACTAGCCAAAGAGTGTTCTTTAATTACTCCATCATTTCCAAACAATTTACAACCTACTTCACACCTATGTATTTCTGTAAGAAAAGAACCAAATACTTTTGCTGTCTAGGCATTTAAAAACAAAAAAGTAAAAAAGAAATGAATTAAAAATTATGGTTGTGATGGGAAGGGAGATATACATGGTATATATATGTGTATACATGATACTTGCTTTGGATGGTGGGATTAGAAGCTGCCCATTTATCTGACTTAGAATTTTGTTCCTGCTTCCCTGAGGGTTTGTTTTCTCATTTCAGGGGTGATGGAGCCAGACTGTGTTAAATAAGCGTGTGCATGTGTGTGTGTGTGTGTGTGTGTGTACCCAGGTATATCACATCTTAGGGAAAGATGAGCTTTGTTGTTTGGTAGCTATTCTGTTTTAAACGTTTATGTCCCTCAGCAAATTCATATATTGAAACTGTACCCCATGATGTGATGGTATTAGGAGGTGGGGCTTCTGGGAGGTCATTAGATTGAATAAGGTCATGAGGGTGGAGCCCTTATGAATGGGATTAGTGCCCTTATAAAGGTTACAAGAGAGCTTGCTTCCTCTCTCTGCTCTCTACCATGTGACAACATGGCAAAAAGTCAGAAGTCTGCAATCCAGAAGAGGGTTTCCGCCAGAACTGGGCCACGCTACCTCCCCGATCTCAGACTTCTAGCTTCCAGCATGGTGAGAAATAAAGTTCTGTTGTTTGTAAACCACCCAGTCTACTCTGACATTCTGTTACAGCAGCCTGAACAGACTAAAACAGTAGCCTTCAGTTCACTCAAATCATACAGGTGGTATGAAGGAATGATTCTGTTTTTATAAATAATTTCAGTTTCTTTTGCTCGAATCTAATTAAATTGTTTATGCAGCATTTTCTGGGGAAAAAAATGAAAATCCGGATTTCAACCTTCTATGCCACTGTGGGCTTGATGAAGCATGAGGATGAATAAAAAGTGTTTATAATCCATAGTGGCTTGTTTTTATTTATTTATTTATTATTTTTTAAATTAAGGTATTATTGATATACACGGTTATGAAGGTTTCATATGAGAAAACAATGTGGTTACTACATTTACCCATATTATCAAGTCCCCACCCTTACCCCAACACAGTCACTGTCCATCAGTGTAGTAAGATGCCACAGATTCACTATTTGCCTTCTTTGTGCTACACTGTCTTCACCATGATCCCCCACACCATGTGTACTAAACATAATACCCTACAATCCCCTTCTCCCTCCCTCCCCAACTGCCCTCCCACACCCTCCCCTTTGGTAACCACTAGTTCCTTCTTGGAGTTTCTGAGTCTGCTGCTATTTTGTTCCTTCAGTTTTGCTTCATTGTTATACTCCACAAATGAGGGAAATCATTTGGCACTTGTCTTTCTCTACCTGGCTTATTTCACTGAGCATAATATCCTCCAGCTCCATCCATGTTGTTGCAAATGGTAGGATTTGTTTCTTTCTTATGGCTGAAGAGTATTTCATTGTGTATACGTACCACCTCCTCTTTATCCTTTCATCTACTGATGGACACTTAGGTGGCTTCCATATCTTGGCTATTGTAAAAAGTGCTGTAATAAACATAGGTGTGTATATGTCTTTTTGAATCTGAGTTGTATTCTATGGGTAAATTCCAAGGAGTGGGATTCCTGGGTCAAATGGTATTTCTATTTTTAGTTTTTTGAGGAACCTCCATATTACTTTCCACGATGGTTGAATTAGCTTACATTCCCACCAGCAGTGTAGGAGGGTTCCCCTTTCTCTGCATCCTTGCTAGCATTTGTTGTTCTTAGTCTTTTGGATGGTGGCCATCCTTACTGGTGTGAGGTGATATCTCATTGTGGTTTTAATTTGCATTTCCCTGATGATTAGTGATATGGAGCACCTTTTCATGTGTCTGTTGACCATCTGAATTTCTTCTTTGGAGAACTGTCTTTTCATATCCTCTGCCCATTTTTTAATCAGGGTATTTGCTTTTTGGGTGTTGAGGCATGTAAGTTCTTTATATATTTTGGATGTTAACCCCTTGTTGGAAATATCATTTACAAATATATTCTCCCATACTGTAGGATGCCTTTTTGTTCTGTTGATGGTGTCCTTTGCTGTACAGAAACATTTTAGTTTCATGTAGTCCCATGAGTTCATTTTCCCTTTTGCTTCTCTTACTTGAGGAGATGCGTTCAGGAAGAAGTTGCTCATGCTTATATTCAGGAAATTTTTGCCTATGTTGTCTTCTAAGATTTTTATGATTTCATGACTTACATTCAGGTTCTTGATCCATTTCGAGTTTACTTTTTTGTATGGGGTTAAACAATAATCCAGTTTCATTCTCTTGCATGTAGCTGTCCAGTTTTGCCAACACCAGCTGTTGAAGAGGCTGTCATTTCCCCATTGTATGTATGTTCATGGCTCCTTTGTCATATATTAATTGACCATATATGGTTGGGTTTATATAAGGGCTCTCTAGTCTGTTCCATTGGTCTATGGGTCTGTTCTTGTGCCAGTACCAAATTGTCCTTATTACTGTGGCTTTGTAGTAGAGCTTGAAATTGGGGAGCATAATGCCCCCAGCTTTATTCTTCCTTCTCAGGATTGCTTTGGGTATTAGGGTCTTTTGTGGTTCCATATGAATTTCAGAACTATTTGTTCTAGTTTGTTGAAGAATGCTGTTGGTATTTTGATAGGAATTTCATTGAATCTGTAGATTGCTTTAGGCAGGATGGCCATTTTGACAGTATTAATTCTTCCTATCCATGAGCATGGGACATGTTTCCATTTATTGGTATCTTCTTTAATTTCTCTCATGAGTGTCTTATAGTTTTCAGAGTATAGGTCTTTCACTTCCTTGATTAGGTTTATTCCTAGGTATTTTATTCTGTTTGATGCAACTGTGAATGGAATTGTTTTCCTGATTTCTTTCTCTGCTAGTTCATTGCTAGTGTATAGGAATGCCACAGATTTCTGCTTATTAATTTTGTATCCCACAACTTTGCTGAATTCAGATATTAGATCTAGTAGTTTTTGAGTGGATTCTTTAGGGTTTTTTATGTACAATATCATGTCATCTGCAAACAGGGACAGTGTAACTTCTTTCTTGTACAGTGGCTTGTTTTAGAAATGTAAAAGAGAAGAGAATACATTCTTTAAAAAAACCTCTATATTGTTATTTTATATTTTATGTTGGTATTACCTGAATTGCAGAAAATTTGGCAAATTGCAGTAAAACTGAAAGTAGGAAAAAAACCCTCAAGTTCCATCTCCTAAAGATCAGCACAATTAGCATTCTGAAAATTTTTTTTACTAGGAATAGGATTCCTTAAAAAAAATCAATTTTATAAGTCAGAAAGGACTTATAAGAGTTAAAAGCTATAGAAAAGTGATTTCTTTGTTAATACATTAATATTTGGTATGAATATTTAAAGATAAAACATAATGAAAGATGGCTGTTATGTTGCCCTTTAATTAACCAGACACAGAATTTACCCTTCACCAGTGATAACCTCTGCGAGAAAGCTGGCTTCAAGGGATAACATGAAATGCAGAAAAAGATGCTCAAAGATGTTTATCACAGAATTACTTATTGGGAAATTGTTAGCTAATGGTGTCATAGTCATATAATTGAATAGTACATAAACACTAAAATGATACTTATAAGGATTTTAAAAAATAACATGTAAAATGTTTATGAAACCAATGTTAAGCAAAACAATCAAATTTCCAAATTTTATGTAAAATATGATCTCAATTATGTTTTTACAAAGTAGAAGAAATATGGTACCCAAATATGTCATAAAACACCAAGAGTTGTATCTAGTTGCTGAAATTATGAGTAAATCTGATTTTTTTCTTTATAACTTTTTTCATATTCAAACATTTCCTACAATGAATATGCTTATTTTTTATAATTATATTTTTGCATATAAAAACAAGAACACAGACTCTTACCTTGCCCCATTTTCTGGGAGCCATACTTGGAACACAAAGGATTAACAGCACCAAGCATCTCTTCCTCAAAACATTTCCTGTTTTCCTAATCACATGGCAGCTGTTTGTTTGATAATAGTCTGCTCTGAGTTTTATAGAAGCCACATTTTTTAATTGTGTGCTTTGAAAAGACTTAAGAAGCACATAGAAAGCGAAGTAGGGGACCTCTCTCCAGCGGGGCCAGCTTGTAACACAGTTTGAAATGTTTTTCAGGGATGATTACAGCCCTCCCTGTCAGTACCCACCTTTTTCAGGAATGAGCGGCCAGACACAGGGCTCCTGCAAGCCTGGGCATAAAAAAGTCACTTACTGAGGAAGCCTGATGGGACCGGCGTGGGCCTACTCTGTGTTCTCTGCTCTTCACCCACTTCCCAAGCTGGCAGCAAAAGGACTCTGGGGGGTGGCTCGGGTTTCCTTTGCTTTCCTCCTAGGGGGGAAATGAGACCCACTTTTGTGTCAAGGGTGAAGCATCATCTCTGCTGGGCCCGCCTACTCTTTTACTATTCACAGCAGTGGCTCCAAAAGTTCTTTCTTTCAGTTACAAAATCCAAAAAGAGGAACTTTGGTGGCGACAGGTCCCTCAAAAAGACACGGGACTCATACCCTAGAGCATTTGTGGCATTAGCACAATAAAAAAGAAAATACTCACGTATTCTCACTGGGCTGGTGGGGAGGCAGGAGATGAGTGGGATCATGAAAGAAAGGCACGCAGGGCTTTCTCGGAAGCCATTCAAGGACCTGGGCTCTCCAGGTGGGACACGGAGCTTTGGTGACATCTGTGATCGGATGGGAGTCAGTTTGGCAAAGTTTCTTCAAAATAGGGAAAAATCTCATAGTCTGTGATTAGAAGATATCCTGGATGCTCTCTAAACTGGCTTGGGGATTGGGATTCAGAAGGCAAGGCTCAGGGGCTGCTTGTCATTTAAGAATCCGGCCCTGTTTCAACAGGAAATGAACAAACTATGAACCAATGAACATATGGAAAAGGGACTTCTGTGTGTACACGAGGAAGCACGCATTCCTGCAGGCATGGTGCCTCGGGGCTGCACAGTGCTCCCACGGAGCTACAGCAGTTGCTGTTGGGCAATCACCCCAAATTCTTTTTTTTTTAATTAAAGTATCACTGATACACAATCTTATGAACGTTTCACATGAACAACCTTGGGGTTTCAACATTCACCCATATTATCAAGTCCTTACCACCCCCACTGCAGTCACTGTCTATCAGCATAGTAAGGTGCTATAGAGTCACTACTTGTCTTCTTTGGAATCACCGATAATTCTTTTTTTTTATTAATGTATCATTGATATACACTCTTATAAAGATTTCACAAGAAAAACAATGTGGTTATTACACTCACCCTTATTATAGAGTCCCCCCTATACCACATTGCAGTCACTGTCCTTCAGTGTAGTAAGATGCCACAGAGTCACTACTTGTCTTCTCTGAGCTACACTGTCTTCCCTGTGACCCCACATACACAATGTGCACCAATCATGATATCCCACAATCCCCTTCTTCCTCCCTCCCCACTTACCCTCCCCGACCCCCTCCCCTTTGGTAATTACTAGTCCTTTCTTGGAGTCTGTGAGTCTGCTTCTATTCAATTTTGCTGAATTCAGTTATTAGTTCTAGTAGTTTTGGGCTGGATTCTTCAGTTTTGCTTCATTGTTATAGTCCACAAATGAGGGAAATCATTTGGTATTTGTCTTTCTTTGCCTAACTTATTTCACTGAGCACAATACCCTCTAGCTCCATCCTTGTTGTTGCAAATAGTAGGATTTGTTTCTTTCCTTTGGCTGAATAGTATTCCATTGTGTATATGTACCACCTCTTCTTTATCCATTCATCTATTGATGGACATTTAGGTTGCTTCCATATCTTGGCTATTATAAATAGTGCTGTGATAAACATAGGGGTGCATATGTCATTTTGAATCTGAGAAGTTGTTTTCTTTGGGTTAATTCCTAGGAGTGGAATTCCTGGGTCAAATGGTATTTCTGTTTTTAGTTTTTTGAAGAACCTCCATATTGCTTTCCACAATGATTGAACTAGTTTACATTCCCACCAGCAGTGTAGGAGGGTTCCCGTTTTGCTGCATCCTTGCCAGTATTTGTTGTTCCTAGAATTTTCTATGTTGGCCATCCTAATTGGTGTGAGGTGATATCTAATTGTGGTTTTAATTTGCATTTCTCTGATGATTAACGATGTGGAGCATCTTTTCATGTACCTGTTTGCCATCTGAATTTCTTCTTTGGACATGTGTCTGTTCATATCCTCTACCCATGTTTTAATTGGGTTATATGCTTTTTGGGTGTGGAGGCATGTGAGTTTTTTATATATTTTAAATGTTAACCCTTTGTTAGATATGTCATTTATGAATATATTCTCCCATATTGTAGGATGTGTTTTTGTTATACTGATGGTTTCTTTGCTGTACAGAAGCTTTTTAGTTTGATGTAGTTTCATGCGTTCATTTTTGCTTTTGTTTCCCTTGCCTGAGGTGATGTGTTCATGAAAAAGTTGCTCATGTTTATATTCAAGAGATTTTTGCCTATGTTTTCTTCTAAGAATTTTATGGTTTCATGACTTACATTCAGGTCTTTGATCCATTTTGAGTTTACTTTTGTGTTTGGAGTAATCCAGTTTCATTCTCTTACATGTAGCTGTCCAGTTTTGCCAACACCAGTTGTTGAAGAGGCTATCATTTCCCCACTGAATATCTATGGCTCCTTTACCGTATATTAATTGACTGTATGTGCTTGGGTTTATATCTGGGCTCTCTAGTCAGTCCCATTGGTCTATGGGTCTGTTCTTGTGCCACTACCAAATTGTCTCGATTACTGTGGCTTTGTAGTAGAGCTTGAAATCGGGGAGTGTAATCCCCACAGCTTTATTCTTCCTTCTTAGGATTAGCTGTTTGGGATCATTTGTGGTTCCATATGAATTTTAAAACTGTTCTAGTTTGTTGAAGAATGCCATTTGTATTTTGATAGGGATTGCATTGAGTCTGTTATTGCTTTAGGCAGGATGGCTATTTTGACAATATTAATTCTTCCTATCCGTGAATATGGAATGTATTTCCATTTATTGGTGTCTTCTTTAATTTCCCTCATGAGTGTCTTGTAGCTTCAGGGTATAGGTTTTTCACCTCCTTGGTTAGTTTTATTCCTAGGTGTTTTATTCTTTTTGATGTAATTATAAATGCAATTGTTTTCCTTATTTCTCTTTCCACTAGTTCATCATTAGTGTATAGGAATGCAACAGATTTCTGTGTATTAATTTTGCATCCTGCAACTTTGCTGAATTCAGTTATTAGTTGTAGTAGTTTTGGGCTGGATTCTTTAGGGTTTTTTATGTACAACATCATGTCATCTACAAACAATGAGAGTTTAACTTCTTCCTTACCAATATGGATCCCTTTTATTTCTTTATGTTGTCTGATTGCCATGGCTAGGACCTCCAGTACTATGTTGAATAAAAGTGGGGAGAGTGGGCATTGTTGTCTTGTTCCCAATCTTAGAGGAAAGGCTTTTAGCTTTTTGTTGTTAAGTATGATGTTGGCTGTGGGTTTGTTGTATATGGCCTTTGTTATGTTGAGGTATTTGCCCTCTATACCCGTTTTGCTGAGAGTTTTTATCATGAATGGATGTTAAATTTTGTCAAGTGCTTTTTCAGCATCTATTGAGATGATTATGTGATTTTTGTTCTTTTTGTTGATGTGGTGTATGGATTTTTGAATGTTGTACCATCCTTGCATCCCTGGAGTAAATCCTACTTGATCATGGTGGACGATCTTTTTGATGTATTTTTGAATTTGGTTCACTAATATTTTGTTGAGGACTTTGGCATCTATATTGATCATGCATATTGGTCTATAATTTTCTTTTTTTTTGTGGTGTTTTTGCCTGGTTTTAGTATTAGGGTGATGCTGGCCTCATAGAATGAGTTCAAAAGTTTCCCTCTCCTTTACTTTTTGGAAAACTTTAAGGAGGATGGGTATTCACCAAATGTTTGATAAAATTCTGCAGTGAAGCTGTCTGGTCCAGGAGGTTTGTTCTTAGGTAGTTTTTTGATTATCAATTCAATTTCGCTGCTGGTAATTGGTCTATTCAGATTTTCTGTTTCTTCATGGGTCAGTCTTGGAAGGTTGTATTTTTCTAGAAAGTTGTCCATTTCTTTAGGTTATCCAATTTGTTAGCATATAATTTTTCATAGTATACTTTAGTAATTCTTTGTATTTCTGTGTTGTCTGTAGTGATTTTTCCTTTCTCATTTCTGATTCTGTTTATGTGTGTACACTCTTTTTTTCTTGATAAGTCTGGCTAGGGGTTTATCTCTTTTGTTTATTTTCTTAAAGAACCAGCTCCTGGTATCATCGATTCTTTCTATTGTTTTATTCTTCTAAATTTTATTTATTTCTGCTCTGATCTTTATTATGTTCCTCCTACTGACTTTGGGTCTCATTTGTTCTTCTTTTTCTAGTTTCATTAATTGTCAGTTTTACTCTTCATTTGGGATTGTTCTTCTTTCTTGAGATAAGCCTGTATTACAATATACTTCCCTCTTAGCATGGCCTTTGCTGCATCCCACAGATTTTGTTGTGTTGAGTTATTGTTTTCATTTTTCTCCAACTATTGCTTGATCTCTGTTTTTATTTGGTCACTGATCCATTGATTATTTAGGAGCATGTTGTTAAGCCTCCATGTGTTTGCAGGCTTTTTTTGTTTTCTTTGTGTAATTTATTTCTAGTTTCATACCTTTGTTGTCTGAGAAGCTGGTTGGTACAATTTCAATCCTTCTGAATTTACTGAGGCTCTTTCTGTGGCCTTGTATGTGGTATATTCTGGAAAATGTTCCATGTGCACTTGAGAAGAATGCATATCCTGCTGCTTTTGGGTGGAGTGTTCTCTAGATGTCTGTTGGGTCCATCTGTTCTAATGTGTTGTTCAGTGCCTCTGTGTCCTTACTTATTTTCTGTCTGGTTGATCTGTCCTTTGGAGTGAGTGGTGTTTTGAAGTCTCCTAAAATGAATGCATTGCATTCTATTTCCCCGTTTAATTCTGTTAGTATTTGTTTCACATATGTAGGTGCTCCTATGTTGGGTGCATAGATACTTATAATGGTTATATCCTCTTGTTGGACTGACCCCTTTATCATTATGTAATGTCTTTCTTGGTCTCTTGTTACTTTCTTTGTTTTGAAATCGATTTTGTCTGATACAAGTACTGCAACACCTGCTTTTTCCTCCCTATTGTTTGCGTGAAATATCTTTTTTCATCCCTTCACTTTTAGTCTGTGTATGTCTTTGGGTTTGAAGTGAGTCTCTCATAGGCAGCATATAGTTGGGTCTTGTTTTTTTATCCACTCTATAACTCTGTGTCTTTTGATTGGTGCATTCAGTACATTTATATTTAGGCTGGTTATCAATAGATATGTATGTATTGTCATTGCAGAGTTTAGATTGATGGTTACCAAAGGTTCAGGGGTAACTTCTTTACTATTTAACAGTCTAACTTAACTCACTTAGTATGCTATTTCAAATACAATCTAAATTGTGTTCTTTTTCCTTTTCTTCTTCCTCTACTCTTTTTCTTTTTTTCCCTCCTCTACTTTTTATATATTAGGTGTCATAGTCTGTACTCTTTGTGTATCCTTTGACTTTCTGAGTAGTTGATTTAATTTTGCATTTGCTTAGTAATTAATTGGTGTACTTCCTTTACTGTTGTTTTATTTTCTCTTTTGACAGCTATTTAGCCTTAGGAGCACTTCCATCTACAGCAGTCCCCCCAAAATATACTACAGAGACAGTTTTTGGGAAGGTAAATTCCCTCAACTTATGCTTATCTGGAAATTTTTTAACCCTCTTCAAATTTAAATGATAATCTTTCTGGGTTGAGTGTTCTTGGTTCAAGATCTTTCTGTTTCATTGCATTAAATATATCATGGCATTCCCTTCTGAACTGTAAGGTTACTGCTGAGAAGTCTCATGATAGTCTGATGGGCTTTCCTGTGTGTGTGGTCTTTTTTCTCTCTCTGGCTGCTTTTAATACTCTGTTCTTGTCCTTGATCCTTCCCATTTTAATTATTATATGTCCTGGTGTTGTCTTCCTTGGGTCCCTTGTGTTGGGAGGTCTGTGCACTTACATGGCCTGAGAGACTATTTGTTTCCCCAGATTGTGGAAGTTTTCAGCAATTACCTCCTCAAAGACACTTTCTATCCCTTTTCCTCTCTCTTCTTCTGGTACCCCTATAATGCAAATATTGTTCTGTTTGGATTGGTTGCACAGTTCTATTAATATTCTTTCATTCCTAGAAATCCTTTTTTCTCTTTGTGCCTCAGCTTCTTTGTATTCCTGTTCTCTAATTACTATTTCATTTTACCATCTCCTCTACCTTATCTAATCTGTATTTAAAATCCCTCCATTGTATGTTTCATTTTGGATACTGTATTTTTCAGTTTCCATCTCTTTCTTGAAGTCCTCCCAGATGTCCTGAATATTTTTCTGTACCTCTGTGAGCATGTTTATGATTTTTATTTTGAGGTCTTTTTGAGGAAGATAGGTGATTTCAGTTTCATCCTTCTTTCTGGTGCTTGTCACATTTTGGTCTGCATCAGGTTCTTTTGACATTCTATATTTGTAATGATTACTATAGAATAATAACTGTAGGCAGCGCCCTCTAGTGCCTAGAAGCTCTACTCTCTGGAACTTCCCAGCACCTGGAGCGATGGCAGGGGTCACAGGTGAGTGGCACTGGTGCCTGCCAGGAGGAAAGAGCTCTTTCCTGCTTCCTGGCTGCAGTGCCTGCCTCCACTGCCAGGGCCAGTGGGCCAAGGGCAAAGGTAGGAGCCTTATGCCTCTGTAGCTGCTGTTGGTGGGGTTACCTTCTGGCTGGCCTGGTGCAATGGCAGGGGTAGCAGATTTGCAAACTGGATGCTGACCAGGAGGAAGAAGTTGCCGACTGCGTATCACAGTGTGGGGCCTCGGTGCTGCATTGCCAGCCAGGGGGATAGAGCACCTGACGTTCCTGAAAGTTCCTAACTTGCTGGGTTGAGTGTGCCAGGGTGATTTTGTCCACCTGTCATTTCTCCTGAGCAGCAAGCTCTGTGTAATCCTTGTCCCTTTAGGAGACCTCTTGCTGTTGGGAAGTCTTTCAAAGTGCCTGCCTTTCTTTTGTCCTGGAGCACCTGGTTGTGGGTACTTGTTCTCCATAAGCAACTGGAATCTCAGTCTCATCAAGTATTCTGCCTGTCTTTGCTTTCCAACCCCAGTAATCTCCAGAGCACCATGTAATATAGGTTCATGCTCCTGGAGCATATCTCCAGGGCTTGGTGTTTCAGCAGCCCTGGGCTTCTACCTGCTCCCTGCTCCATTTCTCTTCCTCCTGCTGGTGAGCTGAAGTGGGGAGAGGACTTGGGTCCCGCCGGATCATAGCTTTGGTACTTTACCCTTTTCCATAAGGTCTTCTCTTTTCCCCAGAAGTAGGCAGTCTGTCATAGCCTTCTTCCCAGTTGCTCTTTCAGGATTAGTTGTATTTGCTGCATTTTCATATTATATGTGGTTTTGGGGGGGAGGTTTCGGTCTCACTTCTCACACTGCCATCTTTATGACACTCTCCGTGTCCTCACTGATAATTCTTAATGGCTTGGGGTGGTGTGCTCAGGAGTTAGAACCTGGATTCCGACCCCTCTGCCTCTCTGCTCCAGCTCCCCGAGTCCTGTCCTCTGGAATCTACTTTCCACTGCCCTTCCCCACTGCACCTTCCATTCCAGGCAAATCTTCCAGCCCTAGGAACTTACTTTTCTGTGTTTGGGGACAGACCCATCTGATCCCAAGGAAAAAACTATAGTTGCTTGGTCTTTACCCCACCTGCCGGATCTCTATCATCATTCCTACCCACCTTTTTTTTCTCTTCCTGGCTGTTCTCAGACCAAGCAATAGCTCAATCCTTAATGCAATTCCAGAAAGGGCTTTCTTAGTGAATCAGCACCCCACTTGCATTTATTTTCTCCTTATTGAAAGGGGATGGGATAAAGGAGAGACTTATTAACTATAAATTTTGAAATGAAGCTAGCTTTAAAGCTTTTTGATTACAAAAATTATACTTTCTAATAGTAAAAAATATTCAAAGAATATAGAAAAATCTTAAGTAGAAAGCCAAAAAAAAAATCCCCCAAACCAATAATACCCTAAATCCTAGTATTCATTAATACCCATGATTAACATTTTGGTGACTATTCTTCCAGATATCTTTGTCACTTGCCCCCTCCCTCCCCTGCCTTTGTGCCCCCAAGACACTCATAACCTTTCCATATCCTCAAATGGGATTATACTGTACATGAAGTTCTTTTAAAATGTTTTTTTAAAACTTAGAAACCTCAGTCATCTTCCTTAGTCTGTATTCTTTTACATTCAACAATGTGTTTTAGATTTCATGGCAGTATAGCACTTAATTATTTTTATGATTATACAGTATTCATGTTGTATAGTTTGTTGTAACTAACACTTTTGATAGAGAATTCATTTGCTTTCAACTTGTCTTATTAGTAGCACTCTAATTTTTTTTATCTGTAGTAGCAATAGAATGAAAATATGAGACAATATTTGTAGACATTTCCAAATAGCTAATTTACATAAATTTCTTGAAGTAGAATCACTGAGTGCTAAATATACACCTTTCATATGTTGACTTAAATAGCTAAAGTTTTTTCCATTGAGTTCTTTTATTTTTTGATAAACTCCAGTAAGGGGAAAAGTTTTTGGTGCCACAAAAGCAATACTCTTGTGACGTGTTTCAGAATGTACAAAGTTGATTTATTATTTTACTCTGAAAGACAGAAATATACAGCTACTTTTCACACAATATTTGTAAAGAAATTTGGTGCAAGCTTGTGGGTGAATTAACTCACCTTTTCGGAGCTCTATATCTCATGTGCATAATTCAGTGTTGAAGTAAAGGCACTACAAGGTCCCTTAAATATCTAAGATTTTTACGGTTTTATGATTGCAGAGGGGAAAAGCAGCAGCCAGGTATCTTACTGTTGCCTGCCTTATTTTTTAAAACATTTTTTTCTTACATATTTCCAGAGTTTTTCAATTTTTTAATTATTGAGGTATAATTGACATATAACATTATGTTACTTTCAATGCCTTACTTCCTACTTTTTTTATTAAAGTATTATTGATATACACTCTTATGGTTTTACATGAAAAAACAATGTGGTTACAACATTTACCCATATTATCAAGTCCCCACCCTTACCCCAACACAGTCACTGTCCATCAGTGTAGTAAGATGCCACAGATGCACTACTTGCCTTCTTTGTGCTACACTGTTTTCCCCATGATCCCCCCCACACCATGTGTACTAAACATAATACCCCTCAATCCCCTTCTCCCTCCCTCCCCACCCACCCTCCCACACCCCTCCCCTTTGGTAACCACTAGTTCCTTCTTGGAGTCTCTGAGTCTGCTGCTATTTTGTTCCTTCAGTTTTGCTTCGTTGTTATACTCCACAAATGAGGGAAATCATTTGGCACTTGTCTTTCTCTGCCTGGCTTATTTCACTGAGCATAATATCCTCCAGCTCTATCCATGTTGTTGCAAATGGTAGGATTTGTTTCTTTCTTATGGCTGAATAGTATTCCATTGTGTATATGTACCACCTCTTCTTTATCCATTCATCTACTGATGGACACTTAGGTGGCTTCCATATCTTGGCTATTGTAAAAAGTGCTGCAATAAACATAGGGGTGCATATGTCTTTTTGAATCTGAGAAGTTGTATTCTTCGGGTAAATTCCAAGGAGTGGGATTCCCAGGTCAAATGGTATTTCTATTTTTAGTTTTTTGAGGAACCTCCATATTACTTTCAACAATGGTTGAACTAGCTTACATTCCCACCAGCAGTGTAGGAGGGTTCCCCTTTCTCTGCATCCTCACCAGCATTTGTTCTTAGTCTTTTGAATGCTGTCCATCCTTACTGGTGTGAGGTGCTATCTCATTGTGGTTTTAATTTGCATTTCTCTGATGATTAGTGATATGGAGCACCTTTTCATGTGTCTGTTGGTCATCTGAATTTCTTCTTTGGAGAACTGTCTCTTCATATCCTCTGCCCATTTTTTATCAGGTTATTTGCTTTTTGGGTGTTAAGGCGTGTAAGTTCTTTATATATTTTGAATGTTAACCCCTTGTCAGGAATGTCATTTACAAATATATTTTCCCATACTGTAGGATGCCTTTTTGTTCTGTTGATGGTGTCCTTTGCTGTACAGAAACTTTTCAGTTTGATGTAGTCCCATGAGTTCATTTTGGCTTTTGTTTCCCTTGCTTGAGGAGATGCATTCAGGAAGAAGTTGCTCATGCTTATATTCAGGAGATTTTTGCCTATGTTGTCTTCTAAGAGTTTTATGGTTTCATGACTTATATTCAGGTCCTTGATCCATTTCGAGTTTACTTTCTACATTTTTTGGGGGGGGTTCGGGTTGCAGCTGGAGTTTTTTAGTTATATTTGGGAATGATTAAACACTACACAATATTAAGCCTCCCCATCCAATCATGCCATTGTAATTGGGTGTTATCTCTTCATGAAAATAGTACATATGAAATGGATTATATCCCTTCCTTTTGACTACTATTTATACTTTTCCCTCAGCCCCCTGTCCAGGGCTGTTTACCCCAAAAGTCCAGGCCTAACTTCTAATGGTATTCATATATTTTGTATATGTGAATATAAACAAAACTATGTGTGTATATACAAATGTATGCTTTATACATATGCATACTTGTGTATGTGTGTGCGTGCACGTGTGCATTCCTGTATGTGTTCAGTTTTACCCCTTGCATCTTCCCAGCAGCCTGCTTAATGAGAATGCTGAAGCATCTTGTGAAACCTTGGTTCAGTGGCTTGGTCCAGAGGAATTCACTGGTTATTCCAATTTCCCTTAAGCAGCCTCTCCTCTGAACTCATGTATCCCATCCTCCTCAGTTTCTCAGCTTCCTTGGCTAGAGGACATCTCAAACTTGACATGTCTAAAACAGAAATCCTTATGGCCCCCCCACCTGCCCAGCCCTGCTCCTCCCATAATCTCCCCAATTTTTGTTATTAGCAACTCCGTTCTACCAACAGACACCTTGGAGTCAGCCTTGCTCTTTCTCCCACACTGGCCAATCCTCTCTGTTCTGCCTGCAGACACGTCTGAGGCCTGACCATATCCCGCAATTCCTCTGCTACCATCATGGTACAAATCCCCATCAACTTTCACCATATAATTACCTGAGCCTTTAAAGTGGGTGCCCTGATTTCACCCCTGTTCCCTCTAGCTTATTCTCCATAAAGCAGCCAGAATAATTCTTTTTTTATATATAAAAAAAGTTTCATTGAGGCGTAATTTATATGCCATGAAATCCACCTGCTTTAAGTGCATAATTTAACAATTTTAGTGGATTTACAGGGTGGTGTAACCATCCCCAATATCCAGTTTTAGAACATTTCTGTCACCTCAAAAAGATTCCCCTATGTCCATTTGTAGTCAATCCCCATTCTCAACCCCAGGCCTAGGCAACCAGTAATGTGCCTTCTGTCCCACTGTCGTGTATCATAATGCAGCCCACCATCAGGCCCTCGATTTAAAGTGTCTTTTAGTTTAGAGGGAATCCTCTAAGACTGCATCCAATCTTGTTCCCTCTGCATACAATTCTCCTTGCTGCTGGGTTCCTAGGCATGATTCTGGGAATGGGCAGCCAGTTACTTAGACCTGCTCAAGTGCTATTTCAAAACAACTTTTTAATTAAAAAGTCAGATCCCCAAGTTTCCCTGAATACCTGGCTAGCTTGCAGTTTCATTACAAGCCTAGAGAAAAATGTCTGTAACTGTTTGTTGGTTTACTTTCTTATTTAGTTCTAAGGACAGACAAGGCCACAAGTAACCGGCTGAAATAAAGAGTGATGGGTACAGGTGTTTTGGATGAAGTAGGTCTGGCCCCGAAGACTGCTGGGCCCTGAGGCTGCACATGGGCATGGTGCGGGGACACCCAGCAGCCTGGCCGCTCAGATGTGGACAAAGGAGGGCTGTCCCAGCAGTCATAAAAGCTGGGAAAAATGGGGTGATGTCTGAAGGGGAGACTCACATTGTCCTTTCTACAGACTGAATGAGGCAGCTAGATCAGTACAGAACAAGAATGATATACAACCAGAGCAAAAGTCCTTTTCTCAGAAGAGATGGAGAATAATGATTAAAATTTGTTTCTGGTAGGAGCTTTATCTTTTTTAGGACTCTTTCCTGGGGTTGAGGTGGGTTAAAAGCACCCCAAAGTGGGTGTTAAAGAACACATCTGACTCCATTTCATTTTCCTTTAACCACAGAAATAGATACATTTATGGTGATGGTTATGGGCAGAGTGGTTAAGGGTGTGGGCTCAGGACCCCCTGTCTTCTTTTCAGGTCACAGCTCCACCATCTACTAGCTCTGTGGTCTTGGGCAAGTCTCTTCACTATTTAAAGCATCAGTTTACACATCTGAAAATGAGTCTGATAATGCCAACTTACAGGGCTGATATAAAGGTTAAATGCAACAATTCAAGCTCTGTGCCTGGCATATAGGAAATGCTCAATAAATGTTACCTGCTGTTATTATTACTACTATTATTAGAGTTCGAAGTGGCGTAGAGGTCATTAGGTCCAACTTTATTATGTCAGAGATGGAGAAAGTGACCCCAGATCTTGGAGGTCCCTCACTACAGTCCCACAGCTTGTTCCTGGCAGACCAGCCTCTGGTCCTCTTTCCTCAAACTTATCCCTGCACGGTGGCTGAAGTTCCCAATCATTCTCATCTCTCTGCCAGGTGGAATACTGGTGTGGAGTTCCCCACAGAGTTTAAAGGGAAGGAAATAATAGTTTACAAGCTCCATGGGGCCAGGGATCTTGTCTGTCTTGGTCTCTTCCATGCCCCTACCACTTACTATAATGTGCAGCATTTAGTAATATGATATTTAATGAACAAACATATGTGTATTACATGGAACATGATTCAGCAAGGAGATGACTACAAACAGCGGTGAACTTGGCACTGGTCTCTCCCCTGGGAGTCGCTTCTGGGCACATTTTCTTGTGTTCGTCCTGTGCTCCTGGAACTCACTGACCAAGGATTAAGGCAGGTCACCCAGGGGCCATGGCTTTGGGCCCTTACTTTGCCTCTTTCCTTTTCCTTCCTTTCTCTCTCACCTCCCTTTCTCTTCTCTTCTTTCTCTTTTTCTCTCATTTCTTCTTCTCTGATTCCTTGCTCTTTATTTGTTCTTCTATTTAATCAGGATTGGTAAGGTTATGGTGCAGTAACAAACAATCTTACTTCAGAGGCTCAATATAGCCAGTTTATTTCTCGCTTGAGCAGAATTGTCTGGAGATCTGGGTGACTCTTAGGGTCAAACGTCTTCCCTGTGTTGGCTTCTCCAGTCTTACGCCCTCCCTACAGCAACCAGGGCTGCCCCTGTCCCGCGCTAAGG
Organism: Smutsia gigantea; assembly: GCA_032199065.1. Classification (NCBI taxonomy): domain Eukaryota; kingdom Metazoa; phylum Chordata; class Mammalia; order Pholidota; family Manidae; genus Smutsia; species Smutsia gigantea. The sequence continues at coordinate 229,476 of JAVSCE010002480.1, forward strand.
GTCCCCGAGGGGCTCATGCTGGCATCAAACACTCCAGCCTCTCTGTCACAGGCTAGTTACATGGACCCAACTGTGGTCAGGGAAGGGTTTTCCCTCCATGGGCTCAGAAGGTCCAAGGAAGCAAGGAAATGGGATGTGGGTGAGCCTGAGGGCTTTATCATAATTATTTTTCAGGACTCAGTCCTTTTCCTCATCTTTCATCCCTTCTTTTTCACTTAAATTCTCTTGTTTCTCCTTTTCTACCTCCCAGTCTCACCCTCCTCCCTACCTCCTGTGTCCAATTCCCACCTCCGTCTAGCTGCTGTCCTGTATCCTCCCGCTCCACCCAAAGGAGATGCTGCCCAAGCAGCGAGCTGCGACTATCAGGTTTGTTTTGACATTGAGCCTCTTGCCTGCATGTGGATGCAGACAATGGTTTTCCTCCTCCTCCTGTGTCCACTCGTGGTTTATGACAAAATCCTCCTGTTGTCCTGAGCGCACCTCCCAGAGGCTGAAAGAGCTGGCAAAAGGTCAAGCCAGCCACCTTGGGAGACACTGGGCAGCTCCAGAAACACCCTCTTGTCCTGCAGCAGTCAGCGCTTTCAGAGACCCCCCCCAAGACCAGGCCCACACATGGCTCAGGGGAGCTGGGCATGCATTTGAGTCTCTGCACGGGATCCAGGCACTGACTGCTGACCTTGGTTGTAAGAAGTGATCAGTTTAACTTGATAGTATCAAGATCACCCATTGTTCCTACTCACCACAAAGGCTGGGTGAAGACAGAGCCTGATTTTTTCATCACATTTGCAACAGATGAAGAGCTTGTATGGCAGACAGGAGGGAAGCACACAGCCCTGGGAGCTAGGTTGCCTGGCTCTGCCATCAATTTGTTGTGTCCGTAGGTGAGTCTCTTCTCTGGGACTCAGTTCCCTCCCTGCAAAGGGAGTTGTCGGAGAAGGCAAGCTTCAAAGCAGCTTGTAGGACTAGGATGCTCTGAGTTTGGCATATCTTGCTTGCCAGGGAGGATGATGGCCAAGGGTAGGCTGTATTATTTGAGAGCCCTTGAAAAGGACCCCATGGTCTCATTGTCCACAGAAAAAGAGGAACAGAAACTGGGTGAGGTGTGGATTAGTATATGGGAAAACCAGGTGGGAATGGGTAGCACCAGGGAGAGGGTTTGAAAACCTTATGCATATTAATTGCTTATTTTCCTCAAAAAGTAGCTCAGATTATATGGTCAGTTTTATTCTTTGTAGTTCCCTCTGTTGTTTTTTCTCCCCTTGTAAAAATTTTAGTGTCAGAAAATGCTGAGGATGGAAATATTAGGGAATTTAGAACAAGCTTGTTGAGATATTCAGTATAGACACATCAGCTGTTGGTGATTTCCCCCAAAGTTGAAGGTTGTAATTTTTCTAGTCTTCCTAAGAAATAATGGTCTCTTGGAATGTGCAAGTAAATTAGTCATACTGCGTCCTGAGAATTGGTCTCTATAATATATCCTGGTCTCTGAAAAAGAGCTGCAGTTGTATAATGGATTTTAGAAGTCTCCAAAGCTGGTTCAACTAACATATTTGTTAGTCTAATAAATGATTTTGCTCTTGTCAAGATTCTTCCATATAGCACAATTTAATAGAGGAATCAATAGTTTCTCAGACATGACAAAAGGGCCTGGGTATACTTTGATGGGAGATACAAAGTCTCTTGTTGTTCTAATAAAGCCAAACATGGAAAAAAAAATTTTTCCCCATCTTTCAAGTGTATTTTTATGAAGCTAAAATATACAAACCAGTTTCTCTAGGAAAATATTTGTTTATCAATATTTTCTCCTGCAGTGTCTTTTTACTCTGTTATTATACATGAATATGCATTTTATTTTCATCTTACTCCTTCCCCTTGTTTGATGAGCTGTCATTAGGACATGCTTTTTTGGGGAAAAACTCAAGTCTGAAGATATTTTGATCCACTGGGTCTATGGAACATCTCTTTAAAAATTATTTTAGGAACATTTTGGGAAAACATTCACATTTACCTACATTTTTCTTATCATAACTTTTTAAAAGTCCCTGAAGTGGTTTTTGTACAGTGAGATGCCATCTCGTCCAGCAGCTCCAGACTTAACCGGCATAAGAGGTTTTAAGGTTGTATGTACTGTCCTCTGAGCCCTGCCACCATATCGGTACCTTTGCTGACTTTAGTTCATGGGTTAAACAAATCTCTTTTGGAGTCATTGAAGTTGCTTAGAGGGAAACTGCACTGGTACTGAGACTATTACAAAATCTGTGTGGCTCTTCCTTAGCCAAAACCTTCAGTCTCTGCCATGGAATGTGTTATTTGGAGGATGTCTGACTTTCACAGCTCTGGGTTCCACCTCCCGGCAGAAACAATTTGCTGACTTTGTCCCTTAGCACTTATCCCCAAATAACACCATCTTCAAATATGAACCCAAGCAGGGGTCGGAAAATGGGTGTTGGGGACATTTTCTACCAAACTGATGAGAGGCTGCTCTTGGAAAAGTTTACTAAAATAGCTGAGGTTATTGGCCATGGCTGTCCCTTGAGACAGAAATCATCTCAGAACATATCTAGACAGAAAACAAATAAGTACACCTTTGTGTTAGGGGAGCTAAATCTGTCGAGATCAACGGTGTTGAGAGTCGTGGTTTTCAACTTGACTACGTGTTAAAATTACCTGGTAGGCTTTGAAAAAAATACCAAGCTCTTGGCCTTACTCTTAGAGATTTCTAATTCAATTGCTCTGGGGTGGCGCCTGAATAATACTGTTTTCAGGTGATTCTAACAGACAGTTAAGGATGAAAACCATAGTCTAGAGTATGGCTACTCACAGTGCGGTTGGTTGGCTCACAGCAAATTCCTTGGAATTTGTCATAAACATCCTTGGGAGTGGGGCCCAGGAATCTGGATGTTTTCAGCTCTCCAGGAGATTCTTACCCATGACTTTTAAATGGTAAAGCACATCAGAATCACCTGGAGGGCTTGTTAAAACACAGACTGCTGGCCTCCACCTTCAGAGTTTCTGCCTCAGTAGGCCTGGAATGCAACCTGCTGATGTAGCTGGTCTGTGTCCGCACTTGGAGTAGCGTGGGTCCAGACTAGGCATGGGGATGTGGACTGTTTCTGAATTTGTTGCAAAGTTGACTGTTTTAAAACTTTAGGATCTCAGCTTTCATACAGATGGACTCATAGACTTAATTGTTTTGGCTAGGAAACACTCGCCTCTTCCTTTTAGAAAGGTTTTCCCAGCAAGGCTGCAAAGCATGGGCTAAGACTCCAAAAGTCAAGTTTTATCAAAGATAATAGCTACTGCTTTGACTATTTTGACTAAGACACTTGGCCAGTGTTATAAGGGCAAAACGAATTACCTGAGAGAGTTTCCTTTCCTTTTTCTGTATTGATTGGTTGGTTGAGTATATTAGGCAAAATGCTGGGAAGGCTTTGATTGCTAAACACACCTTATAGTAGAATCTGTTTTTGCCTCAGTGATAGGAGTAGAACATAAATGAATATCTTTAGGTAAATAGAGGTGACATGTTTTTTCTATTTCACTGATGGACTTTTAAAGGTATTTAAGGCAGTGGTTCTTCATATGTATTTGTGATAGAGGTGGGGGGAGGGTGAAGAGCCCTCTCTAGGATAAAACCTTCAGGTGAGAACCATCGCTTTGGAGCGGAGGTTGCAAATTCAAATGTCTCCAAGGACTGGGAAGGATGGGGCCAGGGGATGGGGGACGTGGGGGCCTGGACAATGTCTGCAGGGAGCAGCCCTTCTACCGCTGCATGATTGTAGCCATGTGGGAATACCGCAGAGCATGGCCAGCGCTTCTGGCTTTACAAGGTGAGCCGAGAATCCTACTTGTCTTCTGAGAAATTTTCTGAACTTCAAGTGTTGGCAACAAATATTTTCAAATGTGAAAACCTTGTGCTGTCCAAAGAAAACACACTTGTAGGCAATCAGTTTGTGACCTCAGGGTACCTTCTCTTAAATGTAAGATTCCTTTAAGAGTCATCCAAAATGAGTCCTACTCAAAATTACCTAAGAAATATACCCAATTTCCTGGGCTTGCTCTCTACCATTGTGATTCCAAGGGATATAAGGGCAACAGGGAATATGTTACTAAAACTTTTTAAAAAGAATAATTTAAATATTTCAGGATCCAGCTTATGTGCTTCCAGATTTTAATATAATAATTGTCCTTGGTCTAACATGTTTCTTTGGAAATGAAATTTGGATGCATTTCAGTTTTTAATGCATGGAATTAGTGAGACAGGAGTTGTAAATGTTTTAAACTTCATAGAAGAGTGGCCACAAAAGAAAATTCAAAACAATATCTAAAAATCTCAGTGGCATATGCTTCAGTTATTGGATCTTGGGTATTCAGGGCTGACTACATCTTCCTGCATATTGAATGATGGTAGCATTAAGTCCCTGTAACATTTAGGAAATAGCTGAGAAGTGATTGAAAAGAGAAATTTAAAAAGCAGACATCACATTCCTTTTATTATATTTATCTGTCCTTTCAAGGACAGAAGAGGCGCTTCCCATCTGTTTGAATCTTGGACTGGCACATCTAGCCCTGAGGTGCCAGTGGGTTCGTGGGTCTCACTCGCACACCTGACTTGCCTTTTGCCCTTCACACCTTTCGGTTCATGAGGGGGAATCTGCTGTTAGCGTGTCCATTTCTATCTTGTGGTAAAAGTTTGCTGTCTGCTGACTTTGTTGACAGCTTTGGAGTTGTACATTGTCTGAGCTGCCGACAGGGTGGACAAACCTGGGCAGAGCTAATGATAACCTCATTTTGTCCCCTTTATATGTTCAATTTCACTTTTTGTGGTCTCTGCAGATATGATTTGGTATGTGTTGGCATCTCGACAGGGGGAACATTTCTAGGGATGAAATCCAAGGCTGTAGCTATTCCTCCTGGAACATAAATATAGAATAATGGTTGGTGGGATTTTCCTATGGTCTCCACCAGTGTTTGGGAAATGGAATTCATCTAAGATATTCACATCTGGCTAATTAGAAAGTGGTATTTTGTTTCACTCTTGCTATTTCTTCTTGTGTGTTTTCTGTATTGGGGTCCCCATGGAGAAGATGGAATTTGTGTGTTCTTGGTTCTCTAGCCAACTGCCATCTAATCTCCCCTTAACTATGAAAACGCCTTTACAAGCACAGATATACTGGAGGAAATGTGAAATTGGGTGAGGACGCAAGCACGTTGCAGTTTGGAGAACAAGCACATAAAGTTTTGTCTGATGTAATTTTTGTACTTTGGAAAGTGAGAAAGGGACAGGAACAGGCAGATCTTTAATTAAGTGAGCAATTTTAGAAAGGAGAAAAACATTACGGAATTGAAAAGAAATATTTTGGATTCCAACTCAAGTCCTGGTATGAGTTTGGAATCTAATCTATTCAGCATGAGCCAGAAAGAGTTTCCTAAGGAGACAGACAAAGGGTCCTCAGAGCAGATAATGGACTCCTGGTTTTGGTGCCATAAAGAGTCTCAGTTCTGGTGGCTCTTCCACAGGATGGCTGCTTAGTGACACTGATGAAAATTCTAAGCCTTGTCCGCGTGGTGTTGGCGGGGTGTTTCAGAGTTAATTTTGTCCATAGCTACTAAATTGTACACCTTTACCAAACTCTGTGGTCTTAGTCATTCTTGACCTCTCTGGCCATCAACTTCTTTACTTACAAAACTGCAGGTGATGATATTTGCCCTATTGCCCCATGAAGTTTTGATAGTGAGATACTATATCTAAAAGGGCTTTTCAGATTGCTAAGCCATACAGAGTTGTAGGGAGTTCTGAGTCTATATTACAGGAAGACACAAAGAACTTGGAAACTTTCTAACCCAGATCGAAAGGTTGTAAATGGCATCAACTGTCCATAGGCAAGTCATTAAGGAGCGCCGTCCCTTGGCAACTGGCCTTAGTAGTCAGTTAGATCTGAGTCCATGCCTTTGCTCTACTAACTGTACAACTCAATGTTTTTCAAGCCTCACTTTCCTCATCTATAAAAATAGCTAGAAACCTTGCCTCTCAGAGTGATTGTGAGGAATAAATGAGATAATATATACGCAAGAGCTTCTACAGCTACATTTCTATTAGATGCTCAATAAATGCTGATTTGATTCATTGTGTTGTACCCTGATGACAATATTCCACAGGCATATGCAATGTATATAAGGGCATCCAACGAACCATGCACCACTTCGCCAGACCAGTCCAGTTCTTTTCATACATATTAAGAAGACAGAATCCTAGTCCCACTGTACAAGTAGGGGGCTGGGTAAATGGCCCCTCCCCAAGTGTTACTCCTTTTGGACAAAGCATTGCTCCTCGAAATATCCTCTTTTACAATGCAAGTATCTCTGCATAGGGAACCCAAGGATAGATTGTTAACCATTATCTCTTCAGCATTGGTTGGTTGAGCTTGAGTTAGAGGAGCATATTAGAGACAGGGACACACTCTAAGGTCAGTGAGTTAGGGGTATATTCAATATAGTCAAAATTACCATCAAATTGCCCATACATTCTACTGCATATGATTTTGTGTGTATGTAATTAGATAGCATAGTTTTACCTCAGAGTTGGAATAGATCAATTTCAGGGGAGTACCAGATGAAATATTTGATTTGTGTTTAGGGCTTGGGTGATATAAAAAATCCTACTTTTTTTTGTTATTGTTCTTGAGGGCACCTAGTTGAATTTAATCAATCTATATGTGTGTTTGATTTTACTCCTTGTACTTTACTGGGTGGAGCTAGCTGAATGCAGGGTCTTAATAGAATGGGACCTCAAACAGGTTTCTTTTAAAATAAGATAGAGGGCTAAGTCTAGAGTGGGTCGGTCTGGGTGGATCCTAGTAGTGAGATGCTCTGGGAATTCAGAGGGTGGCGAGGGAACGCTGGGGAAAAGGAGGGCCAACAAAAGGCAAGATGTTTTTAAAGGTGTGTGACTAGTGAATATGTAGTAATTCTCATTCAACGATTATTAAGGAATTAATTATAACTGTTTGCAGAAAGTTTGTCAATTTATGCTTCTATCAGTGAATATAAAAAGCATGTTTTACAACACCTTTCAAGCATTAAATATTTTACCAATCTTTGCACCAATCTGGCAGAACGCACATTATTTCTTTGTTTTTAATGTGCATTAAAAAAAAATACGGGTGCCAGTGTAACTCCAGGGAGAGGAAATCCCGGGGCAAAATACCTCTAAAGCCAAAATCGGTCAAAGGGTGAAATAAAGTTTAAAACCCTCTAATTGCTTACAAACAGCGGTCTGGGGGCTGTCTCTCTCTCCTGTTCTGACAGAAGCAAGGGAAACCTCCCCCCGCCTCTCAGGTTCAGATAAGCGAGAGATTCTGGAAATACTGCAGTTTTCCCCACAGCCAGTCTGTTTATTTCACAGAGTAGAAGGACAAGAAAACTAGCTGATAGCTTGATCCTTGTCCTGACTTCAACCATCTCAGTCCATACTACTTTGACGCCCATGACTTCCTGTGACAGGTACTTGCCCCAGTGGGACTGCCCCTTCAAAGGACTGCTCATTTAGACCTGGTCTGGTATGGTGCTGACCCTGAGCTGGCTTCCAGTCCTGACCGCCCTCTGCCAGGAGGTCGCCGACATGATCTCCCTTACCCCTCCGCTGAGGGTGTGTGGTGTCCCCATGCCACTGGGCGTCCCAGGACCCCCTTCTGCTCTTCCTTCCTTCTCTGCATTTATCCAACTTGTAGCTGCCCTATATTGCTGCTGCTAGCTCAAGCCCCACTGCCTTCTGGGAATGATCTGTTTCCTCACTGAATACATCACACAATCAACCATATCACTCATTTAATAAGACAAAGCATCAAGTAAATGGCACAAACAATAGGCATCTTTTGCAATAAAGGGTTTTGCATATGGTGGGTAAATAGTAACAGTGGTTGTTGAAGTCAATGGTAATTCATCACAGCAGCCTCCTTGCTGAGACGGAAAAGAATCACAAACCTAGAGTTCAACTCAGGAAGCAGAACCTTTGTGGTGGAGCAGCTCTGACTTCAGTTTTTTTCCACTTACCACCCATCCTACCACCAAGAGTTTAATCTCCACGTCTTGGTTTTCTCATCTGTGAGTCTCTGTATGGCAACCCTGGAGAGGCCCTGCCAAATGGCTAAATTGAAAGACTGATTTAAAGGAAGTTAAAAAGAAAATAAAAAATCACACCACCCAAAAAGAGGCCATACTCTGCCCAAGTTGCTCTGTTCTGGGGAATTAGAAGCCATGATCTATGATTTGATTGTAATTCAGGGAACAATTTTGGTCTAACAGCTTCAAACACATTTGCAATAGCCTTTCCCCCATTTCAACCCTCTGCTTTTTACTCTACAAACTTCCTTCTCTGTGTCTAAAGAAATTCGGCCTGAATTCCCTGAGGGGCTGACCCTTTCTGAGCCTTAGTTTATGTTCTTTTGTTCTTGTACTTGACATTATCTCAAATAGTCTTGTAAAATCTTGCTTCTGTTCCCTCCAGAATTTTATATCCGTCAATAAGACATTTCGTCCAGTTCTTTAGAAAAACAGCTGCATGATTTCGGCAGCTTTTTTTCTTTTATTAATATAGATAAACATTTCAAGTTCCCTAAATGATACAGACGGCAGAAAAACCAAAACGAAGCTATCTGAGCAAAGTTCACAGTTGGCCAATCTGTATTAAGCCTGGTAATAGCTGTTGAAATGCTTTAGATGGGACTGCCTAGGAAGAAGCTGATAATCTGGTTTTGGGGAAATACAGGGAGCCTAAAAGGGCCAGCGGGCTGGGCAGCACGGCACTGCTGTTCTCTGGTGTGATTCATGGCTGAAAGCACTGCGATTCAGTAGCCCTTTTTCCCATCTGTTCATTCATTCAATAGATGTTCAATGTCTCAGGTGAAAATGGGTATCGTTTGTTTTCGGGAGGAGATGAACTGCTGAAAACTTTTGAAATAGCAGTTATTCATTTAAGAAATATTTTTTGAGGGTGCCATGCCAGGCCCTGTGCTGACAGCAGTGGATACAAAGACATCAAAATGCAGTTCTTGCCCTGTGGAAGTTCATTGTCTGGTGAGGGGGATGGACAAACCAACAGTTAATTAAATACAGTGGAGCAAATGGTCCAGCAGAGGTCAGGGCTGAGAGAGGCACCTGACCTCTTTTGGGGGGTGGGGTGGGGGGGATCAGAAAGGAAGACTTTCTGGATGATTTATGGTTCAACCAGGGCAGGCTACAGTGCATATGTGGAGGGGAGATGGGATGTGGGATGGGAAGGAAGGCAATATGTGGATGTGTTCATTTCCTGTTGCTGCTATAACAAACTATCACAAATGCTGGAGGTCTGAAGTCTGAAATCCCGAGTAGCCTTGGTCTAAAATCAAGATGTTGCCAGGTCTTGTTCCTTCTGGAGACTCTATGGAAGAATCCTCTAGAAAGGCTCCCTGCCTTCTTTGGCTTGTGGCCACTTCCTCCATTTTCACAGCCAGTGGCTGTGCCTCCTCACCTGTGCTTCTGTCATCTGCTTTCTGGCTCTGACCTCCCTGCCTCCTGCTCTCACGTATAAGGAGCCCTGGGATTGCATTGAGCCCTCCTGCATAACCCAGGATAATCTCCTCATCACAAAATCCTTACTAATTACACCTGCAAAGTCCCTTTTGCCATGTAAAGGACATATTTACAAAGAGATAGACATCTTTTGGGGGCACTATTCTATCTATCACAGTGAGCAAAGCACATTTTCGGGGGAAGGAGAAGCACCCCCCATCTGAAGTTCCTTGAATATACTTGAGCGGTTGAGTGCATAGTTTGAAAGATAGCAGTAGAGCAACTCAAGTCCAAACCATTTACCTTCTTATACTTTAATCTGTCTTTTGTTCACCTGTGAGACCTCATTAATGGCTCCATTCAAATGAAGAAATGGGCCACCACTTGACAGTTCTTCTTAAGAAAAAGAAAAGAAAGTACAAGTTGGGACAATGTTATTTCTTATAATGAGGCTATATGAAATTGTCCCTTAGGAAACAGTCTGGATTCAGAGATAGTTAGGAAGTCTTGCGTAATCGTCACAGCAAAGCAGGTTGCTAGCCTCAGTTTACCTTCTTAAGAACTGGCCTGTTTCAGTTTGCTTCTCTTCCTGCTATCCTCTTCAAGCTTGCAGTTCAGAGTACTACCCTGCAGATGTGCCTTTTACTGACCTTCCCTGTCACTGAGCCTAACCTGGGGAGTCCTGTGCCCCACCAAATCGGCACTGGCCTACCCAGTGGTGTCAGTGGAGCCTGACCCAGCTGCCCAGAAATGCAACTAGCGGAGCATTTCAGGTCCCACCGATCTGTCCACCTTGATGGAGGCTGACGTAGAAAGGATGTGGATTCTTGTTCTGAGGGACTGGGACATGAATAAAGGACGCCCCAGCTCTGCTTGCTTTCTGCTCTTGGCAGCTGAATATGAAAGGTTAGCTGCTGCAGCAGGGGGAAGGGTGACTTTCTTATTTTTAGGATTAACTTTAGAAAGTTGATGATGAGGGTTTGAAAGGGAAATGACTGACAAAAAGACTTCAAGGTGTTTTAATGTTTATCTTCTGTTTTAACATTTATCACAAAATACGTAAATTCCTATCACATTTTCAAACGGATTAAAAAGAAACTCTAAAACAAAAGAAATTTCAGATGTCATTCATTTTTAATACAGTCTTTCAAGATGGGTTAAATAAGGCTTCACCAGTCAAATGTGTTTATAAGTGCCCCACACTGGTTTTCCCATCACCCTTGCCCCCATTTTGCTGGTGCCCCCATAGCAGGTTCAGTGCAGGGGAATTTGAGCCATCTGTATACGTATGGAGCCAGCGCTGCCTTTGGTAAAATTTGCACTTTTCCAGTGTTACTTCTGTCTTGCCAGCATTCCAGATCTGTTCCTAAACTGGCTTGCCTTTGGGTCCTGAGCCCTTTCTCTACATTCTGTTAAGGGGCCTGGAGTTGCTGGGGTGGGGTGGGCAGCAGAAAAGGCATGAACTCTGACGTCTTGGGCCTGTGGCTGAATCCAGCCTCTATTTGTTCTTCGGGCAAACATGGCTGGCATTCACTGAGCACAGTCTGTGAGGATGACTTCAGGCCACCCCACACCAGGCAGTCATCACAAACACCCTGTCCTGTTACAGACGGACCACAAAGTAGAGACATACTAAGTCCTCATGGCTCATGGGTGATGGAGCTGGGTTCAAAGGCAGGTGTGTCTGGTTCTCAACCCAGGAATTTCTGCTGGTTTTCTTCAGGGCGAGGCGGGTGAGAGCTGGCTATGCAGAGCTGGAGCATCTATGGGACCTCAGTCTCCCCCTTGGGAAAAGCTCTACAGTCATCTGTTTGATAATTAATAATTTATTAGGAAAAATGTTTGGTGCTCGAAAGACACTGAAAACAAATTTCATTTTTACTCCATTAGGCCTATGTAAGTTATTTTAGCTCCTGGAAACCCTTTATTTGCTATGAACTCAGGATAGTAATAGCACAGTCCTTACAGAACTGTAGGAAAGATGAAGTGAAGTCAAACCAGTGAACCACCTGGTGCAGGCTAGGCCCTCCCACAACACTTAGGTCTTTTCCCTCTTATCATACAAAGGCATTGTGTGGAAGGTACGTGTCCACTGTGCCCAGGGTATAACTGAACCATTTCATTTGGGTAGTTTCACATTATTTACAATAATGGCTACTTGACTTAACACATATTTGTTTCGAATCAACTGTGTGCCTAGAAATGTGTTGTGCCTGCGGCCAGGGATAGCCTGGCGGATAGGTGGGGTGGGCAGACATCTAGTATGGTGGGAGGTGAGAGGGAGGGGTCTCCTCCGGGCACATCCCACCCTGAAGGAAGCTTGATGTCTGAAACACCTCCACTGGGGATTCTCGTCTTTGGCTCTCTTTTCAAATTTCTCACTAAAACTCTAAGCCGTCAAGAGACAGCGTCTCAGTTTTTTGTGTTTGATCTCTAGGAGGGGCTACTGTGGAGAGAGACCCAGGGAGATCTGGGTGAAGACCTGCGGTGAAGGAGAGGCATCAGGGTGCAGGTAGCGGCAGCTCCTGAGTCAGAGCTTGTTTCCGTCTCGACTCAACCAGAGTGGGCCTCTGGCCCTGGTGGAGCGGCTAAAAAGACGCTCACATCATGTCCTCTGGGTCTACAGTCCGAGCCTAGGGAGGGAGTCTGTCCACTGGTGTAGGGGGGTTTTGTCTAAGAAAGAGGGAAATTCAAGCCAATGAACTCTGAGGAGACCAGCTGGTAAGACAACCAGACCCCAGGATGGGGGAAAGGGAATGAGGACAATGAAGGAGCAGTGAGTCAGGGACCGAAAGTGACACACTGCAACTCCTACAGATGTCGAGTTTGGGGAGGATAGAGTGAAAACATCAATTTCAAAGAGCAACCCCAAAACCCAGGAAAAGATGACTTACTTGAAGAAGACCTTGAAGGTTTTTCTGAAGTTGGTAATAGTTAGGGGTTGTGCTATCTCTGAAATGAGCAACATCTATCACAAATGCTGATATGTTTAATGATTTAAACCCTTTGCATGAACGAACTCACTCAATCCTGAAAACATCCTTATGAAACAAGGACTGTTATTGTCCCCATTTTACTGACAAGGAAGCTGAGACACAGTCAGGTTAAGGTGTTTTCCCAAGGTCAGTGGTGAGACCAGAGTTCAAACTGAAGGCCTGACTCTAGAGCTCACGCTCTCAAACACTTGCTTCCTCTCTACAAAGTGCACCAGGTACTTAGGGAAAGTCCTATGAGAATCTGAGGCTGGGGCAATGGTTTATAACTGAGGCCAGACCTCTTGGACTGGTGAGTGAGAAAACATAATATTGGCCCCCCTTCCAGGGAAACCAATGACCCCTAAATAGGTAAGAATCCTAGAGGGTTAGAGGTAATTCTTACACACTACCTCCCAACTAGAGCTGGGATTTTGGGCTGCCAGCTGGGTCATGGGGCTGAGGCTGATTTGAGTTCTCAGGGTCAATGCCTGGTGGTTCTAGCTTGGTCTCCCAGCAGGTGTGTCCATATCCTCATGGGAGCTTTGGCCGGGAGGGATCGTCCCCTGGTAAGCACTTCATTCACCAAGCTTGGATCAGTCTATATTTACTAGAAGAGGAAGCCTGTTGAAACAGAAAAATGGTCACTACACCATAGCATTTTTCTCTGTCCTTATCCATGACTCTACTGAGGGAAAAGAGAGGCCCAATCCTTATATTCTGGGCAAATGCTTTTGCAATATTCTGGTGACATGGATTATAGCTTATCTAACTTCAAAATACATCTATCTTTTCCATAAGGTACAATGTAGCTCAAAAATCAGAAGAGATGCTGGGGTCTGGGGAAGTGGGAATCACTGTTTTCAGATAAGATTTTGTGTTATGATGTCACTTTTCCCAGACAACTTGGACTAAGCAGAGGTTCTCTCTGCGAAGATCAATATTGTCACTGGACCTGAGCAGAAGGAATAAACATGTTTTTTCTGCCATCTGCACCTAACAACAAAGAACAACAAATCTGGAACAACTGATGTATTAGTGTGTCCTGACTGATGTCTGGAAAACTATACCCTTTTGCTTTCGACATTAGCAAAACTTTAAGCACTCCTAATATTAGACTTCAGTGAGAGAAATACGGAAATATCCTTCCCACGAAAAGATAGTGTCTGCAGTCAGAGTATGTTACCCATATTGTATCTCTTCCTGTCCCTGATTCTGTCAGTTTCCATTGTCTTATCTGGAGGAGACGAAGCAAGTGTTCTGGGGTAGATCTGGTCTTAAATCCCACCTCTGTCACAAGTCACAACCTGCATGAGCCTTAGTTTCACATCTTTTGCATTCTTACTGATTTTTTCTGTGCTTGATGGACAGATTTTGTTATACTTCTCTGTTGTTCTGACAATTTTCTCCTAATGTTTTTGAGGCTATGAGTGTGTTCAAATTTAGAGTTGTTATATCATCCTGGTGAATTAAAATCGTCCTCACTTTGTAGTACATCTTTTATCTGTAGGGATCTATTTGTCTTAAAGTCTGTTCTGTCTGGTATGAGTAGAACTACCCATGCTTTCGTTGTTGGCTGGTATAGTATTTATTTATAACTTTTTCCATCCTTTGACTTCTAATCTTTCATATTTTTATGTTTTGGTGTTTCTTGTAAGCAGTAGATAGCTGGGATTTTTTTTTGTGTGTGTGTATATCAAATGATTTATTTATTTATTTTTAATTAAGGTATCATTGATATACAATCTTTTTTTTGTAGTTTATTTTGGTATCATTAATCTACAATTACATGTGCAATATTATGGTGATTAAACTACCCCCTTCATCAGATATACAATCTTATAAAGGCTTCACATGAGGAACATGGTGGTTTCAACATACACCCATATTATCAAGTCCCTGGCCTCACCCCACTGCGGTCACTGTCCATCAGTGTAGTAGGATGCTACAGAGTCATTACTTGTCTTCTCCATGCTGTGCTGCCTTCCCCATGACTTACCTATATTGTGTGGGCTAATTATAGTGCCCCTTAATCCCCTTCTCCCTCCCTTCTCACCAACACTCCCAACCTCTTCTCTTTGGTAACCGCTAGTCCCTTCTGGGAGTCTGGGAGCCTGCTGCTGTTTTGTTTCTTCAGTTTTGTTTTGTTGTTATACTGCACAAATGAGTGAAATCATTTGGTACTTGTCTTTCTATGCCTGGTTTATTTCACTGAGCATAATACCCTCCAGCTCCATCCATGTTGTTACAAATGGCAGGATTTGTTTTCTTTTTATTGCTGAATAATATTCCGTTGTGTATATGTACCACCTCTTCTTTATCCATTCATCTACTGATGGACACTTAGGTTGCTTCCATATCTTGGCTGTTGTATTGTAAATAGTGCTGCAATAGGGGTGCATATGTCTTTTTGAATCTGGGAATCTTGTTGTCTTTGGGTAAATTCCTAGGAGTGGAATTCCTGGGTCAAATGGTATTTCTATTTTTAGAGTTTTGAGGAACCTCCACATTGCTTTCCACAATGGTTGAACTAATTTACATTCCCACCAGCAGTGTAGGAGGGTTCCCCTTTCTCTGCATCCTCACCAGCATTTGTTGTTTCTTGTCTTTTGGATGTTAGCCATCCTAACTGGTGTGAGGTGGTACCTCATTGTGGTTTTAATTTGCATTTCTCTGATGATTAGCGATGCGGAGCATCTTTTCATGTGCCTGTTGGCCATCTGAATTTCTTCTTTGGAGAAGTGTCTATTCAGATTCTCTGCCCATTTTTTAATCGGGTTATTTTTGTTTTTGGGTGTTGAGGTGTATGAAGTCTTTATATATTTTGGGTGTTAACCCCTTAAATAGCTCTTTCTTAAAAAAGTCCATCTTAGCAACTTAAGTTAATTAACATCTTTACTCTTGTCCCAAACAATCCAAGAACCTTACAATATTTTAACTCCAACCATCTTTCTTGACCTACATGCTATTTTTGTTTGTTTGTTTTGAGTGTTGTGGTGGATGCTGTGTGCATGGCTTCAGTGGCCCTTCAGGACTGAGACACTTCTGCCAGATTTGGGGAGTGTTGGGGGCTGATGGCTCTTAACTAAGTCCACCACTAGGACTTATTCTCAGCAGAAGAGAAGGGCCTTGTTCAAAGTCATGTCCTCTCCCTGGTGGCAGCTCATGTTTAAGCCTGGTCAGTGTGTGCATGTGGGGAGAAAAAGACCTTCTTTTCTAAAGGTGGGACAGCTGATGGCCATCCCAGCTCCAGAGCTTTTTGTGGATCAGATGATGTTTTGCTGTGATGATATCACAATTTAACTTCTTTCTCTGCCAATTCTACTTCCTTTATTCACCAACAGGCCTTGCCTCCTGGAGAACTCTCTGAAAAAACCTCCTGCGTGCAAATCTCAAATTCACAGTCATTTCCCAGGGAATCCCGCTTAGGTTAAGGGTCCATGGCCAATATTCATTTAGACCTATTCACATATTTTCCATTTTATTTGCTAATGTTTTTTTTGTGCGTCTGGGATCAATGTCCTTCTGCATGAATTATAGCCCTTAAGATTCCTTTAGACCCAGTTTATTGAGTGAAAGTCTTCATTTTGCTTTGTTCTGAAAGATAATTTTAATGAGTATGGAATTCCAGTTGACAATTGTTTTTAGGTTCTTTAATTCCTCTTCCCAAAAGGTTTCAGGAGCATTGTCTATATTTCCTTAATCGGTGGCATGAGAATGTTTTAAGAGTCCCACTTCGAGTGCAGTCTAGGAACAAGTAACTTCTTGAATCAAGTGTGGTCTTACCGAAAACGACGACTAAGGCTCCTTCTTGTTTCCGCTGACCCTTGAGAAAACATTGCCCAGCTCAGGTATGTTCACAGCTGCTGTGCAGAACTGATGATGGTGTGTGCTGGGCTGTGCTCTGCTCCCAGGAGGTGGAGTTGGGTCTCTCATTTGGTAGCTATGGACTACCTGCCTCAAAAGGACCTGAGCACCTGGTTAAAAATGCAGTTTTCCAGGTGCCACACCAGACCTACCCAGAGTTTCAGCTCTGTTCATGTGCCCATGTGATTATTATGCATATTGAAGCTTGAGTTTGCTGTAGTACAATAGCCTGGGGCGTTTGTGACTCAGGTGTCTCTGCCTGGTTTTTAATGGAAGAAAACAAAATTCCTCCTCCCATAAGCTTCAATGGCCTCTAAGTGTCCAATCAATCTTTAGTTCTCGAACTTCGGGTTGGGTGGACATGCTCCTTTCTATGGCCTTTGAAGCCTGCCTGGCCAATTTGAGGTAACAGGGTTGACATGGGCTAGGAGCAAACAAATACAATTATTAGGATCTTACCTTTGTAGATTAATGTCTCTATAGTTTCCAAAGGGCTTTCAAAACTAAACCCACAAACATATACTCATTGGATCCTCCCAATGAGACTGTAAATAAGCAGAAAAAGTATTAATACTCCCATTTTACCAAAGTGGAAACTGGGGCTCAGCTAGATTAAATGCGTTGTTCAAGCTCTTGAATGTAGACGTGGAGGAGCCTGATTCGGAGTCCCAGGTTTCTTGCCTGCCCACCCTCCATTCTTCCTCTCCCACCTGCACTGAACTCTTCCTTCCTGCCTCCTTCTTTTTCTCCCTTCCTTCCTTAAGGTTTTCACTGCTGTGTCCACAGATTTGTGTCACCCTGTATATGTGGCTTTTTTGTGCTGTTCTGTCCTAGTCATTGTAGACATAGTTATATTTGCTACCCAAAACCCTTCAGTAGCCCTAGTGCTGGCACACCCTTACCAACCATGAACACGTGCATGTCCATACCTCTGTAGAAAAAGAAACATGGAGGCAACTCAGAGGAAGCTTTTGCGTAATCAATCTGTTTTGAGAACATTTCCTCCATTTTATCACCCTTTTAAGCTTTTGATTTTGTAAAGCTAAAAATATCGTACACCGATGACTGTGCTCTCTGGACGTGAGGAGCACCTGTTCTTCCCCTCTCAGGACATATGTGTCTACCTCCGAAAGGGGGCCACATTCTATGAAGTTTAGTGGATGGTAAGGGAAGATATTGGCATAATTTGAACCCGCAAACATTTTTAACTGAAATAGAGACAGAGTTGCTGTTTTGATTACTCAACACAGTGAGAATACTTTTCCAATTCTACAATTAATTTGATCCATACAGAGAGTTTATTCTCTAGAATCCATCTAACACTGAATCTGAAGTGATTGTTTAAGCTGCAGAATTATCCAGATAGCTACATAATGAACTCTTTACCTTCTGAAGCCTGTATATACAATCAGGAGAAAAAAAGCACTTCTCCCTTCTATTAGCCATGTATCTTTTAAAAGCCTTTGCCATGTTTTCATTACCCACCCATGTTTATTCAGCACCCACAGGGCTCCAGGTGTGGAGGCTGGATAAATTCACAGAGAACAAGGTAGTTGATATGTTCTGCTTTCAAAGAGTTTCATAGTGTTATTATGCTTTTTGTGTGTTTATTCTTCAAAGCTACTGTTTTTTCCTCCCCTAACAGTGGGCAAGAAGGCATTTCTTAGCTTCTCCTCTTTAAGTCTCTGATTAGAAGGTCCCCAAGATGAGTGATGATGTATTCCCTCCTGACGGTGAGCAAATGTGAGCAGTCCTGGCCTGCCAGCTGCCTGCTAAAGTGATTTAGTTGCTGTGTGCCTGCACCCAGAACTCAGAGCATGAGCTGGGCAACAGCCAAGTCTAAAAATAAGCCAGCAGCCACATTCTACTTGCCATGCGGTGACTGCATCTACCCTGCAGCCTTTCAGCGGGAGCATGGCGGGGTATGTGGGGCCACGATCTGTATCTTCGGGCCTCTATGGGGAGCTCTTTATCATGTCAAGTTTCTTATACAAGTCATGGCATGTACAAAACCATTGTTGGGCTACTTGGGGGTTTGCTTGGTGGAGTCCTGACCACAGACAATCCTGTGTTTGTCAATCCTTATTTGGGAGAGGAAGGAAAGCCAGCCTTTCCTTCGGTTATTTAATAGACATATCCCCTGAAAGCTTCCGAGGCTAATTGTGGTGAAAATGTGCCAGGTAGACCCCCTTCATGCCAGCCGTAATTAATAGTGTTATAGTCTTCAAGGCCATAATGCTCATCAGTTATTAATTAGCAATTCATTTTGTTGAATAAATAATACTTATGATTGATGATAGAACTTGTAATTGGACACTAGAAGTGGCCCTCCTGGGACTGGCTTACCAGCAAATATTAACCATGACACAGTAACGAAAAACACAGAGAATCATCCAGGAAAATGCACGTTAAACAATTGTGACACAGCCAAGGTGTTCCTTCTCAACGGAAGAAGAGCCCATCTTGAGTGTCCGATGTGTGTCCTGGGCCTGAGTTTGTTCAGTGTTTCTGGGCGCAGAGCACTGGGGCTTTCCATTTCCTCTTCAGCTTGTAATCAGCTACCCTGTTTTTTGTTTTTTTGTTCTTCTCAAAAAGCAAATTGTTCTCTGCTAGACAAGTCTATTGACTTTGAGTTACTCTTGTGATAGTGATAGGTCCTTTCTAGGTGTTGTCATCACATATGCACACAGACTAGAGGGACAAAAGGGCTTTTCCAAAAAGGTAATGATTGAAATTTTTATTTTAAATGATTCCTTAGATTGAATTCACTTTAGATTAACAGATTTTCCTGCCCAATTGATTTTCTGGCATCCATGCACTTATCCAGCAGAGATAAAATGGGGTTCATTTAGTCCACGGCTCCTAGGAAACCAAGAGCCTGGTGAACAGAACCAGCAAAGCTTCTTTCTTGCCGGCTCGGCTGGAGCAGGAGCCGGACACCAGGAGCCGGTCAGCTGCTGACCAGATGCTGCCTTCAATTAATATTCCAGCCCTCAAAGACATTTATCGCTCCCTCTCAAAAACAGAGCAGCTGAGTACTAAAGGGAAACACTAAAGCCATTTTTTGGGAGAGCATTTATAACGGCTAAATGGCTTGAAATAAATTAGCACAAAAAATAAAAATAGTTTGTACAGTATCTGTAAAACCAATTCCTACTGTTGGGAAAATAGAGGGAGAGCTTGCGTTTAACAAGCACATGCAATATGCTTCATTAAGACAGGGCTTTTTTTTTTCAATTTAAAAAGGGTTAATAAACTCCAAGATATCATTATTGCCAGTTAAACAGGTCCTGCACCATTGTAAGGGAAGTAAGAGGCTACAAAGGAGACAGTTAAAAAGAAACCAAGTGACTGTGTTGTAATGCTAACAGGCAATTAACAAACTCATGGGTGTTAATTATCTTCATACTGTATCATGTTCAATTAGCTTAGTCTCTGCAGAAAGGCAGAGATGAACAATTGCTTTGATAGGCATACAGTACTTCATTTGTAGTTAATCGGTTTAAGCCCTGTGGTTGCTAGGTTACCTTGGTCTCCAGAGATAAAAAGCTGTACAGATGCACTATGTTTAAATGACTACAGAGAACTGTTTAAACTCAAACCATGTATAACTCTTTATTGATTTTTCACAGAAGATCTCAGTTCTGATGATAAGGTTTTGATATATTTTCCTGCTACAGCCAGTTCCTTGGAGTATTGCAGAAAAAAATCTGTCAATATGCTTCTATTATGATCTCTTGATCTGTGCCTATAAAAACCTTTAGCCACAGCCCTTATTATAAATAATGGAAGAAGCAATATCTGATTTTTTTCACACTGTACTACACGAAGATTTTTTTTCATTGCCTTTGGATCCAAATTACAGGACTTCTTTCGGTACCTGTGCTCTAAAATAATAAAGAAGAATTTCTAGCTCTAATTAATTTGATTGACTTTCAGCAGGACGGGATCAGCTGTAGCATCACGAACTTTAACAATAACTACCAACTGATGGGCAGTTCACATCAATAAGACCATCACTAGCCTCTCTCTCACCTGTCACCAGGCGGGGAGTGAGCAATAACCAGCCCCCCACAGATGCTCCCCGCTTAGTGCTTTCTGCCCTATTAGCAATTTATAATGGTGATCAAGAAACAGTCAGCGGCAAATCAAGACAACTGTCTGACCACCCGTTTAATTGGCCTTGTTTGCTTTTTGATAAATGGCTCGTGACTACTATAGGCCCTTGTATTTAGACTTTTAATAGGCCACAGTGATTAGACTACCAACAGATACTAGCTCAAAATCAAGGAAAGGTGCAAAAAATGTTAATTAATATCAATAATAGGCAATTATTAGTTAGACAGAAGGACCTACTAGCTGCGTGCTCTAATGGCTCAGAACTAACTGGAAGAGAAGCCCTGCCAAATTAGCATGACTGTGGAGTCAGACTGCATGGTGAATCCTAGCAAACATCTGTTATGTTAGTAATTCAAATAGAATTCCTGCCTTTGGAGTGATATTCGCAGAGTCAGCAATCCCTCTTGGCCATTTCAAGGCACTAACAATACCCTAGTGACCAGTGTCCTTCCAAATGGGCTGTGTTTCAGGCTAGGAATTAAATTGCACCTTTTTGGGGTTGTGCTGGGAGAGCTTACAGGGTCACCGTCTGTTGGCCAGCAGAGGGTGGAGGAGAAGGGATGTGCATGGAAGCCATACTGGCCTCAGAGAAAAACGTAACGTGGGTCCTTCAGATTCAGGGAGGGACACAAGTGTTCTATGTTTGCTGTTTCATACTTAGCACTGAAATTATGACCATGTCCAACATGTCACATGAAATGTGATATATAATTCTCACAGCATGATTCTTTGTTATTCATCCCTTGAAGTGTGTGTGTTTTGGCACGTGCAATGATAAAAGGCTGACAGTATGTTTTGAAGTGTAGAAAGAGGTAAGATGGAATAGCAGTGAAGACAAGGGAATGATAAGACTTGTAAATACTGCTCCCTACACTTGTTATTTACTTTAAGGGCACCTTGGACAAAATCCAAATGATAGTCAAAGGATGTTAGAATTGAAAGGACTTAGAGATCCTTAAGTTCAGTTGAGAAGCTGAGGTCAAGAGAGGTCAACAGACGTGTAGGGCCACGCAACTGGTTAGGGCCACACAGGGCTAGGCTGCAAGGAG
This sequence comes from Smutsia gigantea, assembly GCA_032199065.1. NCBI lineage: Eukaryota > Metazoa > Chordata > Mammalia > Pholidota > Manidae > Smutsia > Smutsia gigantea. The sequence continues at coordinate 251,032 of JAVSCE010002480.1, forward strand.
ACTCTGCTTCTTCTGACTTCCCGCCCAGCACCCTTCATCTGCTTTTGCGGCCCCCCTACAAAGCGATGGGTTTCTTCTGTGCTTTAGTGTCCGGTAGATATTTCTAAAAGGCACATTGGAAATGTATATGTAGAATATGTGCAAAAAGTGCTCCCACCTATAAATGTATGACATTTATGAAGGAGCTTGCTATCAAACATACTTTAATTTTTGGATTTTTTTAAAGTTGGTTAAAGAATTCTAAAATCTACAACCACCTCCTGAGATGTGTCTCATATTAATTTCAAGAATAGATTCTTCCATCCTTTCTTTCTTTCTTTCTTCCTCCCTGCCTCTCTCTCTTCCTTCCTCCCTCCCTCCCTTTCTTTTTTTCTTTCTTTCTTTCTTTTTCTTTCTTTCTCTTTCTCTTTCTTTTTTTTTTTTTAGAAGGTTTGGATGATAATTGTTACCCTTTGTTCTGTTTTGAGCTTGTTTTCTTACTCATCTTGCTTGAGCCAAACAGGGCAAGGATCTGTGTGTGATGCCCTTTTCCTTCCCCACCAGAGGGCTGACATTTAAGACCCATTTGACTAAACATTTTCAAAATCTTAAAAAAGAAAGTGTGTGTGTGTGTGTGTGTGTGTGTGTGTGTAGGGAGATTGAATCTGCTTCTTCAAAGATAGGAATTGGATTGCGGATTGTAGCAGTTTTCTCCCTTCTCCTCTCCCTCCCCTCCATCTCCTACCTTACCTCTCACCCTCTACCCCAATACCAAGAAAATCTCTGCAGTCTGCCTCTTTTCCCTGATTGCACTGAACCATTAATCCTTTTTAGTACCACCTTGTCAAAGAAAATGGAGCTACTTTTTCATCTCTATTCCTGCAAAAATACTTTGAAAATCATCTGGTTTTGCATCTTTGTGGAAGCTATTATGTAAGTTCAAAAGTAACATTTTCAAATAATTCATTTCAGGGGATAAAAATCTCTAAAAATGATGAAAATATGACACTTTAGTTTTTTGCTTTTCACCCCTTAACAAAAATATTTGTTGAGTTCTGGGTCAGGATATGAAAGAATCATAAAGATAATGATCAGAATAGTACATGTACAAATTACTTAGCTCCTTACCATGTAGATCTCTTTATTTAACATTTTATATGTGTGAGCCATGTAATTCTCTTAATAACCCAATGGAGTAGCTGCTTAAATACCCATTTTACAAAGGAAGAATCTGAAGCCCAGCAAGTTTCTATTCAAATTTAAAAGCTTAACACTTTGTAATATAAACTATTGCCCTTCTTCTGAGGATTTTAAAGAATTTCCTCAGTTCTTCCGTGATAAAAATATACAAGATAATAAGTTTTAAACAAAGTTTGCGAAGCAACAAAAAATTGGTTCACTTCCCAATATCTTTTTCAGATGTTGCCTCTTTCAGATAGTGTTTATTATACATAAATGTTACGGTGACATTTTAAACTTTGAATTTCTAAAATGAGAGGAAATTTTATTTGTTTTCTTTTAATTGTTAGGGTTTTGGTTATTTTATTCCTGTAAATTCATTGCATTGTGTTTATTCACTGCTTAAACTATATTCCATCAAATCTAAGATGTTACAGGTTATAAGATAAACCATTATTTTATTTATTACAAAAAAAAGAAAGAAAATGTTGCCAACTAAATTATGACACAATGCTTTCTAATATTTTCCTCTGGGCTTTCAAGAGTATTGGTGATACAGCATTTTTGTAAAAGTCCTCCACTGTTACCTCTGGGATTTTCTTCCATGTCATCCATTCTGCAAGTTTTTATGCTAGTGCTTTTAATATTCTCACATGAACAGAATATGACAACTCTGTCAGGGCTGCAGACTGGCTGATGTTGATGGTGGAACACATTTGGATTTCAAAGATGTTAAAATGTGCAAAAAAAAAAAATCTAGAATCCATATGTTAGTAGACCCATCCGTTACCTGTCAGTATCCAAGTATCTGTAGAGTTCTATAACTCTCAGATAAGTAACTCTCAGATAAGGAAATCCAGCCTATTAAGATGACACATGGTCACACATGTTTTTCAGATAGCCATGTTTACAGACAAGCTGCTGGTGGCTGGTATGTTGACTAAACAGTGAATATAGTGAGAAACCCTGAAAATTCTCTTCCCAGTATGTAGCTGGATATGAGACTAGTAAATAGGATCTTTGGGGTTTCTTTACTGTATCTATTACTAAGATTGAACTATGTAATTTTTTAGAGTAAAATTCCACATGTAGCCAATTATGCCTTTAGCATTTTCATATCAAGAATACTACCATAGCTTATGAATGGAAGAAGTTCTCTAGCCTGTTGGAGCCAGGGCCCCCTGGAAAAAAAATACTTTTAAGAAGTCTTTAAAGCGGGTCTTGGACTTCACAGGTGTCAGAGTGTTTGTCTACGAAGAAGGCCCTAATCTGATTGGCACCTGTGGGCCTGGTGTGGACGGACATCAGTCTCTGCTTCTGGTGATGTGCTAGAATGCATAGAACCTACTACTCCAGAATTTCTGCTTTGTATTCTGCCTTTAGCTAGTTCTAGGCCACTTTATCCTATTTTTTTTCTCCTTGGCAAATGTTGTACTTGGATAGATACTGACATTTATTGAGTCCCTTAGTATTCATGCCTAATGCAGCCATGACTGCTAATGAGGTGTTAGTGGTCTTCCTCGTGGGAGGTCACACGTTGGTCAAGTGCCAGGGTTCTGCAGTCCTGCAGGCCTGGGCTGGAGTCACAGTGAAGCCTCTCACTGGCTGTGTGATCCTGGGCTTCCGTTTTCTCATCAATAAGATAAAGCACCATGGCACATACTCCATCTCTATTTGTAGGTATCTTAGAAAACATATGTGACATGCTTTGTCCAATTCCTGGTTGTAGTAAGTGCCCAACTAATGGTGCTCATTGCCATTATTATTACTATTATTAATAGGCTCTGTCATACTGCGAGGCACCTGGGCTGTCAGAGGTCATTGCTTCTCCAGAACTCTTTATGAAAGGATAATATTTTCAGGAATCATTTTTAACTGGTCAAATGAGATTCCACTGCTTCCCCAGTCCCTCCCCACGTTTGAAGTTTGGCTTTCCAGATAGGCACATATCTTCTGCCCCTGTGCCTAATTGCATCCATTCCAGATGTTCTGATTAGTTATGTATTGATCTATTGTTGATCCATTGTCATGGGTGTGATCTTTTAAACACAGCATGGTCAGGTGAACATTAGACTGGAAGTTGGTCAGCTTAGATCCTAGCCATGCCCTACGGCTAACAAGCCGCGTGACTTCTCTCATCAGGAAAATCCTTACTGCGTGGTGCTACCTTATGAGGCTAACCAGTCATTCTAGCGACCATTTAGTGACCATCTCAGTGCCACTCCAGAAGTCAGTGACATCCCAGGCCTTATCTCTACTCCTTGTGACATCTTTAATCCTTAGAAATGGAGAAAGTGAAGCTTAAGACTCTTTTTTTTAACTGTAAAGGGTTGTTTTAATTATGTAACATAGGCAACATAAGTCAATACATTTTTTAAGAACTTAGTAGTATGGTGTGATTCCTTCCACTGCCAATCAACTTTGCTTCTCCAAAGTGAGGCATGATCTTCAACACAAATAGTCCTTTTAAAATCAACTTTTGTTCAATCCAGTTATTATCAGTCAGTCCAATTTTCTTTTAGCTCAGCTTCTTTGCTCTCCATGAATATGGACATACTTCAAAAACTCCCCATCTGTAATCTGAGTTCCATTTCTTCAAGCAATTTACTTTGGGACAACATTTAGGGTCAGAGGAGATGAATCAGCCTGGTTCTCAATTCCAGACACCCTCTACCTGTGAGTTAAGTTCAAATCACATTCATTCCTAAGCTGTTATACCCTAAGAATAGTATAGATCATTGGGACATGCAAAAACTTAAGATTAAAAAACAATTCTCTATTAGTTCTTTCATAGGTGTAGCAGACCTGTCTTGTAGTTCTTTCCCACAGAGCTAACACAAAGTTCTGTGAGTAAAGGAAACCACATATATACTCTTATGAGGCATTTCCAACATGTAGGTCTACAGTAAAGTCCCCATCAGGATAGACCTCACGGAAGCTTAAGACTCTTAACTGTGTTCTTACTGTCTGTGTGATTTGGGGCGACATGATGAACCCTTTTAAGTCCAGGCTCCTCATCTGGGAATTAGAGGAGCTCCCGGGGCTGCTCACAGGCTTGTAGGATGGAAGGAGAGGACTATGCCGGGCCCTGGGCACGGTTACACACACAGTAGGTACTCTAAGAATGTTTGGTGATATGACTTGTCAAGCGTCACATAGCTAGAAGGGCCAAGCTAGATTTTAGTCCAGATCTGTTAGCACTTTGAACATAGGTGAGAAAGTGCTTGTTACCAAGTGCAAAGTGCGTGCCCTGTGAAGGCCTTCCTCCCGGCATAATCCTGGAAGAGGGAGCAGCGGCCTCAGCGGCCCTCTCACTCTCGGGGATTCCTCTTTCTCCTCTTCTCCCTTCTGGACTGCTATCCGCTCCCTCAGCCTCCACTGGCTGCATGGAAGGACCACGAGCATTGTTTCTAAAAAAACTGCGCTAAAATGCACATGACATAAAAGTTACCATTAGTAACTCTTGGTACTTTCATAATGTTATACAACCACCACTGCTGTTTAGTTCCAGAACATTTCCATCATTCCCAAAGGAAACCCCTTACCCAGTGAGCAGGCACTCCCGTCCTTCCTCCCGACCCCCTGGCAAAATCTGATCTGCCTTCTGTCTCTGGGGACTTGCCTATTGTGAATATTTCATATAAAGGGAATCATACAATATATGGCACTTGTGCCTGGCTTCTTTCACTTAGCAGGCACGATCTGAAGTGGGAAAGAGAGGACCTTGTCTGAAGCACTGTGGGGCTTGTCTATATCTCTTCCTTTCTTGATATCAGCTCCAGGCAGACAGTAAGGAAAAGTTTCCCACTGATTTATTTTCAGCAACTTCTCTTACCCGTTGACTCTCTTCATTATGACAGAGCTGGCTATTTCTCCGGAACCTTCCTGCCCCCACTGGCTAGGATCTGTAAGCCCATCAAACGCGGCAGAATCTGCTCACCATGGAAAGGCTCCCCCACTGTGGCACTTTGTGGGTCTTGCGTCTGTGGATTGTCCCTCTCTTCCAGTAGCGGATTGCTGTTCCTTTTCAGAATGACAAGTTTCAAAATGTCACGAAGGCAGACCTTTATCCAGCCTCCCTTATGATCTGTGCAGGAGCTCAGGCCACTCACATACACTTAATGTTATCTGGAAATGAAGAACTTAGATGTAACACCTGAGCGGAGAGCTAAGAGAGAGAATTAACAAATAACTCACAGGGTTTCCCAAGTCTAAAATGCTACATTAAAGAATAGATTTTTTTCTAATAGGGAAAAATAGACACTGAATTGCAACATATCACAATGTACATAAAATTAAGGGTTAGGGAGCGTTTACACAGAGAGAATGGTTTGGTGGTTGGAATTGAAGTCTCTGGTTCCTTGGATAATTGTATTTCTCACTGCAGTGATTACACTGGCATTTTGGTTTTACTAAAGCAACAGTAGTAATAACCCAATACACCAAAAAAGCAAGAGGAGTTGAGGTTGTGGGTAATCTCCTGAAGTCACCTGCAGTTGCACAGTTCTGTGTGTCTGAGTCGTCTTTCTATTTCTTGGGATTTTGTGGAAGAAGAAAGAGGACATCGCACATGACAGGCATCAGGGCAGCTTGTCATCCTTTTACCCATCTTGGCTTATGCATATTTGCATAGTGATTTCTGTTTGGAAATTGATTTACAGCAGTTGCAGGTGGCAGAGAAAGCTTGTTTCAAGGCAGGATTTGAAGTGGAAAAGAAAGGACCTTGTCCAAAGCTTTTTCCAAGGCAGGTCATGCTGAGTGAAGGTTCCTTGTTGGGAGAGAAAGGAATTCCCCATGGACCCTGTCTTCTCATTGCAGCTGACAGCTCTATTGCAGGCCCGGTGCCTCCCTAGCTGTCAGTCATTCGGGGGCAACCTATGACTCCAAGACCTCTCTGGGTTATTAAGGGGAAAAGCATACATGTGTCAGGCTGAAGGCAATGTTTGTGACATAGAAACTGTCACAGAGCAAAGCAGTTGAGCACCTGCCTCCCTACAGTGGCCACCAAATAATGCTGTTCCATTTAGAGGGTATTCTGTCTGAGGGGCATCTGTGGTGTGTGTGTATATGTGTGTAGCGGGGTGGGGTAGGAAAGAAAATAGATTTTCAGTTTTCTTGTTTACTTCAAACACACACAAATTTGAATGAACACCTCCATACATATGTTTGATGTTACTGCCAAATGACTATATAGAAGGATTTGACATCTGGAACCCCAAAGTCACTTGCTTCTGCTGCCTGTAAAACTGAGGTCATTGGTGCATCAGTGAGCACTAAAAATGCCAAATAATGCCACCACAGGGTTGTCGCTCCTCTACACTTTGTAAACAGATATATGTGGTATACACATATTTTCATCTCACTTATTGCCTAAATTTGAAGTTGAATTGGAAATAAATCCATCAGGAATATGTACTTAACAACACATTTAAATAGTCACCAATAGCTCTCTAATTATTTATTCTCATTTCATTTTCCCAAACTGAAGAACTCTTCTCAGCCCTCTTGAATTTCTTATCCAAGACCCCTTAAGTTGGAGAGATTGTGTTTTCTTTTTGTGTTGTGATCATCTCTAGCTGTAGCTTATTCTAAAATTGGATCTATTCCAGAGTGTAAATATTTGTTAACGGGTTTTGAAAGCAAAATACTGAATGATGCTTTAGGAGTCTTTTATAACAGGCCTAGAATAGATTTTTAAAGCAATCTGAGGACTTTTGACATATGTTTACATGTATATAGTTTTGGTGGAAAAGTTCACTCATTCACCCAACAAATAATTAGGTATGTAAAGCAGCTAATGTTTAGACATGATTATCTTGGGTGGGCTATGCTTCAAATCTGACTAAAGGGATAGGTGTTTTAAACATCCTGACTGACTTGTGGTTTTGGACTGCATTAGACTTGCTGACATGTGCTAAAAGGAGATGATGGAATTCCTCAGGGTTCTGGAAACTACACGAGATTTCCTCTCATCAGCTTCTGGATAGAGAAAGGATCATTTCTAGGAAGTTTTAGATTTACACATTTTGAAGAAACTGTGTTCAAGAAACATGGGTTTCATTTTTAGATCTGTTCTAGGGCTGATAACTGCTCAAGGACTGGGACATGTTTATTTTGGAAAGTTGCAAAAAGGGCTGTGATTCTTTAGAAACCTTGAGTATTTCTGTGCTAGTTCCTTTTAATACAGTGTGCCATTTTAATTTCAAATGTCCATTAAAATGCTTATTAGAGAGTTACTGATTAACCTTTACTAGAAGCAAATGGGTAATCAGGTTAAGTTAGGAAAATGTTATCCAATAACACTGCTTAAAGTGAAGTTTACTCCTGAAAGTTCCTAACTATCAATGGCTAGCTTGAGCATGACTCTTAACTAAGTGAGATACACTGACTCAGTTAAGTGGGAGGATTCTTTCTGTTTGTCCCTCGATGCATATGAGGTATCGGCATCTGTGAGGTATCAGTGAGGATTTGATCAGGGAAGCAGACCCCCTATGAGTGATATGGAACAAATAATTTATCATGGAGATTAGACGTGACAGAACTATGAGAACAGGTGAAGAAGTCTATTTTACCCAACAAAGCTAAATTCCTAAATGCCATTCTATAAGCTGATTTAATTTAATGTTTGATTTATTTTTCAGTATTGCTAATTGAGAAAGATATATTGGAATTTTTGAAACTTCCTGGTTATTTGAAGAAATAAACATCTAATTTTCCTAGTTAATTTGCTTAATTTTTCTTTTTTCCACTCCCTATTTATTTTTACCTGTTTGCGAGAAATTTGTGAAATAGTTGATGTATATCTGTTACAGATGAAATACTCTGTAAAGTTTAATGCCCATAGTACATTTATTATTTATCTTCTTATTTATATCACTATTCTTAATACTAGTGATTTACTTAAATTAGGATTTATTTACTGATCAGGCTGTATTATATGAAGGCCATTTTTATGTTTAAAACTGAAAACTTGTGGTCTAGACATACATTTGATATACAAACACCATTATTTACTTTGTCAAATATTAATAAAACCAAAAGATGTTTTATGTTATTGCTATTCTTTCCCCTATTATGAATCTCATGTTGGATTCAGTGTCTAACTAGGTAACCAGAACTAGCTGATGTAATACACTAAAATGTATTAAATATTTACTTATGTCCAAGGCACAGTGCAGTGGGGTTGAGGGGCTGGTCATGGTAGTGAAGCATAATGGTTATGATGTAAACTTACATTTTCTAAGCTATCTTTGATTTTTCTCCTAATACTTAGGTTAGATTTATTTCCTCATGGCGCACTAAAAACTTATTCATTGTGTGTGGGAGACCTGTTAATTGACTCGCTCAAACTGAACCAGTGGGCACTGTTGTGGCTTTGTATGGGTCACTTAGCTGAGGTGGAACATTTCCTGCAGTCCCCTTCCCTGTATGGTCCTGGGTCAGGGTTGCCCACAAGAGAAATTTACCTGAGATTTGGGAGGCAGCAGCCATTATGCTCTGAAAGTCAGTATAGGACTCCGTTGCAGCTCATGACCATCACCACTGATCTATGTGTATCCTGGCTTGCCTGACTGGCAAGTCCGAGCTCACAGTTCTGGCTAGATCTCTTCCTTCAGCTCATCTGAGTCCTGAGCCAGGCCGAGGGGAAGGGCATCAGCTTCTCTTTCAGGGCTCCTGCTTCACTGAGGATGGGGGTGATGAATGACAAAAGGGGGTCCCAGTTTGTCTTCACAAGTTCCAATTTGTCTTTTTTCCTTCCTGCTTTATATCCAGCTTTTCTTCCTGACTGCTGGCCCTGCAGACCTACAGCAGTTGATTTCAGTCCTACCACCAGATTTCTGTCAACTTCTCCCCAGTCCCTCATTTTCATAATAAATCCCCTATTCCATACCACTTACAGTCTTCCTGCTTCCTTCTTTAACTCTCACTGACACAGACACTTTGTATCAGGGGTCTAAAAATCAAATGTCCCAGTGGCCATGTAGGAACGTGAATGAGCGCAGCAGGTCTGATGTAAGGAAATGCATGCGGCCTTCTCAGGCTGGTTTTTTTCCCCACTTTTGGTAGAGATGTGGAATCAAAGGCATATACCTTTATAGTAAGAAAAACAACAGCAAGAGCATACTGATAAATGGCAACTGATTCTTGGCTGAGTATCAAGGAGGCAACAGGGAGAGGTGGGAATTGCCAAACTGGAGAAAGTGTATCTCAATGAAAGGGGAAGCCACAACTCAGCTCCAGCTTACTGTCACCATGTTTCAATGAAACCCCAAACTGAATTTTTATGTGACGTTTCCTGATTTTTAATATGTTGACTAATTACACACACACACACACACACACACACACACAAAACCATAACCATGGGCCAAAGATACACATGTAGGTTGTATTTTGTAAGGGCTTCTGCTCTCAATGGGCAGATTATTGGCTAAGAGCCCAGCATGAGTTCAGAGGGATATAAACAGCAAAAGGATTGTTGGGGAGGAGGGATGCCCCCAGCACTTTTGTGGGGTGGACAGTATAGATCAATAGACAACTCAATGGGAAAAATAATGAAGTTTTTGCTCTGTATATGTGTGTGTGTGTGCACGTGTATGTGCACGTATGTGAAATCATCTAATTCACTTTCATTATAATTTGTATTATACCCAGGGATTTCACAAATGCTATTTCATTTATTCTCATGTACTATCTTACCTACTACCTTGGATGTGAGGTCAAAGACAAACTGCTCTTGGTTCTTGCCCTCAAGACTTGCAATCCATGGGGGAGACTAATATGTTCACATCCAACTATAAAACAAAAATGAGTGTGCAAAAGTGTCACACTGGGGAGATGGATTTTGAAAAGTGGAAATGGGGAATGGGAAGGGTATGGGTGACACAAAAGGTTTGAGCAGAGGCACGAAGGAGAATTTGGAGATGTCAACAGTAAAAGCTGCTATAAAGAACAAATCAGTAGCAAATATTCTACTAACACACTTAAATTCATTTGTGAGTTCCTGAAATGGGGAGGGGGGAGTCTTTAACCTACTTTAATTTATGGTCAAAATGTGATCTCAAAAGCCTGCATTCAAGTGACCTCAGCTTGAGGTGAGAAAAGTCAAACAACACCCAGTGTCTATGGTAAGGGAAGGGGTGTTGTGCTGAGTCTAGAATTCAAGGTCCAGAAATGACAGCCAGATGTGTCTAGAGAGAGAATCAAATGCTCTTAGGTTTGATGATATCCTACGAAAGGCCAGACAGTGGACAGGCGAGGACTGATACCAAGAGCTCTCAACTGCCAAAAAGGACAACAAATACATTTTAAAGGGTTTGAAATAAGTAATTAACTGGGCTCTATGTATATAATCCAGAATATTTGACTCAAATCTGATGGTGTCTCCTGTTACTTAAGTCTCTTCATGGTGTCTTCAAGTTCAGACTCCTCTGTGGTGTGAGATCAAGGCCCCTAACCAACTGGCTTTATTCACCAGACTGGTGTCTATTCCGTCCCTGTTCCCAGTCTCCCCAGCTATGGGACACTTAATTTTCTAGCCCTGAGGCACTACTTGCAGTTATCTTGATGTCTCACACCTCTGTACCTTTGCACACTTGGCATGTCCGTCCCTCTCTTTATTATCCTTCAAAATCATCTCAAAATATTCTGTGGCTCCATGATGCTCTGGTAGATCTTTCTCTGCTAACTCCCTACTGTATATAGTTGAATTTCTGCATGTACTATGTGATAATTATTTACATACGTGTCTGTTATTCCACGTGCATGATTAAATGTGCTGACACATTCATTCATCAGCTCTTTACTGAGTGGCTACTCTGTAAGACACTGTATGATGTGTTGTGGATACAACAAGAAAAAGGATAGATCATGTTCTTGAACTCATGAAGCTTCTACTAGAAAAATGTATGTTGAACTGAAATGAATTCACAGGACAACTTTAACTTTAGTCCACATTTTATGCATTGACAAGACACTCACTTTGTTAAGTCATAATTTCAATCTGTCTTAAATTTACTATTTTGTAGTAGTGTTCACCCAGCATGTTGAATTCCTGATTATTTCACTCACAGAGCTTATTCCTGCCACATTCTCTTGGTAATGGTGTTTGGATGTTTAGGAGATTTGTGATTTTGTAGATCTGGGGTATATTTGGGCTGTCTTTCTACAGAGGCTTGGGTTGTGGTTAGAAGAGGGATCTATTTTCAGTCTTGGGTACTGGGGTTCCACTTTCCTAACTCTCACCTGCCTTATTTGTCCTATTTAGGATGTGCCATTTAACCCTGTATCTCCTAGGGTGCATCTGTTTTAGGTTATTTTATATCTTACAGACATCTGGCCACATTTTCCCCCCAGACCATCCTTAAACCTGTCTGATTCAGTCTTCGTACTTCTTTCAGCCATTGGCCCTTTATTCTATGAAGCATTCTGTAGAAAGGAGGCAGCTTTTTTCTGATTCTGCCTCCCTGCAAAGCTCTGTAAAGTGTCAGTTCTGTCTGAGTCTGGCAATTTGGAACAGAGTACTTCTTATATTCAATGTTAGTGTTGATATGTACACAATCCTTTTTTTTTTAATTACCTGTTTGGCCACATTCTAGAATAGTATTTTTCAAACTGCAGGTTGTAAAAATGGCTATGAAATACATTTAATGCCATAAATAGCATTAGAAAACATGATTGAATAAAATAGAAAACACTGGATTGCATCGTGTGTTTTAAGGGTAAGTTTTTAATTTGTCATACATAGAGATGCATGTGTGTATTGGGTTGTAATATATCTCTTTGTATGGAGTTGGTAAAAAAAAGTTTGGAAAACATGGCTCTGGAACAATCCATTTACATTTTTTTTCTCTTTCCTTTCTCCTGTTTTAACTCTGGTTCTAAAACAAGGGTCTTTTTGATATGCACTTAAATTATTTTATTTGGCTGTTTACATTGATTAAACTGAGCAATTGAGTAGGTCACCAGTTTTCTTTCTATTGTTCATAGGCTTATAAACTTGAATCTTGTAAGCTTTTAAAGACCATACTTAATGGAGTATGTTTATTTTGATAAGACATTTAAATTATACTCCTTGTAACATTTTGGCAGTTCCCTCCCTTTCTTTGGAAACTTCTAGTTCTTTAGTGACCAGGGATCTTTTTCTTGGTTAAACTTTAAAGGAAGATCTAGACAAACATTAGTTAACAACAAAAAGAGGAACAAAAAAACAATCCTTTAACTAGTTTAATTGCTTCAATTAGCTAATCAAATTATTTTATACCATACCCAAAATTATGTAGCAGACAATGTTATTTAGTTGCTAATGATTTAAAGAATATTTGCTCAAAAAGCATTCATATACCCCTACTTTTACTCCAGACTAACTTGAATAAACTGCTTTGATGCTATTTAAAATAAACAGTAACTCTAAAAGGACGAACTATTCTAAAGCACACATTTTAATAGGGGAAACTCAATTCTTTATGGCATTTGGATATTATGGAAAATCAACTTGCCTCTTTAAAAGGTCCTTTAAAGGGGAACTAACGAAACAGAAGGCCCCAGAAGAGCTGAATGTAGTGCAAATTTCTGAATGAACCTCTTAGGATTTGTTTTTAATCGGAATATTTAATAGCGTGGCATTGCAAAATTTGAATTATGCTACTCAATTTTAATGGTTAATCTGTTTAAAAAATACACAAGCTTAATTGTGACATACGAAAGTCCTTATTTAGGGTAGATTTCTAATTTGAGTGCCGTCGTCCCTGCTGTGTAAAGAGTCTCCTGGGTGCAGATTTTTAAGAATGTGTGCGCCTTTACATCTCGCCGAGTAACAATTCGTTGTTGCAGAGTCTGCCCCAGCCGCTCTGCAAGCCAGGAGCAGACAATAGATCCATCCTAATGGAGTTGTGTACTTGCCATCTGTAGGAGCAGCTGCTGGCCTACATCTGCACAATATGCTGGGATGGGGAGCTCCGCTAATCTGCATAATAAGGAGGAGGCTCATTCCACTCCAGCTGATGATCACGAGCAATCGATGCACTTCATTCCCTCACTGACAAGCACAAGGAGCTGCTTTCCTGTTCTGGGCAGAGAGGGGTCACGTGAGACGGGATGGCCTGGGGCTGAGAAGCACTGTGCTTACAATCTAGGGTTGTGTCGGCCTGCTGGGACCTGGTTTGGTCTTTCTCTTGAGTCATGCTGACACATAATGCAAGAATCTTGGGAATCGGGACGAAAAGGCAGTAGCACTTTACTAAGACTGCTAATCAGAAGTGCTTTGGGAGCAATTAGAGTATTGATCAGTTTGCATTTTAAAATGTCCCCTTTGTGGGAAAAAGGGCACAAGCAAGTTTTTGGTTTAATTGTGAGCTACTTTGAGTCATTTGGTTTTCATTGATTTTTTTTTTTTAAGCTGCACAATGCTGAGATCTGACTTTTGACTTTTATACTATTAACACACATTGTACCCCTATTGTGAAATAGGCAGACTATGTGAGTAATGATCAAATTTATGTTTCTTTTCACTTATAATGTCAGTATGAAATGACTCAGTTTGGAAGGCAGAGGAACTAGTAGTAGAAAGGAAAATGACTATTGAAATGATGTATTTCTAGAATGGCCTAACGTCACCTGCTTATGAAAGGAAATGCCCAAATGGCTTCATTTCTCTAGAAAAATCGTATACTTATAAATATAATTTGACTTCATAGGGTTGATTTAAAGGTTAAAGCATTTGAACTTAGGTGACCAGGACTGACGAAAGTATTTTAAATCGAATTGTAACTTGCCATTCTTTATAATGTCTTGTTATAAGAAGTGGCGAGACTACTTTATCTAATTTCTTGCAGGAAAAATATTTGCATAATTCACCACCCATCAATGAAGAACAAGGAAAAGAACATTAATTTATGGAGATGGAAGACGGGCTGAAGAAATAATTGCTTCCATCAGTGAACAAAGCAGCTCACTTAAGCATTCATTTCACCCTTTTAATCAACACCATTTGGTTAAATAAGATAGCATCTCCTTGTGTGATTTGGAAGAAAACTTTATTGAAAGTAATTCCCTTTAAGTACAATCAATATTGGTGTATAGCGATGATGAGAGAAAGGTCTGACATCTCAGGGAAATACTGGTCAAAGGTTATCTGAACTCTTGTTCTGGAAAGCTAGAACAGTGGACTGGTTCTCACCCATACAGTTGACCAACCCTCCCTGTGCTACGATTAAATGAGCTGAAAGCATTCTTCCTTGGTACTCCTGTATATCAAGAGACTACCTTTATTCTTGTTAAAAATAGGAATGGCAGACTGCTCCAGAATTCCTCCAGAAGTTTTGGGAATCACTGAATGACACACACAAGGAAGAAAAATAATAGCCTGAGTTGACTGCAGATGTGGGGTCCCTTCATTAAAAAACTGTATTAATATTCCCAGAAAACAAAGGCAATAGGGGCATAATTATAGGAATAAACTAGAAGATCATTCGAGAAAGAAAACATGTCACTAAACTAAATCTCTAGTTGGATTTCATCACCCTGTTAGTGTCTACACAGGGCATATCACTGTCTGTAAATATTTGGTTCATTTGTTTGCTTGTTGATTGTCTTTTTCCCCAAACTTGGATGGAAGTCCTAAGAGAGTAGGAATATTTCCTGCTGTATTCCCAGCATCTCATAACAAAATATATCCTCAATAAATATTTTTTGAACAATTGGTAAAAATTGTCCCAACACCCTAGTCTTTGCCCCCGAAAATGACAATATTTCATAACCTTTTAGGAGCAGTTCAGAATGATCATTACTACATTCAGGTAATTTTTATGCCAATATAAAGCATCCCTAGCTGAGTTTGGAAACCTGTGAAACCTCAAAGACTGGTCATGCCAATGAAAATCCATGAATCTCTTAATAAAGTATAGAACTTTTTTTTCAGAGTCTCAGAAGGTAAGGTCTCAGTGTAAATACATGCATCTCTGTGCAACAAGAAAAATAAAGCTCTATTTCCATTTATTTCTTGTCAAGAGAGATCTGAATTGATCCTAGAAGTGCTCTTGAATCAGGGACAGGATAGTATCAGTCAATTCTGAAGAGTTTTTCTGAGCCCAAGATCTACATCATTTGCTTTCAACCCAAGCCGGTTCTAAGAGAGATGGGCATAGATTGGGAAGTTGCATATAAATAAATAATTCATTCAGTTATTTCATCCATCCCTCCATCCAATATTATTTCAGTGCTTACTATGTGTCAGGAACTTTTCTGGGTGTGGGATGCCCTGAGTGGGTTCTGCTTTGTGTCTCTCTTCAAATCCTAGGAATGTCTTCTGAAGAAACTTCATGCATGAGATGAAGAGTTATGTGATTTCGTGGTTTTATAAAGACTCAGGGTCCAGACTTGAACCAGTTTTGTAGGGAGGCATGAAGTTTCATCACTCTGAGGATTGTAAATGGTCCCATTAAAAAACAACAAAACTGTCCCCAGTAAATATTTTTATCATAAAGGACTTTAAGATTTTTCCCTGGAATTTATAAAATTTTTTGATTGTTTTCATGGGTGGAATTTTTTCTTTTTATTTATATTTTGTAATGGGCTGTTGATAATATACATGACAGCTGTTGAAATGTAATTATTTCCAAATAATCTCCCTCACGGAGCCCTATTATTCTAACACCTCTAAGTCTTTGTTTTGTTTTTAGTTTCTAAGTATATAATCACATCAATAGTTAAAACATCTTATTTTTGTTTTTTTCTCATATTTTAGATAAAATGTTCAGAACATCATTAAATAATAGTCGTATGATAGGCATCCCTCTCTTGAACTTATGTTTCAGGAATGTCGGTGATAAATGATGATGTTTCTAATGATTATAATAGTTGCCATGTGCTGAGTATGGACTGTGAGGTATAACTGAGGATTTGTCTATTTCTTCTTCCATTTCAATCATTTTTACCTCATGTATCTTGAAGCTCTGTTATTAGGTGAATATACATTTAGGGTTGTTACCTAAATTTGGTGTTTTGACCCTTTTATGATTATGAAAAGGCCCTCTTTCTCTGCTGATGTTTCTTATTCTGAAGCCTATTTGGTCTATATTAATATAGGTACTTCTTCATTTGATTAAAATATTTCCTTGGTATGTTTTTCTGTTCTTATACTTTTAACCTATTTGTGTCTTTGTATTTTAAATTGGTTTCTTTAGACAGCATGAATTTAGGTCTTAATTTTTATTCCATCTGATGAACTGTGCTTTTTAATCAGTGTATTTATAGGTCATTTATACTTAATGTAATTATTTATATGGTTGGATTCAAAGCTATCATCTTACTATATGTTTTCTATTTTTCCTATTCTTTTTTCTTTTTTACTCTTTTCCTGCCTTCCTCTGGATTGAGTATTTTTTATTATTTTATTTTATACCATGGCTGGCTTATTAGCTATACCCTTTCATTTTATTTTTGTAGTGGCTGTTTTAGGCCTTATAAATCTTTAACTTATCACAATCTGTCTGCAAATAATATTATACCATTTCACACGTAGTGTAAGGTTCCTACAACAGTATACTTCCATTTCTCCTGTCCTATCTTTTGTGCTGTTGTCATATACTTTAATTTTCTCTATTTTCGAAACTCCAGAACACATTGCTGTTTCTTCTTTAAACAGTCAATAATCTTTTAAAGAGATTAAAAATTAGGAAAATGTCTTTTATATTTTTCCACATATTTACTGTTCTAACACTCTTAAATCCTCTATAAATCCAAATTTCCATTTGGTGTAATTTTCTCTCTGTCTGAAGTACATTTCTTGTTAAAGGAATTTCTTGGGACATTACAAACTTGCTGCCCATAAATTCTTCCAGTTTATTGGTCTGAAAAATTCTGTATTTCACCTTAATTTTTGAAAGCTATCTTTGCTAGTTATTGAATTCAAGGTTGACAGGGTTTTGTTTCATTTTGTTTCATCACATTAAAAACATTCTATTCTATTTTGACCTATGTAGTTTCTGATAAGAAGTGTTAGCTCTTATTTTTTTTTCCTCTGTGTGAACATTTTTTTTAATAATTAAAAAAATTTTTTTTTGACTGCTTTTAAGATTTTCTATCACTGATTTTCAGAATTCGATTTTGAGGTGCCTTGATATAGCACTGTAACATATGTTAGGAATTATTATCATACACTCCTCTAAGTCAATCTTTTCTAATTTAAATATAAGTAGATAGGAAAATATAGATACCATGAGGAAAATAGTACAAAGTGAAGGAAAATTCACTGCTATAAGCTTTAATGTATTAACTCATTAATCCTCACCACGATATATGTACTATTAATTCCTTTATACATAAGAGCCATAGAAAGAGTGACTTTCCCTGGATCACACAACTTGTGAGTGGTAGAGCCAAGGATATAAACCAGGCAACTTAACCATTGCCTCATTATCCATCTTGGGGGGTATTGGTCATATCCACCTCACAGACCTCCTGTTTTGGGTGTGAGATCCAAGACAGATACTTCAGAGCAGTTTCCAGAGACCAGCCAGCTGATCTAGGTCAGCCCTCCTAAGACAAGATGGACTTCTCTCTTCATTTTTTGCTTGATTTTTTGACATTTGAACAGACAGAGTAAAAGGAACACCATAATTCCCAGACTGAACTCCAAGGTTCTTCCTGCTCCTGCCTCTCTCTCTATAGAGCTTACTGTGTCCTGGTAATGCAGCAGTCCCTAGTGGCTACTTCATTGCTATGTAGTTATTTTTTGGGAGTTGTGCTGCCTGACCGGCACTGAAGAGATGTAACAGCATTTTGGCTGTGGAGAAGTTCACCAACAGGGCAAAAAAATAGCTTAGTTTTCCTGTTTACTTGCATAGATATGGGGTGGTTAAAAAGATCTTCCCACCTATTTTGAGATGTGCTTAGCACAGAAGGGCCCCAAATTTGATTGCCCACCCCAGTTCCCTTGACTATGTGGAAAATCCTTTCAGATTCTGACTTGGAAGATTTTAGTCCTTGTCTTCAGTGGTCTGGTGGATTCTCTCATTTATTTTTCTCTGTTTAGAGTGAGTTTGGGAGAGGTTATGTCAGAGGCTACTGACCTCATATATTTTCAAAACAGAAACCTCTCATTTATACAGGAAATTGTCATGAAGTAGTTCAGTCCATGAGGTTTATCTGTGTAAAACCAGATAAATTCCTCTTCATTACTCAATTTTTTAAATGTTAAAAGTACTGTACGGTAAAATGGACTTCTCCCCATGTACCGTTGGGTGTACTGTTTCATGAATTTTAATACATCAATAGACTTGTGTTACTGCTGCCACAACTCCTTACAGAACAGTTGCATCATAGAAAAACAAACAAACAAACAAAACACAACAAACTTCCCTCTGGTACAGTCACACCATTGCCTTACCCTTGTCTCCTAGCAATCACTGAGCTGTCCTCTGTCACTACTGCTTTGTCTTGTCATGAATGTCATAGAAATGGGCACATGCAATATATAAACTTTTGATACTAGATTCCTTCACACAGCATGTCTTTGAGATTCATTCAAGTTATTGCATGTATCCATAGTTTCTGAGGAGTATTCCATTCTGTGGATGTACTATAGTTTGTTTAGCCATTTCTCTGTTGAAGAATATTTGAGTTGTTTCCAGTTTTTGAAAATTATGAATAGATCTGCTATAAAATTTATGTACAGGTTTTTGTGTGAGCGTGAGTTTTCATTTCTCCTGAGAAAATACTCAGGAGTGGGATTGCTGGTTCATATGGTGAGTGTATATTTATCTATTTATGAGAAGCTGCCTGTCTGTTTTCCAGAGTGGCTCTACCATTTTGCATTCCCAAGAGCATGAGTATTCCACTTGCTCCATATCTTTACTAGCACTTAGTATTATCAGTATTTTTAATTTTAGCCATCCTAGTCTGTAGCAGTGATATATCATCATGGTTTTAATTTGCACTTCCCTAATGGCTGATAATGTTGAACATTGTTCATGTGCCTATATCTTTGGTGAAGTGTCTCCTCAGGTCATTTGCCCACTCTCAGTTGGTTTGTTGTTTTCATACTGTTGAATTTTCAAAATTCTTTACATATTCTGAATACAAGTCCTTTGTCAGATATGTGATTTGCAAATATTTTCTTCCACTGTGTTACTTTTCCTTTCATGCTCTTAAAAATGACTTTCAGTGAGAAAAAGTTTTTAATTTCAGTGATGTCCAATTCATGTTTACTTTTATAGATCATGCTTTTGTTCTCATGTCTAAGAACTCTTTGACTAACTCTAGGTCAGGAAGACTTTTCTCTTATGTTTTTTTTTAATAATTTATTTTGGTATCATTAATCTACAGTTACATGTGCAATATTATGGTTATTAAACTACCCCCTTCTTCAGCCCCCCACACCAACCCCATTACAGTCACTGTCCATCAGCATAGTGAGATGCTATAGAGTCACTACTTGTCTTCTCTGTGTTATACTGCCCTCCCCATACCCCCCCTACATTATGTGTGCTAATCGTAATGCCCCTTTTTACCCCTTATCCCTCCCTTCCCACCCATCCTCCCCAGCCCATTTCCCTTTGGTAACTATTAGTCCGTTCTTGGGTTCTGTGAGTCTGCTGTTGTTTCGTTCCTTCAGTTTTTTTTCTTTTGTTCTTATACTCCACATATGAGTGAAATCATTTGATACTTGTCTTTTTTGGCTTGGCTTATTTCACTGAGCATAATACCCTCTAGCTCCATCTGTGTTGTTGCAAATGGTAGGATTTGTTTTCTTCTTATGGCTGAATAATATTCCATTATGTATATATACCACATCTTCTTTATCCATTCATCTACTGACAGACACTTAGGTTGCTTCCATTTCTTGGCTATTGTAATTAGTGCTGCGATAAACATAGGGGTGCATATGTCTTTTTCCAAACTGGGCTCCTGCATTCTTAGGGTGAATTCCTAGGAGTGGAATTCCTGGGTCAAATGGTATTTCTATTTTGAGTTTTTTGAGGAACCTCCATACTGCTTTCCACAATGGTTGAACTAATTTGCATTCCCACCAGCAGTGTAGGAGGGTTCCCTTTTCTCCACATCCTCGCCAACATTTGTTGTTGTTTGTGTTTTGAATGTTGGCCATCCTCACTGGTGTGAGGTGATATCTCATTGTGGTTTTAATTTGCATTTCTCTGATGATTAGTGATGTGGAGCATCTTTTCATGTGCCTGTTGGCCATCTGAATTTCTTCTTTGGAGATGTGTCTATTCATGTCCTTTGCCTATTTATTAATTGGATTATTTGCTTTTTGTTTGTTGAGGTGCGTCAGTTCTTTATATATTTTGGATGTCAACCCCTTATCGGATATGTCATTTATGAATATATTCTCCCATACTGAAGGATGTCTTTTTGTTCTGGTGTCCTTTGCTGTACAGAAGATTTTCAGCTTGATATAGTTCCACTTGTTCATTTTTGCTTTTGTTTCCCTTGCCCGGGAAGATATATTCATAAAGAAGTCGCTCATGTTTATGTCCAAGAAATTTTTGCTTATGTTTTTTTCTAAGAGTTTTATGGTTTTCTCTTATGTTTTTTTCTAGTTGTTTTATAGTTTTATGTTTACCTTTGGATCTCTGATACATTTAGAGTTAATATTAGTATAAGGTATGTGAGATTTAGTTTGGGTTCATTCTTTGCATATAGATGACCAGTTGTTCTAACACCTTTGTTGAAATCTGTTTTTATTAATCAGCTAATAAATGTGTTTACATTTTGAGAATAGTGGTGAATATTGAAAACCAGCATCTTTGACCTTTCAGACAACATCAATCAGTCAATAAGTCAGTCTGACAACCAATCAGTTAGGCATTCAATCATTTAGTTACTCTACAAATCTATATGGAGTGCCTGCCTAGTGTATGGCATTCTGCAAAGTGCCAGAGTTTTAAAAATGTCTGGACATGGTTTGTTTTCCTCCAGTGTTTCAAGGGAAACAACTGGGGCAAGCTTACAATATCAATCCGTGTGCAAAAGAAGACTCTCTCTGACTTATGTTATGACTTTAGTGATCCTTTATTTAATATCTAGTCACACTGTGTGAGCTCCTTACTTTTGGCTTCTTCCCCTCAAGTCACTCATCTAATCTCTAAACATAAGTGGTTGAAGGAGTATACTCTGTGAGGGAAACTGAAGGTGAATCCTTTCACCACAGGAAATAAATACGTTTGTTTTGTGTGTAATGACTCTTGGTTTCTCAGATTTAAAATTTGGACTTTTGCATAGTAGATTTTCTTAAAATGAGGCAAATTAGCACCAAACTTACCATTCTTTTCCCATGTGGAGGCTGGAGCAGTAAACCAAATCTCCTAAATGCACTATAGATAAAAGTGCTTGGGCCCATAAGTCATGTAATTCTAGTTATTTTCAGTAAACTCATGATCTGAACAATGTTGAGAAATAGAAAGTTGAAAATTTTCCCTAAAGGTTAGACTCAATAAATAGGTTGGCTTTTGAGAGAGTAGCTAGGGGATCATATATTAAGTTGTGAGACATTAACTATCTCTCTTGTCTTTATCAGAAAGCCTTTTTTTTCATTTTAATTGACATTGCATGGTTGTTAGATTGATAATGAGATGGAGGCAGCTGGATTCCAGTTTGGGTGGCATTTATGTTGGTCAGCTTGGGCTCTGATACCTTGGTACCTTCCCTTCCCTGTTTATTTTGTTGTGTGCAGAAAACCAATAGGAAGTTGCAGGAGCATGACTTATAATGCATCATAATAAAATAGTAAAAAAAAAAATAAAACTAATGATAATAGTAGCTAACATTTATTGAGCACTTATGTATATGTCAGGTACTCTTTGAAGCTCTTTATATAAATAAGCATATTTAATTCTTTCAATAACCTGCTGGAATAGGGATCATTATCATTCTCACTTTATAGATGGGAAAATCAAAGTGCAGAGATGAAGTGGACAGAGTCTAAGAGAGTCCCTAGTAATTCCCACTCCTAGTATTACATCTGTTCATCACTCACCTTGAGTGTGGGATGGCCTTGTGATGTACTTGTAATTAACAGAACACAGCAAAGGTGATGGGAAGCTACTTTGGTGATTAGACTACATGAGATAGTGCCTTCTATCTTGTTAGCAGAATCTCTCCCTTGCTAGCTTTGATGAATCAACTTGCCATGTTAGGGAGGTCTGTGTATCAATACAATTATTTTCCCACCCAGAAGGACATTTCAGAGACTTAAACCATTGTCATTCCTGCTACCCCACAACCTATAGACTTTAACTTTCCAATATCTACTTAGGAACTGAGACCCTCAGTCTGATAGCCCTTGAATTTGAAAAACCAAAATTGTGCCAACAGCATGAGCTTGGAAGCAAACACTCCCCCACCTAACCCTTCAGATAGGACTCTAGCCCTTGATGGCCCCTTGATTGCAGTCTGTGAGAGACCCCAAGCAGAGGACCCAGCTAAGCTGTACTGGACTCCTAACCGGGGCTGGGAGATAATAAACATGTGTTGTTCTAAGCTGCTGAGTTTGTGATAAGTTGTTATGCAGCTGCAGATAACTAATGCAAGAGACATAAAGTAATTTGCCCAAAGTCACATATCAGTCAGGCTACAGGCCATGGATTCCCTCTTAACAATCATCTCACATAGAAATATTCCCAAATAATTTGCCACATGGTATTGGACTTTTCATTTAGAACATTGGAAGTTTTCCCCATATCCTTAAACAGTTCTTTGAAAGAGAAACTGTATTTTTAATACCTCAGGATTCTGAAGGAATTGATTCTTTGGTTTTAATATCAGTCTATTTTTATTCTGAAGGGAAATAAGGCCAGACAGAGAGGACTTTTTGCTGGAAGATCAGTTGGGGACCATTTCTAACATCCAAATACCAGCCAGTTTGAAAAGAAAGATGAATGTGGAGGGTGAGCTCTTTCTTAGAGGTGCATGTAATAAAAAGTGGTTTGACTTTATTTATTTATTTATGAATTTAAAGACTGTCATGAGCTGTAACTTCATGTCTTTTTAAATGTATGGGAAAAAATAAAATAAACATGCAAATCAACAATACATTAGCATCCCTGATGGTAGCTAAGTTCTTTCCCTCTCTTTTAACATTGCTTTAATGGCACATTGTGTGCTAAAAAGACTGTCATGACCCCTGAGAGGCCCCTCCTTGCCATTATCACCACCCAAGTAAAAAATGCAGCCTTCTCAGGAGGCCTTAATCTCTGAAACCTCTTGTTCTAGTGATGGAAACACATAGGTTTATTTTTCTACATAGAAGACCTGTTAAGGACATTTGAACTTGAGTTATCCACAGAAAGAACTTCAACAGGATTTCTGCAGCCAAGGAGCCCACAGATTCTAAGGTGCTTCCTGCTGTCAGGATGGCTTTCTCAGGTTACTGTTTCTTCTGTTAACCTGGATGGACTGATGTTCTGAGTAGAAACTTTTAGACAACCTGAATGTTGGATGAATGTTGGATACCTCTGAATATAGTAAATAAAGCAATAAACACTGAACTGTGTTCCTACAGTGACTAGGGATGTTTAAAGCTGACAGCCATGAGAGATTGTGGTGGATTTTTCTCTACACTTTGTAATTCTATCCTCTCATGGGAGTTACACCCCTCCTCCAGTCTTTCTTAATATATGAGGCATATATTCAAAATACTTAGGATTTGAAGATGAGAATGCTGACAATCATCAACTGGTCATTCCTTCTATATGCTGTGATATTTGCTTGAGGAAAAAAACTATGAATTGAGGTTTTCAGACAAGTCCTTTCTGATTTTGAACTACAATAAAGCCTCATTCTCTGGGGACATTTCTGAGAGCTCTCATACTTACAGCTTTGAAAGTGTCCCTTATAGAGCTGAGAATGTCTTTTTGGCCACATTTCTGGCCTCTTTAGAGTTTAGAAAACATTTTGGTTTCTAAGTTTAAAATTTTAGGATGATCTAGGTCCATTTACTCCTGGCATAACTTGAAGGAAGACCAAATTAAAAGGCTCTTGGAAATCTTTTATAAGACCGTGCATTCAGACCAAGACTGGGATGAGTTAGGTGTGTATGAACCAGAAACACTTGGATGATGGCTCCCTTAGCGAGCAACTGTGGTTTTAATGCAGCACTGGAATGCAGTTACGCTCAGGTGGCAAAGGAAGATTGCTGAACTCTGAGCCCAATTTGCTGCCCACTTTTGCTTTCTGGGACGGCTGTCATGGTGGACCAGTAAGGCAAGGTCCTGTGGGCAGCAGCTGGGTACTGGTGGACTCACCCCATGCATGCAGATACCACATTGGTTGGGGGCCTGAGTTCCAAAAATGTTCAAATCCCATATTCTGTCTCCTTTTACAGCGATATGGGGGTTGTGTGTGTGAGCTCTGAAGTTTACATTGCTCCTCCTATACTTACTAACTGCTTGACCTTGGGTAATAGTGATGTGGTCTCGCAACTCACAGTTTTGCATTCTGAAACATGGGGACTATAATAAATAGGAGCCATTACCTAACTGCTCTGAGAATTATTGAGGTTGAATGTGGGGAAGCCTTGAGCACAATTTCTGGCATAAAGGAAGTGTTCAATAAATGTTAGGTATTATTGCTGACTTAACCATCACTATAATTTATACAGACGTTGTTATAATTCTAGTAATGGACCTAGGTGGATTATGCTGTCATCCTCAGAATGTTTTAATAGCTGATTTGGAAGTAGATTGAGAGGTCTGACCAACAGGATCATCATCCAGTGTGGTACCATTGGTGCATAAGCCCTGACTGGATGGCTGTCAGACTGGATTCAAGACCTGGCACTGCCCACCTGCCTCTGCCTGGCTGTAGAACATTGTGGAATAACCTCAGACCTGGAAACTGCAGAGAGGGCTGCTGACCCCAGGCTTCAGCCGCACTTGTTCTGAAAGCCCCATGACAAGGCCTCCGTCCACATCAGCAGTCTGCAGTGAGCCTCTTTTTGCTAAATGTGCACAGATGGGTGGTTCTTTTATTAGCCAGTTATGACTGGGGTGTTCCATTTAAATGTGCATTTTGTTGTGAGGCAGACACTGGGGCTGTAAACTCCCAGTGCCATCCTCGTGCTTCATGGATCTCGAATGCTTCACAATATAGTATTCTCACTGATGGGGATTTTACAAAGCCAAAGAAACTAGTAGAGAAAGGAAAATTTGGTGTGCAGGAAAGCTTCAAAGCAGCAGTCCTTGCTCCTCACCACCATCAGCCCCAGCTTATCGGTCAGCTCTGTCTTTCTTGCTCCCTGGAACTAGCTTCCTGCCTTCCAATGCCCTTGGGTACTGACAGTCCTGGTGTCCACGCCATCCCTCCCAGTATGCCAACTTGGGTGGCAGATGGGGCAGAATGTTCAGAAGAGTTTAAAAGAAATGCTTCCTATCTCTGTCTTCTTAATCTCTCTCTCTCTCTCTCTGTGTTAATGTTGTACCCAAAAGCACCAGAGGCTGCTCTCAGTGATGGTGACACAAAGGCACTTGGTGGTCATTCAGAGCCATTATCTCAATATGTCTATTTTTGAGAAAAACAGATTGTGAAGTTCACATCCTAAACCTAATCAAACATGTTTATTCACTGCTTTTAAGAATAAAGGTGCTGCTTTGCACACTGGCTGTTTAGGATTACTCACCCACATTTTGCTAATTTTAGTTAGACTTCTTCCAGGTATTCCAAGCAGACCTGGCTGTTAGACATGGATTCTGAGTCCAGTTGGTCTCAGAGGGCTTCCATTGAGGATGGGTGTGAGATGTATCAAGACAAGTCGTTGTCCTCACCCTCCAGCCTCATGGCGTCTTGACAAAGGGATTCACACTGGTCCATCATAACTCTTCTTGCTCTCTCCAGACTCCTCTGTGTTGGGCATTCATTCACAAATTAATGTTTCCACTCAGTAGACATTAATAATGTTGTGGTAAGCTCAGTGCAAGACACTGGTGATCAAAGGACAAAACATAGTCTCTCTCTTGTGAGTAAAGAGCATTGTAAATAAGGCAGGAATATAAACGAGTTGGTCTATGTCATTTGCTAGGCAGGGCCTAACATAAGTGAGCAACGGTCTTGCAGGAAGTCAGAACTGATGGTCCTTAAAAGGCTCCATTCCCTGGGGAAGATTTTACAGGGAAGGCGATATTTGAGCTGAATTTTGGAGGATGAGCTGGAGTTCTTGAGAATTTGTGCAAATGCAGAGGCATGCACGTGATTTGTTCAGGGAATGCCACTACTTCAGAGAGGTTGGAGTCAAGGACTTTCAGAACCAAATCACAGTCTCAGGTGCCATGCATGCTAAGATGTTTCTACAAGAGATAGGGAATTGTTAAAGGTTTGGAGTAAGCAGGTGACATAGTTGGACTTTGAAAGATAAATCTGGTGGCAGTGTGGAAGGTGGGACAGGGAGAAAGGCTCGGTGAGGTGGGGACAGGGAGGCCAGCCAGGTGGTGACAATAAAGACACTGGACCCAGGTGGAGGCTGAGGGAATAGAGAAGAAGAACATGTCGCAAGGAGAAAATAAAATGTTTACTTTTTAAAGAAGAAATGACTGTAGCATAAAGAAGAAGTGTCTGTCTAGGACTGTGGGAGAATTCATCACTAAAGAAGTTGGCTAATGGGCATGTCACATTATACAAAAGGATGTCCCCTTGGGAAACAGTCAAAATATATTATTCTACAGAATAGAGTCACAGGAATTTGTAACTTTCTCCTGGCCCTGAAAAAGCTGAGTTTTGTAGGACTTTGGGACTTGAGGTGTAGTGGGAGATGCTGTGGTCTGTATGAATAAGCAGAAGGGACCCAAAGGCGTGGTATAAGTTGGCTTTTAAGAGTTAGAAATTTCCTGAAGCAGGACTATACACCTCAGACACATGGTGGCCGGTAGGACTTTAGGTGGTTTGATGATGTGTGAACAGTGTCATCTCCTTCTATTATTCCAAGATCATCAGTAAAGTCTGGCCTATGTGAGTGGTCCTTTGGGGAATGAAATGGTGGGCAGTGGGTACGCTTGGTTTGGGAAAATTCAGGGGTGTTTAGGCTTCCCTGAGCCAGCATGGAGGTACTATGTCCAGGGAAGGCACAGGTTCTGGAAATTCAGGCAGTGACCACCAGAAAATGAACAGTGGCCCCAAGTAGGCACAAGAGCCTAGTTAGGAGCCAGACAGTAGCTGAGACACAGGCAGCAGGATCTACTGACTAAAAAGCAGATGTGAAAATAACCGTGTTCCCTTATATATATACCAGAGGAAAGTGACCTCTGAAGGGACTGATGAAGCTAGATCCTGCTGTTACATGGCTGGGTGCGTCAGAAGGCAGCCATTTGGGTTTTGAGAGATTCCTTGGAGGTAGGGTCACTGGATCATGGTGACAGACTGAACACAGGATGAACAGAAGAGGTGGGGAATCAAAGACAGCACAATGATGCCAGTTATGCTAACTAAGCTAGGGAGTTCAGAGACGCTGGTTCAGGAATTCTTTTTAAAAAAGAATTGGGGAATGGGAATAGGATTGGAATATGGGGTGGTTATAAGATATCCAAATGGTGCAGCCACTGTGGAAAGCAGTATGGAGGTTCCTCAAAAACTAAAAACAGAGATACCATATGACCCACTAATTCCATTTGTGGACTTTACTTGAAGAAAACAAAATCCTTGATTTGAAAAGATATATGCACCCTTATGTTTATTGCCACTATATTTACAATAGCTAACTTATGGAAGCAATCTAAGTGTCCATCAAAAGATGATTGGATAAAGAAGATGTGGTACATATACACAATGGAATATTACTCAGCCATAAAAAAGAAAGAAATCCTGCCGTTTGTGACAACATGGGCATACCTAGAGGGTATTATGCTAAGTGAAATAAGCCAGCTGGAGAAAGACAAATACCATATGATTTAACTTATTTGTGGAATTAAAAAAAAACCAACATGAACAAAATAGCAGTAGACTCATAGACACTTAGAAGTGACTGGTGATTACCATGGGGAAGGGTTGGTGTAGGAGGGTGGGGAGGTTGAAGGGAATAAAGGGGCACAAAATTCTCAATCACAATATAAGTTGCTGACAGGGATGGTGGTACAACATGGAGAATATAGCCAATTATTCTGTAACATCTTCCTATGTTGACAGATAATAACTGCACTACTGGGGGTGAGGATTTAATAATATAGGTAACTGCTGAATCACTGTGTTGTATATCTGAAACCAATATAAGATTGTATATCAATGATACTTCAATTAAAAAAAAAAGAAGAAAGATATCCAAGTGGGAAGTTCCAGCTGTTGTCTAGGTCCATAAATATGGGAGCAGGATGGAGGTCTGTGATGAAAGCTATAGATTTTTTGTACAGAGAAGGCAAGGTTACTGGAAAAGACCACCAAGAGAGGGTCCAGAAGAAGAAGGAAAGGGGCAATGGTGGAGACATAGATGGGCCAGCATTCAAGAGACCCTTCTAGATGAGACACTTCTGGGCCACATTTCTTTAAAACTTTGCTCTGGGAACTTGGACATCACTTCTTTCCTCTCTTACTTCTAGCCATGCTCCCAGATGAAGGTACTATCGATAGGAATTACTCTTTTACCCAAAGGGCTTTAAACTACCTTTTATAGTACTTATTAATCATCTATAAATCAGGAACCTTTCATTAGGGCCTGGTACTGACAAGCCAGCAACATGCCTCAAATATTAGCACTATCTAAAATTGTTAGATATCTAACAGTTTAAATAACTACTTTTTGTACAGCTGCTCCTTGAGGAACCCTGAACAGACCACTTTGGATGCAAATACTGGAGTCATGGCCTACCCTGTCCTGTCCTGTCCTTCCCCATGTCACGCTACGCCATGCCATTGTATTCTGTTTCTATACAAGCAACCTAAATTAGCAGGTTGTGTGCTGGAAATAAATTGGGAAGTCACTTATTTAAAATTTAGACCATATTTTCTCATAGAATTAGTGTTATACAAACATGGTTCAATTTCTATGTCTTCGGCATAGCCCTGGGTCAAGGCTTGCTGTGGTTAAAAGGAAAGCCATGAATGAGGGAAGACATTTTCCTATTCAAGGCTCCAGGGTAAGCCACCATCCTTTCTGCTCTACCCCCAAGTTCCCAAATATCTCACCCAGGTATTTGGATGATCCGATTAAATAAATTAATTGATTGAAACTAAAGGAGTGAGTCAATGAGTTAATCTCTGAGTCTGCACTCCAAGCTACAAAATCTGCTCTTGATTCTTCATACTTCTATCCAGAAAAAGCCTTGAACAGGAAGACTATTCTAATTTAGAGACATTTGCCAGTTAACAGGCTTAATATTGAGTAGGGCAAGAGGTGACAGGGAGAACACTAGAGTTACAGAAGTACAGAGACACTAAAGTTCAATCTAAATTGATTGGAGGAGTTGACAAAACTAGTGGGTCAGGTGGGGAGTACATGTGAAACCTTGAAGTCTAAGGTGAGTATTTAAATCAGACTGAAGGACTCTGTCAAAAGGACTAACACATTTTAAGTTAACAGGGGAGACATTAATTAACTAACTAACCTATTCGTTGAAAACTGTGCAGGTGGCAGAGAAACAATAATGAGCAGAACGGCACAGGTTCAGCTTCCGGAGAGCTTAAAAATCTAACACAAGTCGTGGGTACATTGTTTGGGGAAAGACAGGGTGTGATGGGTCTAACACAAGATGCGGATATATTGTTTGGGGAAAGACAGGGTGTGATGGGAATCCCCCAGAAAGGAGTCAATCCCTTACAGGAAGGAGCTGAAGGTGTGTAGGGAAGGCTTCCTGGAAGAATATTGTTAGGTAGAAAAATAGACATGAGCAGCTGGTGGAAGGGGAAGATGAAGTTCAAGGAAAAATTGCCCAAACTGCCCAGGTAGGGGGACCCATATAAAGACAACAAAGGCTTTATAAGGAAATAACTTCTTTGCCTCTCCGGACCAGGCCAAACTAGTCCCAACCTGATCCCAATGTGGGTGCAATTGAGCAAAACTAAGAACTGCCCCAAATGCACCTCATCATAGGAAAGGACATATGCACTGAAAGGGATGGCTATACAGGTGGACCTGACCATCATATAACCCCACCTTGTCAATGAAAGAGGCACCTCCCACCCAGAATGCAATATGAAGGCCTCTCACCTAATGGATCAAGGCCTTTGTCTACTTTGACTCTGGACTGCTCCTCCCTTGGAGTGTATTCAAATAGAACTTTCATTCTGCTTCACTATTGTGTCTCTGCCTTTCAATACTTTATTGAGGGGTGTAACTCCGGGTGGGGGGACAACCCCAGGGCAAATTACCTTTGAAACCGAAATCAGTCAAAGGCAGAAATAAAGTGGGAGAAACCCGTTTATTTCTTACAAGCAGTCCACTTGTGCTCTCCCAAGTCTTTCCTGACCTGGCTGCAGAAGAGGAGACCCCCACTCAACCTCTCCAGTCCAGATAAGCCCTCACTTGCCATGTAATTACCTATTGATATGGAGAAGGACTACTTCTCTCCACCCCTTGGAAACACCTACTGTATGGAGATGCACTAAAGCCAGGAGAGAGATTCTGGAAATACTGCAATTTTACCCACAGGAGACAAGGACCGAGGAGAACAAAGACAACCTGTAAAAGTATGAATTAGTCTGATGTAGAGGGGCAGGAGAAATTTCCAAACTTGGAGACCAGAGGAAATAGCATGAAGTGTGGTTATAAGAAATAAACCCTAAAGAACTTCATTTTTCTGGGTGCTAGAATGCAGAAAGGGTAGAGAAGTAAGCATTTGGCTTTAAGCAGTTTCTAGAATTTAGTTTTCCTCAAGTGAACTAAAATTTAAAACTTTCATGTAAAAAAATTTACTAAATTCCTGTGATAATGGAGATTGCTTAACCAAAAATGAAATACAGAGTATTTCATAACTAGTATTAAAACCAGTTTACAGAAAAGAAACCTATTTACTTTCTGCCACCAACTGGATTTTCCCTAATGTGAATC
This sequence comes from Smutsia gigantea, assembly GCA_032199065.1. Classification (NCBI taxonomy): domain Eukaryota; kingdom Metazoa; phylum Chordata; class Mammalia; order Pholidota; family Manidae; genus Smutsia; species Smutsia gigantea. The sequence goes on from JAVSCE010002480.1 coordinate 282,170, forward strand.
TTGCATTAGATTTTGGAAGTTATTTTGTCATTGATATTGTACGATTTTAAACTTTTAATAAGCATGCTAAATAATTCCCTTTTTATATCTAAGGGATCCTAAAGCCAGATGCAAAAATTAAACCCAAAGATATTTCATGCTTTCTTATTATTTGTTTAAAAGTAGCAAACTGGTAAAAAAAATTTTTCCTCCTTAAATGATCAGGCAAACCTTTTCTCTAGGGAAATGCTTGAACCAAACAGGATTGTTTCAGTTCCCTTCATCTCCATTTTAAACATCCAGTCCACCTTCTTTCCCCTCACCCGCTTTGGCACAGTTCTAAAAGCTGGGGGCCCCAGTGGCTATCAGACACAGAAATGAATTGAGCTCTCAGGAGACAATTTCACTTGGCTCTGAAGTAGAAGGAGTAGGAAGTCAGCTTGAGAGGCTTCACATTTAAATGACCATCAAAATGCAACTGTTAACATTTCAGAGGATTCTTCCTTGTTAATCACATTTCTAAGTTGACTGAACATTCTTGATTGGAAATGGATATATTTACATATATGTTGGAAGGGCTGTTTTCTCTCTATAGGAAGTGGCTGCATGTTTCAGGAGGGGAAACAGTGGTGTCAAGTGTAGCGACCAAGGGCAGGTCGCCCCAAAATGCGGGACCTTGGCATGAAGATTATGAGGCACTGAAAACAATCATGGCCCAAAAGACTCAGAAAAAAACCTTACCCCTCCTACTAACTGCATGAAAGGATTAACATAGAGGACACGCTCCAGGAAGGGAGCCATTACCACAAGTAACTACATTGTACTATGAACTAGGTGTGGTAGACAGGGAGGAATTTAGGGAGGTCTGTTAAAAACTCCCTGTGTCCCATTGTTTTTGTGGTCCAGCAAACATTTGTTTACCAATTAACTCATTCACATTTCTGTGAATTGCTTCCCTTTCCTTTTGAAGTCTCAGCCCCCTACCCCCTTCTCCTTAGCTTTAGATGACATATATGTCATTTTGCCTTGTCTTTGGAATCTCATGTCTATATGGAGTCCCCCTATGCACGTAATTAAATCTGACGTTCTCCTGTGAATCTGTCTCATGTCAATTTGATTCTTAAACCAGCTGGAAGAACCTTGAAGGGTAAAGGAAAATTTTCCCGCCCCAACACAGGCAATAGTTCACTAATGGAGTTAATTTCATGGTCTAAAGTTAAGGTTTTGTCCCAGAATTTTTTTCCCATTCTAGCTGTGCCTGTGAATATGAAGCCAATTTAATATTCATTTCTAAAATATTTTTAAAGCGGGAATTTGAATGACAGAGTTTTAAAGGAAAACGGATGAGATTCAAGATCTATTTCATTCATTAATAAGGCTCATGAGTCATGTACTGTGCTTGTCTCTTTATTTTCTTTTGTAGCTAAATAGCCATGATGCCCTGTTCTTTGCTACAGCTTCAGTGGGCAGTGAAGTATTCTCTGTTCCTTAATAATTGCAGCTGACATTTATTGCATATATAGGACTGCCAAGCACCATGCTGAGTGCCTGACATGTAGTATATTCCTGAGACTGTCAAATAATCCTGTAAGGCAGGTATATATTAATATGCCCATTTTACACAGGAGGAAACTAAGGCTTAGAGAGTTTGAATGAGTAGCCTACAGTCATATCATTAATAAGAGGAGGAGTCCAGCTTGTTCAGAACAAACTAATTAAATAATCAGAGTTTCAGTACCCTTGTTCTCAACTTCTGCATACTGCCTTTCTTAACAAAATTGCCACGTAGCCATTCTAGGAACAAGGTGTTTTGTGATTTAAAGACAGATTTTCCCCAAAGCGGACCTTGATCAACTAGGTAAGGAATTCACCCTGGTTAGATATTGATGAGGCACTTTATTGACTTCTTCATTGCAATTTCCCAGAGAAATGTATTCCTGAATGGAATTTCTTATATAGACACATACACTTGTCAGTTATGCAAGAATGCAGGCAGATTGCTTTAAGTATTACCCTACTTTATTCATGTTCCTATAAAATGGAAACATCCCTTTACAACAACCCTTTAGAGAAGTCTTTATGAAACATTTGGATCATATTCATGGTAATTATTCAACATTAGATTGCCATAGAAGCTTTGTTATGAAGCTGAGGAATGGGGAACATCTCATTAAGAATATAAGACAAATATTTTGTGATGAATGGGATTCCCAGTTTTTACTTATTATACAGTTAAAAAAAATTGTCTCTGGTTTCAAGGTGAATTGTAAACTAGAAAGCCTTTTGAAAATGTAGCTAAAAATCACTCTAAAACAAATCAACTTTATTGAGGCATCATTTATGTACAATAAAGTGCACCCAGCTTGTGTGTAGAGTTAAATGAGTGTTGACAAATGTATACAATCACATAACCACCACTGTGATTAAGATACAAACATTTCCGTCATCTCCTTTCCAGTCAATGCCCAGCCTTGGTTCTAGGCAATCTCTGATTTGCTTTTTGTCACTATAGATTAATTTTGTCTTTTCCAGAATTTTGTATAGATAGTATCATGCAGTTTGTACTAATTTTTGTTTGTCTTCTTTCACTCATCATAATATTTTTGAAATTTGTAGTGTTCCACATTTGAATGGCTTGTCCCTTTTTATTGCTGACTAGTACTGCATTGAATGGATGCTATACCACAGTTTGTTTATCCATTCACCTATTGATGAACATTTGGATTACTTCTAGTTTAGGTATTATAAATAAAGCTGGTATGAACAAACATGTACAAATATTAATGTTTTATTTTCTCTTAGTTAAATACTTAGGAGGGGTATTACTATGACATTTATGTGTAACTTTATATGTTTCATTAGTGGTTATACCATTTTATTTTTCCACCAACTGCAAAACATTTGCATTCCAGTTGCTCTATACCCTTGTCAACACTTGATATTGTCAAAAGCACCATCTTTTATAAGTGTATGTTTTAAATCCTACAAGAAGATAAAATACTTTTAAAGAAAGCTAACTTTAAAAGCTGAATTTGATCCACATTAGAAAAGTCAACCCATTCTCTTTGTGGCAGTCAGTGGAGAGAGAAAAATACTTTTCATCTGTTTCTCCAGAACCAAACTACTGGCAACATTAATTAGAGTCCCCTGGCTTAAAACCACTGCAAGAAGTCTCCCTGTGGTGAAAAGGAGAGATATTTCTCATCTTCCTAGAGGCATTACAGAGCTATACTAATGACTTAAATGATTGTTGTTCCCTCATATCCAGCACTTTGTATGGTGTTCAGAGGCTTCACATCTTTCATAAATTCACTGTGGGTTATCCCTGTTACCCAAACTTAATATTTGGCTGGGAGATACTATCTGTTTTCTGGATATAAATGATTCAGGGCACAGAGTAGGTGTCCAACAAGTCCTTCTTATAGCTTCTTCAGTTTTCATAAGTGTCCCAGATGAGTAAAGAATCACAGTGGCATTGGCAGACCTCCCAGTTAACATAAAAAACACGACATGATGTGAATCCTGCACTGCCTTGTAATTAGGGTATATTAGCAACACCTTGAGTGCTTTTCTATTAAGAAAAATGGTGCCAACTTTTGGAATGGAAAGGCTAAAATTTAGAGGTGGCTTATGTTTGGTCTACTTCATCTGACAGAAAACTCCACAATAAAGCTGACTGACATTGCTTAAAATAGACTCAGAAAGAATTATAATTTTGTGAATTATTGTTGGGCTCTCACAATTTACTCCGTGTCTGCCCCAGGGGCAGGCAGCCGGGAACACAAAGATAAGAGACACACCCTCCCCTCCCCTCAGTGGAGAAAGTAATCTGGCTACCCTGTCAAGTGTGTATGTACTGTCATACGATTAAGGAAGGTTTCCTGAGATTCAACAGAGGGGCACCTATCACATGTTCCAATCCATTCAACAAATATTTGTGTACCTGCTATAGAAAAGACACTGAACTTGTTGGAACCCTCTACCTTCTTGTCTCCTGGGAAGATGGATGGAAAACCAGTAAAGCAAATGAAGACTGTCACAGAGAAGAGAGGGGAACATATTGCAAAGGGATTGTCCTGGTTTGGAAAGTCAGAAAGGGCTTGAGTGGTGGGAGTTAGGGGGAGGGCGTTGAGGGATGGTGGTGGTGGGGGGTGCAGAGGAGGGCTCCAGGTGAAGGCAGCAGCTTCTGGAAAATATCAGAATCCAGTGAGAATGTAGGGTGCACCAGGAATGAGAAGAAAACCCATAGGACCAAAGTGGGTGAGGCATGGATACAAGGTGCGGGATATTGGCTCTGGCTTTTAAAGAAGAGCTCTGGGTACATTTAGGGCTGGAACTATGTATGAACTGGCTTAAGACAGTAGTTCTATCAGCATCCTTAACCTTTAAATACATCACATCTAAATATATTAATACTCACACATTTTAGCTACCAAACTTATAAGTTTTACTTGGAGTCTTTAAGGGATGCCTCCTTTCTCCCATATCATGTAAGTTAACATTTCTCCATGAACAGAACTAGCCATAGCAACCTCGGGTCCTAAAACCCCCGTTTGAGAGGGCCATTCCTTTTACAGCAAAGGCCAAAGAGAACTGTGACAGAGCCAGCCTTGAACCCAGAGCCCTGGCTATTCTTCTCCCAGCATCTCCTGTAGGCATATTTTTTCCCATAAAAATCCTTATTAAGTTGCCCAGCATCTGGAATCTCTTGACTTTCTTATTTTAGATTAAGTTTTCATGTTTTTCACAACTGGAAACATTTTCAAAACTCCCCCATTTCAAAAACTCCAGGTATTTTATTTGTTTTCTTGGCAAGACATAGGATAGTGCCTAGAATATGGTTAAGTGCTCAATGAATGTTTTGAGGGAACGAATGAAAACATTGATAGTGGACAAATACTAAGAAATTTGGTCTAATTTTGCTTTCTTACTGATGATCACCTGTCTTGCCAATGGGTTTCATCCCCAGACAAGTTCACTATGGATTCAATGAGACTGAAAAATGGCAATGGAATGTTCTTGGGGTGAAAGGGTTATACCCAAATTTATTCCCACGGTGGCAGGTCAATCACTAGAATCCCGTCCACTCAGAGCAAGTCTGCATGCAGCAAGCCGGTCTCTGCCTCTGGGCCTCTCTATTCCCGCAGCCACCTCAGTCTCTGTCTTGGTGCTGCCACTACTCTAGCCTCTGCTCTCTTACAGCCGTGCAGCCCAGAGCACTGGGCGGAGCTCTTTATATGGAGTCAATACCAACGTACTGCCCACACATGTGTAGGGAACTAGCCGACAAGGGCCAGGCGAGAATCCTGGCCACAGGAACCTTCACTTTATCCACATCATCTTATAAGCCCTTCATATAAATCCTTCCTCCCTGTTTGAATTCTAAAGTTTAGTAACAACCTTTGAAATTTCAGTTAGTGATTCTGAAACTTAAATGTTTATCCCTGCTTCTCCCCCCACATCTCCTCCCTCTTTGTTGCTTTTTGAAAATAGCTATTTTAGTGGAAATGCTCTCTGCTTTTTAACCTATATTTGATTGCTCCAAAGGCAGAATAAAAATTCCTCCTGTGTCTTTTCTCCTAATTTCTAACCTATATGATGAAAAAGTGTTAGCTTTATTGATAACGGGCTACTAATCTTGTATCACTGTACAACTATCAATTCTTATCACCTCCTGGTGGAGTCAGTGCAGCTTTATACAATCCACTGGCAGATAGGCAATATTTTCACATCTGCCTGACCTATGAGATCTGCTCTCTGGAAAAGCATTTGTTAATGAAAAGAAGGCAAATTACATTTTATATATCAAAAGTGCCATTGTCTTTATTCAAAGATGCTGCTGCAACCACCTGCTAGAGTGAAATTGGGAACAGCTGTCTCCAGAATGGTGGGAGGGTAAAAAACATGTGTTTTGAGTATCCTCTTAGCCCTTTCAGAAGTCAGATTGGAGAGGATGCCTCAGTGTTTGTACCATTTTCCTTTAAACCACAGGTGAAAGTCTCAAGTAGTCCTTTGAGAAGGCAGCGGCAACCTAGCTGGTCCTCCCAGGCTTTTGACTAATATGGTTACAAATACGGGCTGGTGGCAACCACTGTGAGTCTGGCAGTGTTGGGGAAAGGGCCCTGGACTGGGGGCAGGTTTGGGGTGGTTTGTGTTCCCGGGGTAGGCAGTTCTGTGACCTTGGGTCAGGCACTTGACTCTTCTGTATCAAGCTTCCTCCTGGGCAAAATGGGCATGTGAAGACTGCACCTTCCTGGCCTGTCTTGTAGGTTTAATGGGATGATGTGAAGGAATGAGTACAAGTGCTCTGAGAGCCCACTGCTGTGCAAATGCAAAACAACACGTGGGGATGTGGGGAAGTTTTGGTGGGCAAGGAGAACAAAGATGAGAGTTCTGAGAGCAGAGCTGGCTGGGACCTAGGCACTCCAGGGCTACCTGAGTTCATCCCAAATTAGCGACCAAAATCAGGGAGAAATAGCAAGTACCTTATGTGGAAATGGGGTAGCCTTCATGCTTTCTGGTACAAATTCACCGGGTAAAATGGACTTCATTCAACGTCACTCTATCTCTTTTAGGGTGGCCACATACCCAGTTTATACCTGCTCTGTCCCTTTTACTCTTAATGGTGTCCTGAGTCAGATGATAAATTATATGATCATTCTACTTACCAGGCACTGGAGCAGGAAGTTGTACAGTAATACTGAGGAAACTTGAATGTCACAGACACCTCTCTTCCGGACTGGGAGACAGCTTTTAGCATGTGTCTTTTCTCTCCTCTTTGGTAACAAGTCATTATCAAGCAATAGTTCTTCATTCTTTTGTTTTGAAGCCTTCTTTCTCATGGAAGCAAAAAGGAGAGTGTTTCCTGAGAGCCTCTGTTCAAAGGCAAACATCTTGGCCATGTAATTTAATGAATAAGTGAATAAATTTAGTACAGACAGGATAAATGCCCTCTCTTCCCAAGAAGTCTACACCCTAATCCTTGGAACATGTGAATATGTTACCTTACATGGCAGAAGGAATTTAGGTTGCAGTTGGCTTTAAAGTTGCTTATCAGCTGACCTTGAAGTAGAGAATTTATCCTGGATTATCTGGGTAGACTCTAAGGTAATACAAGCTTCCATAAAAGTGGAAGTAGAAAGCAGAAGAGGTGATCAGAGCAATGTGATGTGAGGACTCATCTTGCTGTTACTGTCTTTGAAGGTAAAAGAAGTGGGCCACGAGCCAAGGAATGTAGGAAGTTGGAAAGGGCAAGGAAATGGAGCATCCCTGGAGCCTTCAGAAAGGAAGGGAGCCCTGCCAGCATTTCGATCTGAGCTTAGTGAGATCTGTGTTGGACTTCTAACTATTAACTGTAAGGTAATAAATTTGTGTTGCTATAACCCACTAAATTTGTGGTTTAATAGAAAAACTAGAAAATTAATAATAGGAAATTAATAGCAATAATTGAAAGCTATTAATAGAAAACTGATACAGCACTTGTCAATCAACAAGTACCTGTTGGATATTTGTCATGTGTCCAGTCCTAATGCTGTGAGGAAATCTCAGGAGAATAGAATACACAGAGCCTGCCGTCAAGGAACACACTAAGACTAAGGCACGTAGAACACTTAGAGGACAATGAACAGCAGGGCTAGTTAAGTGCTAAGCATACTGGGCAGAAGAATTAAAAAAAAAGAGATTGCAGAGCTTATATGAACAATGGGGTAATGGTGAGAATGATGAGTGAATGGGAAACTGGGAGTTTCTAATTGATAATGATCTCAGACTCACAAGGAATTTTTTAATCAGTGGGCTTAGTTGCTGTGTATGGAATTCTTCTCCATGACACACAACAAATATTGGAGTTCCTCTAGGCAGTCTTAGGCCCTTTTCTCTTTTCACTCTGTATTGTCTCCTCAGGTGATTTCATCCACATAACACATGCATGCAGTAGTGGGTTGAACTGTGGCTCCCAAATATGTATGTTCACATCCTCATCCCTGGAACTTATGAATGTGACTTTACTGGAAGGAAGGGATTTTGTGGATGTAATTTTCTTAGGATCTTGCAATGAGACCATTCTGGATTATCCAGATGAGCCCTAAATATAATGGCAAGTGTTCTGTAAGAGATAGGCAGGCAGAAGAGAAGACACACAGAAGAGGAGAAGGTAATGTGGAGACAGAAGCAGATACTGGAGTGATGTGGCCGTAAGCCAAGGAATGCTAAGGATGGCTGGCAGCTACCCGAAGCTGGATGAGGCAAGGAAGGAGTTTTCCTAGAGCTTTCAAAGGGAATGCAGTCCTGCTGACACCTTGATTTCAGACTTTTGGCCTCAAAAACTGTGAGAGAATATATTTCTGTTTTTTAAGCACCCTGTTTGGGGTAATTTGTTAGGAAACTAATACACATGGCTTCAGTGGCCAACCTCACAGAGAGGTCTCACAGCTAGCAGTTCTAGCCCAGAGAGCCCTGTGAAGTCCAGGACTGTTTATCCAACTGACATCTCCAGATGTTTCAGATCCACTTGATATCCATCATGCACAAAACTCTTCCCTGTTCCCAGGCCTCATCCTTTTCCAGTCTCCCTAGGACAGTAAATGGTAGCACCATCCATTCAGCTGGTACAACAGAAGCTCAGGAGTCATTCTTAATACCCCTTTCTCCTACATCTTAAATGTCCAATCAAGTTGGACATTTTACCCATCAAATATTCCTCAAACCAGTCAACTTGCCCCTGAATCTCCACCGTCACCACCTTTGTCTTTGCTGTCACTCTCTCTAGCCTGACTCACTGCGACTCTCCTGACCTGCCTCCACACAGACAGTTCCTTGCTGCCTCCAATCTCTTTTCTAACCTGCAGCCACTGTGATATTTTCAACATGCAGTTTAGACTATGTGAGCCCCTGCTCAAAATCCTCCCATGGTCCCATTGCTCACTGGGTAAATACAAAAAAAATAAGGACTAAGGAGTGCTGCATGGTCCAACCCTGACCTGCACTGGTTTCTTTTTTGGGGGTTTACTCTTCAGTCAGCCTGGCCTGCTCTAAGTCGCCTCCTGCCACAGTGCCTTTGCATATGCTCTCTCCCCTCTTAGGAATGTTCTTTCCTCCCTTCTTTGCCTAGATAACTCAGACCTATGCTTCTGATCCTGGTGTTATTTTCTCAGAGGAGTTGTCTCTGACTTTCAAAATTAGGTAGGGGCCCTCTGCTTTTCAGACTTCCACAGTACTCTGTGTCTCTCCTTCATAGAACTTGTCCATGTTGCAATTTTACAGTTTTTTGGTTATTATTTTATTAATGGATGTCCTCCTTTAGTAGACCATATGCTTAACTGAGAACTGGGAAATTGTGTCCTACAGCCCATCACCATGCATAATAGGTGCTCAATAAATATTCATTGCATAAATTAATAAATGAAATAAGTAGTGTATAATGTTAAGAAGACTCTTGATTTGTTTGCCTTGCCCTTTGAGGGCTATAGTGAAAGGGGCTGAAAGTTTGATCAGCAAACACATGTGGGAAGAGAACTAGTGCTCCCTGAACCTTTTTTTTCTCCCTTCAACCATTCAGAGACTCACCAGCATCATCTGTCTTCTAATATGCTTGAATATTACAAAGTGTCTCTCAGACCTGGTTTTGGAAGAATAAGGGTATAAAGTCCATTTTCAGGAGGCATATGAGTCAGTTTTTATTTCCCAAGTGCTATGTCAGCTTGGTGTGGATGCAACAGGTGCACTTATTTTTAGCTTGTATGACAAGTATTGTATGTTTATCCTCAGGAGTCCCCAGCTTGAATGATGCCAAGAAGAGAAGCACTTACCATAGCAGTGGCTTGTTTGGAGAATAGTAAAACTACTAGCAAAAACAACAACAACAAAAAAAACCCAAGAAAGAAAGAACAAAAAAATATTTACCCTTAACAGAAGCAAAGCCAAAAGCATTAAGCTCTGATTTATGAAAAGAGGGCATGGTTTTAAGAAAAGGAGGCTGGTTTTCAAAATCCAGACTATGGTATCTGTGAAATAAGCTTGGGAACAATTGATTGCAAGACACCACCCCTTAAATGTGCTTTGCTTCTCCTTTAGGGAACTTCTCCCATGTCAGGTGAAGGTATTGAAGAGTATTTTAATTAACTTATATCAAAGAGATTGTATATGAGAAAGAACTGTGTAAAGATTTCTTTAATTAGTGAATTTCATCAGGTCTTCTCCAACTTCCATCAGTAAAGTAGTTGGTGGCCACCTGGGTCCTTGGTGGTGTATTCAGTCAATCAGCTATTCATGACTCCAGCAAGTAGCTAGGTTTCTAAACCAATGGGAATTTGGTGGACAATTTCCCTTTGCTACCTTTAGCTACATGGCTAGAATCTACAAGCTGTTCTCTTTGCAAGAAACAAAGTGCTAAGGTGAGCCAGCAGCTAGCCAGGTTTGTAGCAGACACATTAATTGCCCTGTTGAAGCTTGAGCACATATTTACTCTTCAGTGTAACTAAGGAGAAGTTTAGGGTTATATTTGGAGGGGGTGGGGGAAAAGAATGGAATACCACTGGGAGTGACGTGTACAGTGTTCATCCAAAATCTTTTTTGGGGGGCGGGTGGGGTGTAATTTTGAAGAGTCACATGCATTTCATTGTCTTTCCTGAATGGCAATAAAGCTTACAGAAAGAATTCTCGCTCTCAGTAAATCAAAAGTTAGCAGACAAAAGGTCAAAATACCCAAAGCCAGAAGAACATTAACACTTTAGATATAAAGATTCCCTAAGAAACAAATGCTCACCCTTCCTTTGGAGAAAGCAGACACCTTATCTTTGTGAGTTTACAAAATGGAGCCAAACTGTACCCGTAGCCACTTTAACTTAAACCAAGGCCTGGATCTTTTAGCAGCCACAGTCATTAAAGCTCTCAGAAAGCCTCCCAGGAGCCGATGTGCTTGCTTAAGTATATGCTGTAAAAGGTCCCAGAGATTTACAAGGGACTGCTCCACGCTAAACCAGGCACCATCTGATAAACAAGCAATTTTAGCTGCAGGCTAAATGATGCTCTTTGAGGCTTTGATTTACAACGCTGAAGATGATCTATTTGCTTTGTGGGGATGGTTTCTGCTAGGGGCTTGCTGTGATTACTCACCCATGAGCAGAATTCAGGGCTCAAGTCTTCAACTTGGAGGTCAGAAAATTGCCAGTGGAATGAAAGAGGGTTGATAAGGTTTATTGAGATGCTAAATAGACATAAAAAAAAAGCTTATTAAGCCAGTGTTTTGAACACTTCTTAAGCTTTCTGGGGACCACAGTTTTTGTTATTTTGTTTAAGTCCCAAAGATATGAAAATCATCTGCAAAATTGATCTGGTGGTCTAATTTTACTTTCATTACATTTAAAAAGCAAATACAGGCTTCGTTGATTATTGCTGACATTTAAAAATAAGAAAAAAATGTCCAATTTAGCATTTATGTAATTGCTCGAAAGCTAAGAAATCCGAAGACAACTTTGAAGCAAATCAAATCACCTTTGAGAACACGGAGGAATAGACTTAAGGACTCGAACCTGAATTAAGAACTGTGAGAATGCTTTTAAAAGTCTTGGTTCGAAGGAATGATTTGGCAAACTCCTTAGCCCAAAAGTTTTGTATTTAATACGTATGTGAGTGTCCACTAATATTAGCACCATGCTAACATAAAGATAAATAAAATATGGTCTCTCTTCTTTAGAAGTTTTCAGTCCAGCGGAGAAACCATGGATAATTTTAGTTAACTAGTGGAAGCATGAAGAAGGAGCTCTGTAGGGTTCCCTGGGAGTGCGGAGCAGAGGAACTAACGTGCTGGACTTAAGGGGGTTTGGTAGATACTCCCTGAGCACTCTTCCTCTTGTCCCAGGGCTGGCCAGGCAGCCAAGCACACAGAGAGAAGGCCATGTTCAGCACCATTGGTATTTGGCCTGCAGCACGTTGAGAGCTGTGGCCAGATGTTCCTTGACTGAGAAGACCTCAGACCGCTGGAGTTCCGGTTCAGTGGCACAGGGCAGATTCAGAAACTGCACATATTGACTAATGAAGGAATCCGTGGCTGATTCATACATAAAGCAGTAGGTACCGCCCTGAGGTCTGAGCTGGCTCTAGCCTTCTTGGTCTGCCCTTTCTCCAGAGGATGCAGGGAGCACAGCCTCGCTGCCCCCCACTCCCCGCCACCACGTCAGGAAAGGACCTGATGAAGTTAACACAGATTGTGGCATGCAACTTGGGAGGATGTATTTCTTTCCCAGGCAATTTGTATTTTTAGAGAACCCAAAGCCCTAAGCCATGGGACTTTGATGATGCAATAGAATATCATGCAACGGCCTTTAGGGAACTTAGGAGTAAGGGAGGTAGGTCTCTCTGCCAATCAGCTTTCACCATGCCCTATTTCCTTGGGTGGGCTTAAGGATTAGTAACAATGACTGACATTACTGAGTGCTTACTACATGCAGGGGCACCATTCAAAGGGTTTTATATGTATTAGGTCATTTAATCTTCAAAACAACCCCATGAGGCAGAGCTTTGTAACCTTTCTTTTTACGTATGAGGAAGCTGTTAAACTTGCTCAGGGTCATATGGCTGATGAGGTCATGTTCAGCTGCCTGTCAGGACAGTGAATGCAACAGCTAATTTTACAAGGGCCTCTAGATTGGGAATTCAGGGCATCACTGCCCTGACTCCCCAAGAGTTGAATCCTTTGATTGGTGTTTTAAGTTGGCACTGAGGAATCCCTCCTTTTTTTAGGAAACCCTCATCCTGATCCCCACGTTGCTTCTCTAAGCCTCAGTTTCACAGTCTGGAAAAAAAAATGCCCTCCTCCTTTCCCTCTAAAATAATTGGCACATCAACTATGTAATGCCTGTGAAACACTTAAGACTATGCAAATGAAGGATATTACAGAGACGCAAGGTGATGGTATTTTACAGCAGCCCATTAAGACACATCATTGTAACGATGGTGGGTTGCATTAGTTGCCTCCTTTTACCAAATCCTTTCCTGAACTGTAGCATGGAGTTGCATATGCTTTTAAAACCTACCCAAGCTAATTGTCTTTACGAACACAGACCTCTGCACAAGCTCAACTGGATCTAATAAATTCCCCTGGCCGAAATATTTTTCAGGTATTATTGTGAATTCACTTTATCACGTTCAGTCTTAGCCTAATAATGCGCAACTCCCAGGAGCCAAGTATATTTCACGAAGCTTACAATTACTTTTATAAAAGTTGCAGTAAAGTATAATGATTTTTAATGGCATCAATGATACCATCGTATATATCGGTTTCAGTTTTGAAGTAGACTTAAGTTCAAAGACCCAAGGGGCCCATTCTCCTCTTGCTGCACTTGTATTGCTCCCATTAATGCTAATGGGACAGACAAATGCTGCTCTGGAGGAGAATATATCTATCTTGAGGAAGGTAACAGGTTTTAATTAGTAATGCTTTGAATCACACAAAAGCAGCTTGCCCTCTGTAAACAGCAAGGGTTCTCCGAGAGGAAGGCAGGGATCACAGCCCGGGTCACTCACACGGAATCTTCAAATCTGAGCTTTGGAACTCGTGGGGACATAAGGCTCTCTTCAACTGCGAATGAAAAGAAAGAGCCTCGATTTGGGGGAGATTTGTTGAAATAAAGACCCAGAATTACAGCAATATTTCTTAAATTTCTGAGTGCCTGAGTACCAAGTAGGTCTCTGTAGTGAGGTCACTGCAATGACTCTGTCTCCGAAAGGGAAGCTCGGTTCGCTCGATACTCTGGGAGTTACGCCGACGGCGGCATACGAGACCTGACCGAGCAGGGTCTGCCTTTCTATGATCCCAAGCTTTTGACATAAACGGCGAATGTCTAGAGAGGCTGCTCCAACTGCAGGGCCCCTTGGAGGCTGAGTGCTAGAGTCTGGGAAGGGGTTCCTAGGCCAAAAGGACAAACAGGATATAGAGGAAGGGAAGTAGAAAGGAGCTAAAGTTTTGGCGCGGTCGCTGCTTCGTGTCACTGTCGAGGTGTGTGTCTCAAACACGGGCTGCAGGGTGGGGGGTCAGTTCCCACCTTCTCTGTGTGCATCTCTAGCTTGATTTCAAGAAACCGGTATGTTTGATTTTTTTTTTTTTTGCCCTTTCACCCTTTTTGATTTTTCAAATGGAAATATATTTGACATATAACATTGTATAAATCTAAGGGGTATGACATGTTGATTTGATACATTTATATATAATTTGTCAGTGTAGTGATAATTAGCACCTCTATCACATCACATAATTATCATGTATTTTTAGTGGTTGGAATAATTAAGATTTCAAACAAAACAAAACAGAATATATGGAACTTTTAAAAAAGAAGCCTATATGTGAAAAGACAGTTTTAAGGTGTGACTATTCCTAGATAATACACCACAGGTTTCGGTTAGAGTGTTTAAAATATAACATATTCAACACAGAATTTTTAGAAATAAATCTGTCATGAAATGAGATAAATTTATATTTATCACCTACTTCAGGTTTTGTAAGGCTAAGCCCAAATGATCATAGATTTTATGTTAATATTTAATATTTCACTCTGGATTTATCTCTGGACAAGTAGACTTGATTAGTATAACAATAATGTAGAAGTAGGTGTGTATTTTTCCTTTTTGTTTGTTTTTTAAAATGCTTTTTAGGTACAGGGATGTTAACAAAAAAACAGTAGTCATTGTTCTTGACTGTAATGACTGGACCTTAGTGTTGGAAAGACTGAGGGTATTTGGAGGAAACCCTGATTAGAATAACATTCTCTGTTATAAGCATAAATATTTTTTTCCATGTAAATATTCGGGGACTATTTTGCCTTAAAAAGACTGAAATTCAGTTGTGGAAGAGGACACTTTCTGCTATTTCACAAAGAGAAATGTAAATATGTAAGGCAAGCTGAATGCTTCTGTTCACTCCTGCTGCTCCGTCTTACTTCCCCTCCTGTGACACCCAAAAAAATTCCCATTTATGTAAGTATTAAGCTTATAGTAGAAATATCATAGGCACATTCTCAAGCTCATGAATTCATTATCACACATATTCAGGCTGGAGATGTGAGGGGTAATATCCTTTTCTCTGAGGTGGCTCCAAAAGGTATACTCTGCTGTCAGGATGATTTCATTTACACCCAATTTCCCCAGATCTTTGAATGTTGCAGATGACTACCTCTGTTCTCTCCACATTTCCCCTCCTGACTTACTAGAGATTGTAAATGTTATTAACTTTAAAGTGTCTATTTATGTCGCTCTACAAACCGTCACCCTCCCCTTATCCAACAAAGGTTGGGATTTTAAGTTTGCACATTGGAAACAGCCTGTTAAAGTCTTTTCAAGCTTGAAACAATCCCACTGCATAAGAAATCAGGAGGGGCTGAACTCAAACATCAGTCTTATTTCTGCCCCAACAGCAGCAAACCTCTTCATGCAGACTTCTTGGCTGCATGTCAGTGTGGCTGAAATCATTTATACTACCTTTGATTTTTTTTTTCTCCGTTTTGCTATCTTGAAGTTCAATGATTTTCCATCCCAGTGTTCTGTAGCACCATAACAAGTTTGCACTGCAATTTGGGGACACAGCCTACGAAAACACTCTGGATTACAGAATTACAGAATTCGTTTGGGAACTGTGGGCATGGCTTGGTTTGGGATATTCAAATGACTTCCAGGCTCTTGTAATCCTTTCACCTAAACACTGGACACTTCAAGATTGTGGCCTCCATGTAATTCTGCCACGGCCGTTGCTTACTGTTCGTAGCAATGCGTGACATTTCCTCAGCAGGCTTGGATCCAGAAGTGGAAGCCCCAGGTGTAGTGAACAATAAAACTACCCTACCAGCATCTAGACTGTTATTACACTAGCAGTAATAAACTTCTGGTATAAAGGACTCTAGTTTTTAGGATTCTGATACAGCATTTTAGCCCACACATGAACTAATACAGTTTATAAGAAAACAGAGTAGGGAAAGTTGCGGTAGGGACTGTGCACAGTGTTTGAGTGAAGCAGCAGTTGGGGGGACACTTGGATGTCTGGGACAGAGGGAGGGGCCCCAGGACTGCAGACCAAACCAGTGGGTGTGTGTCTTCTCATACTTTGCCAAACTTGGTTCTCACTGATTCAGGGTCTGGAAAGGTTGAGCTTTTGGGACACAGGTCTTCAGAATCTGCAGCTGGGCAGTCAGGGACCAACACGAATGGCACATTATGTTGTGACACCATATAACTTCCATGTCTTGGTCCCATCTTCTGAACTAAATTGGGGGTTCCCTGAAAGCAGCTTCTATGTCTGCCACTTTGGTATTACTTACAGTGCCCAGCACATATTTTCCATTTATTAGGGGCTCAGTAAGTAATGGTTTGTTGAATCACTTAAGTGGATGATACACACATTAAGACTTAAAGAACTAGAAATACCCAAGTACAATTAATGCCTTTCTTATGCACAGAACTGAAAAGACACATCTTGCAAGATGTTCTAGTTCAGCCTTAGTTTTGTAGATGAGGAAACTGAGGTCTAAAGAGGTGAAGTGAAGCACCAAGGTCAGATAATTTGGGGCAAACCCAGCCACAGTACCCAAGCCTTCTATCTGGGAAGAATCACTGTTTACTCAAACTGTGGTTTCATTCTGAAGCTGTTCATAGATTAGCGAGCAATGTAGAGAACTAACCTGTTCTGCCCTTCACACTTAAAAAGTCATACATATAGTAAAACATATTTAAAGGGAAGATCCGTTTTAATTTTTAAGCAGGAGAAAGTGATTTTTCCAGAGTAGGTATAAGTTGGAAAAATTAGAAGGATTCTTTGGAAAATATGCTTTTTATTCCCTTGGGTAATGGGCTCTTGCTTTATTTCTACTTAGCTGGATGCTTAGGAAAAGAATCTGGGACTTTAAGAATTATCCATAAGGCAAAAGGAACGCCTGCAACTCTTGCCATTACACTGCCGATGTTAAATGATATAAATGATATGGGAAATTTGGGGAGGGGTCAGTTGAACTCATAATCAAAATATTCAAGATAAAGTTTTATAATAGACCAGAGACAGAGGGCCAGATTGTATCACTTCCAGCTCCCTGGGGGTGCTAGATGATACCATGTCCAATCACACTGAAAGGCTCCCACTTAACGTGAAGCTTTAATTTAGAGTTCTGCATTTCACAATGCAGCCTGCTGTCCCTTCAGTGGGTTGTGTTTTCTGGAAAGTTATCACAGTGCAGTAGGGAAACAATGAACTGTTACTTAGATAGCTCACTTCTGAAGGGCTCTTTGAAAATCCCCACTAGGCCTTTATTTCTCAGAGACCAACTATGCTCATGTCAATACTTAAATAAGCCCCAAAGGTTGGTACTGAATGATGTAGTTTGAAAAAAAAAAAAGTTCAACATGAATGCTTCCTGGCTAAGGGGTAGATGCAGTGGTGGCAGGGGGCCAGTGCTGAGGGAGGGTAACAGTGGGACGCAAACCCTTAAACTTCAGCTGCTTGGGGAGGAAAAGTGTGTTATGCCAGTCAAGTTTCAGGACCAGGGGTCCTCTGTCCATGGGTTTTACAGAGAGAAGCATGCGCAGATGAAATCTAATTATGTAAATGGTAAAGATTTTTCTAATTTTCTCTCTTATTCTATCAGTAAACCCTGGTCTAGTTTTTATTGCTTTTGGCCAAAAGCTATTACAAGACTTAATGAGCATGGAGCAGGTACTGTATGATCTTAAGAACAAATTAATTTATGATTAAAAGAATACAGTTGTACATTTCGAAGACTAAACTAGCTAATGGCTTAAACAGGGTACGGTTTTGATTTTAACTAGTAGCCGTGTCCCTAAGATTGGCCACAGGTCCTAGCGAACATGGGCTGACAGAGACTCTGGAGCTCGGCAGAGGGATCTGGCAAGGCGGGAGAGGTGCTTTTCTTTCTCTTCCTGTGGACTGATTCCATCCCGGCTGGGGTACGTCAGCAAGTTCACAGCCTCTAATTCTTTGTAAGGCCCAAGTTACTGCACACCAGCATGCTTCCAAGAAAAGAGATGTCATAGAAATCCAAGTTACATAATGGGACACCAGTTCTAATCAAATCTTGTGGTAGCAGTACTGCCCCGTAGTAATTAGAAAGGTGCTACCAAGACTTTTGGCGTTTCTATTGTGTCATTTCCTGGGTTATTTGACACAATCTGTAGGACAGCCTTCCTCACAAAGGTTTATCTTAGGCTCTCTGAGATATAGACACCTGGCAAAAAGGAGCAAGTCTGAGCTGTCACCAGGAGCCTTCCAAACACTTGGCTATTTTTTCTTAGAAGTAAAATTAGCATAATGCTGCTAACCTCTGAATGTCATTACAGCTGAGCGCTACTGACTTTCAGTGCTGTGCCAGACGGCACTCCAAGCCGGGAGAGGCTCACAGGACCCAGGCCTGCAGGCATGGGCCAGGGAAGACTTTGGGTTCTGCTGCCTTAGAAGAAGGTCATACTGGACACATCTTGTCGGGCTCTTTAGGATGGATCCCAGTTATTAGACTCCAGGTGGTTGGGAGGACAGTGAATTATTATGCCTTGTCATCCAACTCCTTCTCCTCTCTCCTAGGGAGAGCAGCATAACCAACCTCCTCAAAACTTCATGGCATAATATGACAACCATTTTGCTATGTTCATGGATTCTCTGGGTCAGGAATTCAGAAAAGGAATTTTCTCTGTTTTGCATTGTCTGAAATGTCTCAACCAGCTGGGGGTGTCTCACGGTTGGGGCTGGAGATCTATTTCTAAGATGGCTTCATCACTCACACATCTGGCACCTGGCTGGGACGGCTAAAGGAACCCTCAGCTGGGAATATTGTCCTGAGTCTGTATGTGACCTCTCCGGTACGGTGCTCTCAGGGTAGCTGGACTTCTAACATGGTGGCTCAGGGCTCCATTGTGAATATACTAACGAACAACATGAAAGCTGCATGGCTTTTTATGACTCAGCCTCTGAGGTCACTGATATTTGAGCATTCCTTATGAATCAAGGCAGACACAAGCCTTCCTCGACTCAAAGAGTGGGGACAGAGATTCCACCTCCTGATGGAGGAAATGTCATAGAATTTGTAGCCATGTTTTAAAATTTCCACGTGAGGTTTCAAGTTGGTCTGGGAAAACTCCAAGCACCTACAGTGGCTGTGTACCAGAGAAGTCTATTCATGAAAATGTCTGTTTCTTTTCTGGGCCTGCCTTAAGGTTAAGGGACTCCCCCTGCCACCCCCACCACTAGTTAGGGTAAAGCCTGAGTCGTTGAAATAGACACATCTTAGAATATAGTGACTCAGATAAGGTAGAAGTTGATTCTCTCATGCAGCAGTCCAGATGTGGGTGGTGAGATCTAGGGTGGTCAGGTAGCTGCGCTCCTTAAGGTCGTTCAGGAATTCAGATTCCTTCTGTTGTTTCATCACTTCAGGGTGGTATCCCCTTCCATGTTGTTAAGATAGCTTATCATCACCAGGTTTGCATTCTAGCGTATGGGAAGAGAAAAGAGAAGGTGGAAGGCAAACAACTTCTCTTTAAGAAAGTGGCATAGCTGTTCACACAGCACTTCCACTAGCAATCCATTTGGAATAGTTTTATAACATGGATATGCCTAGCTGCAAAGGGGGCTGAGAAATGTAGTCTCTAGTTGGGTGTCCCTGAGCTCTAATACAAGGTGTGTGTGTGTGTGGAGTCCTATCATGTAAAAGAAAAAAGAAGAATGGATAGTTGGGGGACAATTAGTAGTTTGTTTACTAAACGCTACCAGCTTTGGAAACATGCCTAAAATATTTGCCAGACATATTAAAAAATAGACATTAGCAACTTTTTCTGTAAAGGGGCAAATAGTAAATATTTTAGGCTTTTCAAGCCATGTGGACTCTTGTCAATATTATTTTCTTTTACTGCTGTAACAAATTACCCCAAACTTGATAGCTTAAAACTTCAGAAATTATCTTATTGTTCTGTGGATCAGAAGTCTGACACAGGTTTCACTGGGCTAAAACTGAAGCTGCATGCCTTTTTGGGGTCCCTAGGGTCCCTAGGGAGGACGAGCTTCCTCACCTATTCCAGTTGTTGGCAGAATTCAGCAACTTGCACACAGCCTTCTACCAGGCTCAGGACCTAAGGACCAGCATTGGGGCATCAATTCCTTCTCATGGTCACAGCTGGGGAAAGAGTTCCATGTTTAAGGACTCATGAAATTAATTTGAGCCATGCAAAGTAACATATTTATAAGTTCTGGATGTTAGGATGTAGACACTTTTGGGAGCAATCACTCGACTCTGCTGTGGTAGCTTAGAAGTCATCACAGGCAACATGGAAACAAATGGGCATGACTGTGTTCCAATAAAATTTTATTTACAAAAACAGGCAGTAGTTTGGATTTGGCCTGAGGACTGTAGTTTGCCAGCCCTCTTTCAAGAGTATGGGAACCAGTTGTTGACTGAGGACTCTCAGGCAGGCAGAACTGTGCTGTCTTCCCCATCCCTGCAGTTGGGCACACCCTTCTTCGGTGTTGTCAGGGTGCAGTCAGTTGCTTCCGTTAAAGCCACCTTCACACTGAATTGTGATCACTGCCCTCAGGGTCTGGTTTTTGTCCTCAGACTGTGAGCCCATTAAATATAGGAATCTTGTCTATTTAATTTTTGTACCTTCTGTAATGCTTAGCAACATTTAGCACTTCATAGGAGCTCAGTAAATGTTCATTAAATAAAGGAAACCATACGTAATAGCTAAATGAGGGAGACATGAATTGGAACACACACATGCACACGTGCACACGCACACACACACGTATGCACACACATGCAAGTATGTCCTATGTGCTGGGAGAACGTGTTGTCTTTGGGTAGAACTTCAATTTTGATAAAGTTTGACTGTTTTGTTTTCATTCTGCATTAAGTCTAACACCTGTGAATTTCCATAAGGGTTCCTTAAGAGAGATCTAAAAGAAGCTTAAAACCAATTTTTTCTTGCCCTCATGAAAATTAAAGGGCAAAGCCAGAATTATCCATTAGTTGGTAGAGCCAGTAGTGTGCATTTAGAAGACATTTAATTTCTGTGTGTTTCTGCCAAAATAACAATGTGACCGTAAGGAAATTTGAAAATGGAAATAATTTTTTCCTGAGTGTTTTCACAGAATTGAACTTCAGTGTGGGTTGAAAAGTGCACAGAAAAGTTTTGACCTGCCAAACCATGAGTTCAGCAGTTGTAGGATAAACACAGACCTCTGATGACATTAACAACATCTGAGGCTGAAGTGAGCCAGGAATCCATTCCTACCTTATTTATGTGATGTGTTCTCACACTCACAGCCTGTAGCCAAAATAATAACTTTTTGGGTATAGAGGCATTTGGGGTCTTTAACCGAAGGCATTTTATATGTTAAGTATTATAAAAACAACTCCTTTCATCCATGATGTTTAATGAAATTGAGATATACAGAGGGCACTTTATCCAGCAAGTGAGGACCAGTCTTGGGTCGGGACCCACCATGGATACTTATCAAGTTATATAACAATGTAAGACATGGCCATAAGGCTACGCCACCCAGATGAGATCGGCTCAAGTCTCTTAGGTAGACTGAAGAAAAAAAGCCTCAATTCTTAGTACAAATGTCATTCATTTAAAGAACTCACTTACACTTAATATTTCCACTTCAAGGCAGTAGGTCTAGAATTCCTAAGTCCTCTCTCAGTCTAAGAAAACCTTCTGAATACCCCACCTCCATACTTTCTACTTTCCTGGATTCTATCAAACAAGCCTCTTTCCCTCAAATTATTGTCCATGGCACAGTCAGCATGTCCATTGATCATCGCACTGGCTAATAAAAATATTAAGATATCAGACCAAGGGCTAGCTTTCTGGGAATGCCTTTATGCTAACATCAAACCACTAAAATTACATTTTGGAGTACAGACCCATGACCAACAACAGAGACCTGACCATGTCATAAAATCTTTTATGCTAAAATTGTCAGCCTCACTGAAGTCTGTGTATATTGTTTCTGTTGCTTTCTCTCTGCTTTTTCCCCTAATCTGTTGGCATGACTTGTACTAAAAATGAAAGCCAAGGGTCTTTAAAAAAAAAAATCCAAAGCCCCATCTAATGTGATTTACCATTCCCAATGCTTTACTAGCTACCAGCCAGCCCCTTAACTACTTCTGGGAATTTGGCATGAAATTGGTATTTTCTCTGGCATAGCTCAGCCCTGTGATTCTTAGGCCATGCCGTGCATGCCATATCCATCTCTATTCCCTGGTCTCCCATCAGGCAGAAATTCTCAAAGTGCTACCTGTTGGATCTGGAATTATGGTTGGTAATCCTTGAAGTACTGTGGTAGGTATGGACAGGCCATGTTGATTTAAAAGCGCCTGGTTTTTCAAATACATCTTCCAACCATTCCAATTTTACCTTGATATTTCAGCCTCCTGTGGCAGGCTTCACATTTTTATTATTTATGATCTTAGATGACTTTTTATAAAATAAATGCAAGTATGGGGAAAATGGACGTTCCTATGGCCAGCATCCTCACCTGAATCTGAACTACTTGATGATGCAATTGGCCTACTGCTAGGCTACTGCTTCCACACCCATAGGCAATAAGAAACTGACTGAGTCACTATATAAAGGGCTCCGCCCAGTGCTCTGTGTAGAGGCAGAGACAGAGGAGGATCCTGGACCTGCAGACTGCTGGATGCAGATGTGATTCTAGTGCTTACCCTACTGCCTGGAGAATAAAGCCAGGTATAAACCCTTTTACCCCAAGGGTGTTCTGTTGTCAATTCTTGGTCTCACTGAATCCATAGTGAACATGCCCAGGACTGAAGCCCTCAGGCATAACAGCAAGCAAAAGAAGAAACTTAATAGGTTTTTTATCTTTGTAAGGTCATTCACTGTTTAATCGTGTTCCCCACCCCCAACACCACCCCAAATTCACATGTTGGAGCCCTAACCCCAGTACCTTAGAATGAGACTGTGTGTGGAGACAGAGCTTTTAAGGGGGTAATTAAGGGAAAATGAAGTCCTTAGAGTGGGTCCTAGTCCAATATGAGGAGTATCTATATAAGAAGAGATTCAGGTACAGACACACGCAGAGGGAAGACCGTGTGAGAACATAGCCAGAGGAAGGTCATCTGCGAACCAGGGGGAGACCTCAGAAAAACACCAACCCTGACAACACCTTGATCTTGAACTTCTAGCCTTTAGGACTTTGAGGAAATAAATTTCTGTTGGTTAAGTCACCCAGTCTGTGGTATTTGTTATTGCAGCCCTAGCAAACCAATACAGTTACTATTAATTTTGTTCCTTTTTTCCTAATGAACATTGATTATGCTTTTAATGTTCATAGGTTAAGCTGAAAGAGATTTGGGTTGTGTGTTGTGGGCCATAAGGAAGTGAGATGACTGCAGGTAGGTTCTGTATGATTGACTTTTAAGACTGCCTAACAGCATGACCAGAAGCTTCTATCATTCCAGTGACATTACGAAACACCGACTGTAAACCATAACCTGAAAGATGATTTAGTTTGGGATGACTTTTCTGGACTGTAAGTTTTATAGAATGGGCTACAAAGTGCTGTTCTGGGGACACAAGTCCAAACTGGGAAGCGCAAGGACCACGTCTGCAGCAGACATGTTTAGCCCAACAAGTGTTTTAAACAAATCCAGCCATGTAAAAATCCAAATTTCCTGCTGCTCTTAAAAATTTGGAACATCTAATCCTATGTTTTTCTGGACAAAACTGAGCAATAGCTGCCCCCCGCCCCTTAGTTAGATGCTACTCTATAGAGTGTCACGGCTCCCTACCTGGCCCTTTCCCATAGTTGCTTAAGCCTGTCTGCTCCACTTATTAACCAAGCTGCATGGTCCAGATAATGGAACTAAGTAGATGATCGATTCTGAAAGATGCTCATTGATAAAGGGGTTCATAGATGAAAGTATTTGGGAAACTCAACAGCTTTTATATACACTTCCTTGGAGATTTTCAATGTACATTTTGTGTATTAAAAGACCTGAGAAGTTCGGCATTAGAGAATTCTATTTAACTTTGTTCCCCAGTGTTTCCCATTCGACTAGGAAATCCCATTTCTCTGAGTAACATATACTTGACAGCCTGTGGAATTACTGCTCAGTGGAACACACTTTAGGAACTGCTGGGATGGATTCCCACAGTCCAGTCCAACCTGAAGACAGAAGCATGAATCGGAGAATTAGAATTTTGTAAATGACTGAATAGTCTGCATATTCATAAAAGAAAACTTGAAAGGGATGTGTAAAAATGAAGTAAATGTTAAGTCATTTAATTAAGGAACTGTGTTATTTTCATAATGTTATTTGATGCATCAACAAAATCTGCATAAATGACCACAAGCCATCAAATGCATGGCCAATGTTATCTACTATGGGAAACAGTCTTTATAAAAGTGAAAGTTTTCCCTGCCAAATAAAAATATATTTTAGCTTTGAGAGAACTGTATTCCAATTACTTTTGTTGTGCTCCAGTGTCTTTGTTATCGCACAGCAATGAGTGCTTCACTCTCTTCATATTTCAGGTTAATGACCTGATTGGGCTGTAAGCATTTTGTTGCACAAAACTTACACCCGTTAGACTTGCAGTCATTTAAAACAGGGGACATGTGCAGATGAACCTAGATATCCTTTTGTGTTAGCTATTTTATTAGAGTAATAATGTGTGAATCCTGATTTGCATGTTCAACTAAATGATTGCAAACAGTTTTTGACATGTAAATTGACGGCTGTTCTACATGCTTCCACTGAGTTTGGCAAAAAGCGAATTGGTCTATTTGAGCTATCCTCCTTTGATTTCGCCAAGAAAATCAATATAATAAAGTAATTCTTTCCTGCCATGCTCTTCTTTGCTAAGCCCTTCTGAGAACAGTCAGAAGATGTTTTTCCTTCAATTATATCAGGCTTGTTTGCATTAAATCTTTTCCAACAGGCACCAATAAAAATGTTCCTTAATAAGGATGTCTCCCTTTGAAATAAGCCAAATAAAATTTTACATTTAAGGTGAGTAAGAACCAGTTATGGAGAAAATTGCTCTGTATCTGTTCTATTCTAATTTCTTTTTCCATGCAAAGAGTGCTTGCAGCTCTCTATTGAGGAAAAAGTGTGATGACGTGGCATGCATAATGCATACTTCTGGCCTTCAATGATTGTTTCTTCCATTAGAATTCCACATATTTAGAGAAGGTCAAAGATTATTCTTTACTGCTATCAATAAAACTTATTTTTAAGGAACATGACATAAAATATGTGGCATTTTATTCTTCAGAAGAATGTTTGGTTGTGGTAATCTCACAGTACAAAATTTTTCCTGTGGATACTTTAGATTTTGTTTTGTGAATTTTTATTGTTTTGTTTAGGCAGGTGGCAGGATCCCATTTATTTAGGGCAGGATCCTTATTTGTAAGGATGCCTCAAATGAAAGCACACTTATTTCTTAGGAATTAAGGCAAAACATGCCACTCAGTTCTCAGAGAGTTTCTCACTCTGTGGAATTTCTTATGTTTTTCTCCTCACCAAAATGGTATTTTAATTATAAGAAAAGTACATCAAATCTTCTTTTATACAAAGTCCATTTCCTGTTCTCCTTTTTTGATTCGAATGTTTTACTCCTATTACCGTCATTTTTATACCATTAAGACAACTGGTCTCCTCCCCTGGGATATCCACAGTCATTTCCTACTCAGTATGTTTATAACTAAATCCACCCTCCTCCTCTGCAAACCTGTTTCCACCACGGAAAGAGCTGCACAAGCCAGAAGCCGGAGTGCCATCTTCGATCCTCTCTGCTCTGCTTGATGCACCCAGACACCAGCCAAGTCCTGTCACCTCTCCTTTCTCAATACCCCTCAAATCTGTCCTCTTTTGCTTATTTACTCCCCATTGTGACTTCCTGGCCCAAGACACCATCATTTCTTTCCTGGGTTACCTTGCAACCCCACAGTCACACATGTGGGGTTCCCGACGCCCAACAAATCTAAACCAGATTGTTAGAGTGGTCAGAGGGACTGCAGGGAACTCCCTGTCTGGCATGTTCCCTTGTCTAGCCTTCTCCATCAATCACATTTACTGAGTGCCTGCAACGTGAGAGGGCCACTCTGTTAGGAGCTATGAAGAATCTAAAGTTATGATCTCTACCCACAGGCAATCCAGATAAGCTAGTAGATTTTTTGTTGGGAGCTGCATGGGAGTAGGAATGCAATGAAAATCACTGATCATGTCTTAGCCACTGTGGCAATATTTCTGCATCTTGTTGGAAAAAAATCTGAAGGAGCTCATGGCCCTTAAAATGCTCCTAATTTGCCACCTGCTACATAGCAAAATTTTCAGGCATAAATCTTAATCTTTGAGATGAAGACTTCAACAGTGAGGGTTGCATCTAATTTCAAGGAACATCTAGAGGTCAACACATTATTAGAACTGTTTCATGTTCACTCTGGTGGTCTGGTGGCTATAACTTCCTACTCATTCTGTTTCTTCCTCACAGTCATTCAAGGCCCCTCAGTATAGCCACATCAGGGAAGGAGGATTTTGAGATCACTATGCAATTCACTCTTCCCTGAGATACCTTCCCAAGAACAGTGGATTTTCGTAAGGATCCTGGACACGGAACGTACACCATCCAATCGTATAATAATTCTAGATGGTTTCCAAGTTGTCAGGGGAAGTTTTGTATCCAGAGTTGTCAGCTTACCCATCTCCCTGCACCCCAGCACCCAGGGCCCCACCACCCGTCCATTCTGTGTTCAGGATTCCAGGAGTGGGGCAGCAGGATGCCCATCAAACGGGAGCAGATAACTAGATCAGATCTCCGTGGTAAATCGGCTTCTCAGCATCTGGTGCCGTTCCTTTAATGAAGCCTTTTTCTCTCCATGATATGAATCCATTAGACACTGGGAAGCTGGAGTGTGTAAAATATTTTGTTTATCTGGCCCTTCTCAGAGGTACTGTCTGTCATCATAGATGTCTGCAGTAAATATAGCTACAGTATCACTGGATGTGTGAAGCAATTAGATTTATGAGGCACATAAACTGCAAAGCTTCTAATAACCATAATTCCTAACTTCAATCATAATTCCAGTATTAGTGTCATGTTTTCCGGAGGATTTTATGTTTCTAAAAATATCTTAATTGTGGTTACCATGTTTTTACCCTATAATTCCTTTAATTTGAAAGTGAAAGGACTCAGCCAGAGATGAAGCTAGAGAAAACAGCCCCCCCCCGCCCCTTCTGTATTGTTTATATGGGCAGTGGGGCAAGATGGATTGCGCGTCACATGAGTTTTGCAATTAAATTAGATAAATTTCCTTGGAAAAAGAGAGCTCACACTAGTAAAGAACAGCTGATGACAAAATCAAATGTGGGGGTGGGGAATAAGGGTAGGATAACAGCCCCATGTCCCACTCTCCTACCCCCCCACCCCTGTCACCAGGGACATTCTGTTTGAGTGCCTTTAACATGATTTCCTAATTATTTGGCATCACTTGAAAAACCTTTGAAAGGATGCCAACCATCAGTCAATTTTCCTTTTGACCCAGGCCTGAGATGTTAGTTCAGGTGCTGCTTGACACAAAATTCTTGGCCTGTGAAGTCTCTTTTTTGACTTTTAGAGGTAAAATGAAGACAGACCTTTTGGGGGCTGCTTAGAGGACACACACACCCTGTTTTTAACAATTTCTGAACTTAAGCAGAAAAAAGTGTATTGGTATTACCCCATGCAAAACCTGGTCATTTGGTCTTGCTATTTATCCTGCAGCTCTTTGAAGTCCACTTGAAAGACTGCTTGAGTGCATGGCTATTTTTACATCTTTGCAGAATTTGGCGGATTTGAACACACCCCAAATTTAGCCATTGAAAGATGACTCCATATATACATCACTGAGTTAAGACCCTGACAGGTGACATGGTGGGCAAGAGGCAGGGGCACTTGCCCAAAGGATGTTTTTAAAAATTCTTTTCTAACACACAGAATATAAACTTGTCATGTAACATTCAAATAGCACAGATGTATAATGATGTATAAAAAATACACAACTTTACCCCCTAAAGATAACCACTGTTAACAGCTTGGTATTTATCATTTCAGGCTCTTTTCTAGTAATATCCAATACATTATTATTTTTTATAAATGGAATAACATTATACATGCTGTTTATGGCTATATCTCTAATTTAATAATACATCATGGATACTTCTCCAGGGTTGTGAATACACATTTGCCTCAATCTTTTTAACTTTTCTATGGCATTCCATAGCATGGTTGGACCATAACTTACTTACTGTTCCCCTACTGATGGGTGTTGAATTGGTCTTCACTTCTTGTTCTTACTATAAATGTTTCCAAAAACATCTTGGTTCGTGTATATTTACATGCTAATGAGAGTACTTCTGTAGGATAAATTCCTAAAAGTGGAATTAAAATATTTACAGTTATTATCAAATTGATAGTCTTATATGTTAGAAAGTTGCTTTAAAATTATGTACTTTTCCTAGTCTTACCTATAATATCTGAAAATGCTGTTTCTCTACACTGCAATGAGGGAATTAGCCATTTCACGTACGTTTAATCTATCCCTGTCCTCTGCTAGGTACTCAGATAAAATTGTTTCACTGTTTTAACCTGTTATTACTTGGATTAATAATAATATGGAGAATCTTATTATGTGTTTTCTCTTTTCATTATTCTTTAATCAGGTCCTTTTCATATTTTCTACCAGTTTTCATCTTTGTCTTATTACCTTATAGATATTTTTGATATATTCTGTTCATGATGTTCATGATAGAGGTTGAACATACTTTTCTAAATGTTTTATTTATTCTTCAACTCTTTGGTATGCTCTATCATACAGACATTTTAGTTTTTTTGGTAAAATCTATTAATTTTGTTCTTTATGATTTCTCGATTTTGTGTCCTGATAAGAAATATGTCTTCCACCCCTAAGATGATAAGCATATTCTCCTATATTTACTTCTAGTTATTATCTGTTTTTTTAAATGTTGAAATTTTGAACAAATCATTCTTTTATAAGAATAAAATAAATAAGAATATAACTTATTGCTTCTCTTCAAGGGGCTGTTAATAGCTTCCACATTATTTAATGCCCTCCTTTGCTTACTAAATTTAAATGCTATACTTAATAGTCACTGAACATACATATATTCATGGATCTTTTCTGCATTCTCTGTTCCATTAATCTATCCATACCAATACCATATTGTTTGAGTTACAGTTCCTTTAAAATATATTTGAACCTGTAGTAAAAATTCCCCTCTCATTATATTTCACTTCCAAATATTTATCAGATATCTTAAGCATTTACTCTTCCAGATTAACTTTATTATCTCTTTGAAAGGGCTAACATTGGAATTTGGGGGATTTTATTAATTTGGGGATTTGCAGTTTATTTTCAGAGCAAAAATAAAGGAACAAAATAGCAGCAGACTCACAGAGGCTAAGAAGGAACTAGTGGTTACCAAAGGGGAGGGGTTGGGGAGGGTGGCTGAGAGGGAGAAGGGCACTGTGGGGCACTATAATTAGCAGACACATTATAGGTAGGTCATGGGAAAGGCAGTACAGCATGGAGAAGACAAATAATGACTCTATAGCATCTTATTACACTAATAGACAGTGACTACAATAGAGGGGGAAAGGACCTGATAATATGGGTGAATGTTGAAACCAGTGTTGTTTATGTGAAACCATCAGAAGATTGTATATCAATGATACTTTAATAAAAAAAAAGTTACCCACCTAGCCAAAAGAAATAAAATTACCATCTCCATCTTCTAAAAAAAGCTAAAAATAGAAATACCGTATGCTCTAGCAATTCCACTTCTGGGAATATACCTGAAGAAAACAAAACCACTAATTCAAAAGGACGTATGCACCCCTATGTTTATTGCCACATTATTTACAATAGCCAAGATATGGAAGCCACCAAAGTGTCCATTGATAAATGAATGGATAAAGAAGATGTGGTACACACATATATATATATATATATACATATATATATATATATACAATGGAATATTACTGAGCCACAAAAAAAGAATGAAAGCTTGCCATTTGTGACAATATGGGTGGACCGATAGGGTATTATGCTAGAAGAAAAACGAACACCACATGATTTCACTTATATGTGGAATTGGAAAAACAAAAACAAAACAGAAATAGACTCATAAACACAGAGAATGGACTATTGATTACCATAAGGGGGGCAGATGGGTGAAGTAGATGAAGGGGATAAAGAGGCACAAACTTCCAGTTACAAAACAAACTAGTCACAGGGATGGAAATGCAGTATAGGGAAATAGCCAATAATATTGTAATATCTTGGAATTAGTGACAGTAACTGTACTTATCATGGTGAGTACTTAGTATTATAATTGTCAAATCACTATAACATACATCTGAAACTGATATAATATCGTATATCAACTATATCAATAAAAAAAATTTAAAGAGTAAAAAAACCCCATGCAGTTTATTTTGAGAATTGTCATTTTCTTCTAAGGGCCTTTCTCTGTTTTCTCCTCTTGAGTATGTTGTGAGCAAGAACTTCTCTCCTCAAAACTGTGCGTGTAGACAGTAGACAAAAATAATGTGGGATAAAATGTGGGTTTTGAGAAAGATAATGTTATAATTGGCTAGAAAATGACAGATAAGTCAAAGCACTAGTGATATGGGAAAATGGAAAAGGGCATAGATGGAGGAGGATAGAGTGCATGAATAATGTGTGAGTGACCAGGGAATGGAAGTTCTCTGTGGGCGGTATAACCTGCCCGGGTTCCTCGGAGCTGATTTGTGTAGCTGTGGATAGTTGACTGAGGCTGGGTCACATAATTCCCGAGAAGAGTTGGTGCTGGGACAGAGGGAGCAGATGTATCTTGAAGCAACTGCATTCTAACATAAATCTCTGGAGGTCTTGGTAACTGGGCTTTAGCATGAGGACTAAGAGCTAGAGAAAAACAATGTACTTTAAGAAAGAATGAAAGATACACACAGAAATAGCAGAGACCAACTCTTCCTTCCAGCTTATTTTTGAGACCCAGCTGCATTCTATACTTTGAGCACCATGGGATCCTCTGGAATGAACCTTTTTGTAAAAAAGCTGGCTCAAAGTGGGTTTTTGTTACATAGTCTTGGAGGTCTTAAGAAGATAGAGTGGCAAAGTCATGAATTTCCTTTTTGATAAAGAGCGAAGATCTAAATTAAAGGATGAAAAATCATTTGTGGAATTCCAGAAAGCAGGGATTCAATAGATCAGATCTAGAAGTAGAAATTAAGGTTCTGTATTCAATTAGACCAAACTTGGCATCTGGAGGTGGAAAGAGCACGAGACAGAGAGGGAGAAAGCCAGGCCCAAGACCATGGAATCCTACAGCCTTGAATGAGAATTGCTGGACCTCTCTGGATAAAACACGGAATTGTGCCTGCTTTATGGTCCCTGCCCCACAGAAATTTTTTGAGATGTGCGGCAAGGACCAGGTGCCCCCGGTGGGCTGTAAAATACCATTTCCGTGGAGGTCGTCGTTACAGCCGCCTTGGGGAACCTGTATTAGGATGCTGTGCTTCCTGGAGTGAACTGCTTGTGAGCTCAGCAGCAAACTGATGCAGGCTCAGGTAATGGTGGGGGCAGGATAAGAGGTGTGGGGCAAGGCTGGAGGCCCTTGCAGGGCCTCTGGGTAGCACAACTCCAGGGGGCTTTGTAATTCTTGGTGGTGGGAATGGTGCCCTCTGAGACACACACAGAACACCATGTGACTGAGGCCCCCCGGAACTGTGCAATATGGCAGTCCTGGTCCCAGGACCACATCTGAAGAGAACGCCCTCTCATGCTGGGAGTGCTGGCCATAGAAGGGACCGGTGGTTAAATATGAAAAAACAACCTTCAACTGGAGGAACTCCCCTGGCAGCTTCATCACAGCTGTGTTGTCCAGACCTTTGGGAAAAGACTGAAAACATTAGGAAAAGCATGGATCTGGCTGGT
This sequence comes from Smutsia gigantea, assembly GCA_032199065.1. Taxonomy (NCBI): domain Eukaryota; kingdom Metazoa; phylum Chordata; class Mammalia; order Pholidota; family Manidae; genus Smutsia; species Smutsia gigantea. The sequence goes on from JAVSCE010002480.1 coordinate 314,154, forward strand.
ACTCAAAGGCATGCACCCCATAAACTGTGTCAGCACCCCATAAACATGCCACTTTTAATGACGAGTGCATGTCCCTATTCACCACCATCATTTATGCTACCACAAAATCTCCCGGAACTTTGTTTCCAGAATTCCTTTTATCTTAGCCATTAAACCAATCTTGGGGAGATTTTGAGGTCAGCGGCCCGGGACCTGAGTCAGTAGACCTGGACTCCCTGACCTCACCTGAGCGGTAATCTAAATGGTGACAAAGTTGTTGAATAACAACCATGCAGACGGCTTCCTGACCAGGCTGGCATATGCGTCCTATCATGGTTTTAGAATGTTCACCCTGGAATCAGGATACTTTAAAACATCTGCTTTGGTGATAATTAACACATGTAGGCGCCTGGAAGTTAGAGGGTATGGTAAAGATATGCACACCATGTGGAAAGAGAGACACGCAGCCGACGATGCACACGAGCATGTGGTGTGAGCTAGGGAATGGTGTCAGGACTAGAGTCGCGGGTGGAGCTGGGGGTTGCAGAAGCAACACAAAACAAAGCCCAACTAAATCAAAGTACCCACCCCGCCCCCACAGAAAAAGAACCTGAAAGTACAATGGAAATATGTGATAATTGCTATAGACTGAACGTTTGTGTCTCTCCAAATTAATATGTTAAAACCTAACCCCTGGTATCAGATGGTATGAGGAGGTGGGGCCTTTGGAAGGTGACTGGTGCCTTTGCAAAAGAGATCCCAGGGGGCGCCTTTGCATCTTCTGCCACGTGAAGACACAGGGCCGTTTATGAACTAGGAATGGGGGAGGGGTCTCACTAGACAACGAATCTGCCAGGGCCTTGCACTTCCCAGCCTCTAGAACTGTGAGAAATAAATGTTTGCTGTTTAAGCCCTACAGTCTATGGTATTTTGTCATAGCAGCCTGAATTAAGACAAATATTATTATATAATAAACATTATATATTAGAATATATTATTGATAATAATATAGAATAAAATAGCATAATTTAATATGTTTTTATTAAAAGGGTTGCAAATATCTTAATAAGATGGAAAAATAAATGGTCCAGTGGTTAAAGAGCTGCTTAATGGATTAGTGTCAACCAGAGGAAACAGAATGGCAGAGGGTAGGATTTTACACAACTGTCTGGGGAGCTAATTAGAAGTGCAAATTCCACCCACTCCAGACCTAGTGAATCACCAGGGATGGTGCCTGGGAATCAGCATTTTAAATAGATCTCCAGATGGGTTCCAGACTTTTATACTTGACAGCCTTCTCAACTTCTCCACTTGGATGTCTAACAAGAATCGTAAATGTAACTTCCCCCAAATGGAATTCTTTATCCCCAAAACCTCCTCTCCATTCAGTAAATGGAACCACCATCCATCTAGATGCTTAGCCAAAATATGGGAGTCATTCCTTTTTCCCTCAAGCTCTGTATTGGCTTTACCGCTGGAGGAAATCATGATTTTGCCGCTTCTCTCCATTACCAGCCAGTCTTGGTCTAAACCAACACCTCTCTCCTCTGGGCTACTGCGGTCACTACCCCCAGACTCCCTGCCGCCAGCCTGCCCCATTCCTTCTTCTTAGGGCAGCTGGTCCCATCTGATCTTCAACAGCATCCCACTTCAGGGACAACGGATCCCAAATCTCTTACCTTGGCTTACAAGACCTCAGTGTTTCCTGATGCCCAGCTCACTGCTCACTCTCTGACTCCCCAGGTGCCAGCTGCCCTGGCCTTTTCTTTTATCCTTGGAGCCACTACGCTCGTTTCTGCCCTGGGGCTCCTGTACTTGTTAAACTATTTTGCACTTGCTGTGACAGCCTCTGTTGTGTTATTCAGGCTTCACCCTAAAGATCGCCTCCTCAGAGAAGCCTTCCTGACAACCCCAATTTACTCTCTACCTCATTATCCTGTTTCATGTTACCACCTAAAATTTTTATTTATTTGTATGACTATTATCTGGCTCCTGAACAGAGTATAAACGCCACATGTACAGGAAACTTATGCCTAAAACATTGCTAGCGCATCACGGGTACTCAGAAAAGTATTTATTGATGGGACAAGCACAGGGAAGCAGAGCAGGCGGGACTTTGCAGGCAGACCTCCACTCCACCCCAGCTCACACTACCTACCAGCCATGTATTCCTGAGCCTTGGGTGAAAACCTGGCTCCTTTGGCGCTCCTGCTGTCCCTTCCCCTGCCTGATTTCCACCATCTGATCTGTCCTCTTTCTACCCATGCAGCCTATTTGCTGAGGACTTTCCTGCCTCATAACCGTCTTCCTCTCCCCAAGGACTAGCAGGGTCCTGGGACTTCATGGCCCAAATGGCTGACACAGCCGGCAGCACAGCCCCAGAGTTCTCAGCAGGGGCTGCACAGGGGAGCCTCGGGGAAGCTTTAGAACAATACCAGTGCCTCGGGTGAGCTTCCAGAGGGGCCCGGTTCATAAGCAGAAAGGAGAATGATGCGGGCCCAGGCTTGGGGAAGGACAAGCGGGCACCTAGCGTTTAATGGGTATGGAGTTTCAGGGAAAATGAAAAGTTCTGGAGATGGATGGTGGTGATAGTTGCCCAGCAGTGTGACTGTACTTAATGCCACTGAACCATACCTTTAAAAATGGCTGAAACAGAAAATGTTATGTTATATACTTGTTACCAAATAAAAACAAAAACCCCGATGCCCAGATGCATCAGCATTTCTGGCAATAGGTTTGGGGTGTCGGTATCTTGCTAAAAACTCCCGAAGTGATGCAGCCATGCTTTACAGCCACTGCTCTCCAGCCCTGTTCCCTCCCTTCAGGACTCCAGCCTGCCTTCTGTCCTCTGTTTCGGCCACTCCCTCCCATGACCACATCTGGAGTCCTGGGGCAGAGGGAGTCCTGAACCAGCTGTGTCCTGTCTTTCAGTTGGCTCCCTATCCCCTCCCAGCCCCTGTTCTCCAGTCCATCCATTCTCCCGGGGAGCATTTAGGGAGCATCTGCCGTTGCCGGTCACTATGCTGACTAGGAGAGTACAAAGAAGAAATGCATACCATTCTAGAGAGTCCTCTCCCATAATATCTCTGGATGTTCTTTCTGAGCCTGATTCCATGCTCACCGCTGCAGCCCTGGTATAGGTGCTCACTCCTGAGTATTACTCTTAGCAACTGCTAGATCAGAGATGCCCCATTGTGTTGTGAAGGGGGATGGGCAGACAACAGTAGGCACACACTGTAGTTTCATGTATGTGTTATTTGTAGCTGGTGCTACATGAATTTATGGTTGTGTTTATCCCAGGAACTATATAAAAACATATTAACTGTATTGATGGGTCAGTCTCCTGTGAGGTCAGCTCTTCTCAACCTTTCTTTTGTTGTCTTCAAAAACTACTGATCAAAAAACACCTTGACTGTGTTAAGAAGTACCCAATGGGTGGCACCAATTGGCATTGGCAATGTGTCTAATGAGCATGGAAGACCAGAGCTGACTTCTTCCAGAGAAACTGGGGCCTCACTTTCCCATCCTTCAGAGGCTGCTGTTCTTCCCAACAGGGATGGGCTGAGGTTAGTGAGAGATTGAAGAATATCCCACAGTGCCCTTGGGCTTTATCTGGGATAGCCTCCGGGTCAGGGAGGAGAAGAGTCACGGTGACCTCTCTGTGTTGGTCATACTGCACACAGGCTGTGGGTTTATTTCTGAAAAAGGCTTTCTCAGTGGGAATTTACAAAATGAAATGTTCCCAAAGTGCACGGATAGAGGGGTGAAGAGTCTGGAGATCTTATTATAGACCAGTTGAAGGGAGAAGTGGTATTTGGCTTGGAGAAGGACAGGTTGGTGGGATGGGAAGGATGGGAAGGAGCCGTAAGGAATGTCTTCAGGCCTCTAGGGGATCGTGATGTGCGAGAAAATATATGCATGCTGTGTTGCTCCAGAAGGCAGTATTGGAACAAATGACTGAATATTACAGAAAATCTTTTTGGCTCTGTTTAAGGAAGATCCCTCTGGAGCTAAGAGGAAGAAGAGAAGGACCTGCTGTCAGAGCTTTCTGCCCCTGGAACCAGCAAAGGTGAGACTGACTGACTCCAGGGCAGGAAAGCGATAGAGGGATCAACTTGCCCAAGACCAGGAGAGCCTGTGACAGTCACTATCCGTTTGATATTGAAGGGAAGTGGTTTGACCACGGCATCCTTCTGTTCTGCTGCTAAGTAAGTGAGCATGTGCCATGGTGTTGCACCGTTGCTACATAATGAAGGGAACCCATGTTCATCATTGATTTCAAGCAAGATGGGACCCTTCTCACAGAAGGGACCCACGGCATATAGTTTGCAAGAATATTGAGGCTAGAGCCAGAGACTGCTGCCCACAGGGAAGAATCAGATATTTAAAAAACCCCAGCCTGGGCAGTTGGTCTGGAAGGCCTGGTTGCAGCCTCCAGCAGAATGTTCATGGGCTCACCTGGACAACCTCACTACCTAAAGGCTGTGCTTCCCCGGAGTGCCCAGGTTCACGCGAGGGCCCTCCCTGAAGCAGGAAGTGAACTCGCCCTGCAGAGGGTGGGGGTAAGAGCTGAGGCAGAAAAGGACCACCTAAAACAGCCTTCAGGGAATCCTTGCAGAATTCTCTTTGAGGAGGATCTGGACCAAAGTTTGCATTAAATGAAAGAACACAGATTTCTTGGTTTATTCCTTTTTAAATCTTTGGGGATGGGAGAGTACTTCTCGAGAATTTCTAGCACTACCGTTAATCTTCTTGTAACCCACAATTGGAATTAGCTTAGCAATCCTCTTTTTCCCCCTCCTCAGGTCTGGGTTGCATTGTCTTAGGCCCAGGCCCAGTCCAGGCAGAGGGATGGCTTGTGCTGCCTACCTTCTGCTCTCTATCCTCAGCAGGATTTGCCCGAAACACCTGTGTGCCTTGTCAAGAGACGATCCCTCAGAGCCAGTGGATCTGTACTAACTACCTGTGGGGCTACTAGTTGAACTGTGACACTTCTGTGTGTGTCACCCTTTCCTAGGTGCCACAAATCACTAATGAAGTCATAAAACGACATATGACCTGTTAATGGCTCCTTTTTTCAATGGTATTTGGAAAGAGAAAACAAACCGAAAAACCCAACCAAACCTTGTTGTTCTGCTGGTCGTCAATCACTGTCAATAAGCACTCTGGGTGATGGAGTGACCTTTCTTGGCCCAAACAATAAAGAGCATTTGACTCACATAGTAGAGAGCGCAGAGCTCCTTTGGTAGCGCTGCTATTCCTGTCCCTGGGTGATTCTCCACCTTGGGCCCATTTTCTCTTCATTTCTGACCACACCTACTTGGGAAATAATTATACAAATACTTCCTCCTCTGCCTCCTGGGTGCTCCCCCAGAAGGCTTCCAGCCTATTTGCAAATGCTATTTTTGGAGTTATTAGAACAGACTGTTTGACGAAGATGCCTTGTTCATTTACTGAGTGAAAGAAACCAAGGGACGATGCAAAAGCGGGAGATTTTATTCTTGTTTTCCTTTCTAAAATTCTTCTGGGCTTTGTTTTCCTGGTGCTGCCAATATCTCAGATGGAGCAGTTTCTGAATGTGAAGTGTTGTAGGAGATGAAAAAATTAACCGTGCTGACCTGACCCTTCAGGAAGTCCCTGGGCAGCGGGGCAGATGGGCAGCCGCGCAGACGGACACCAACAGTTCCCTTGGGTTGCTCTGTGTCCTCGCGCTGCACAGCGTCCCTCGGAGCAGGTAACGGGGGCCTTGAGCTCCTGCCGGCCCTTCTCCTGAGCTTCCGGCTCCTATTTCCACTGCATCTCCAGTGGGAGACGCCTGGTGCACAGCTCAGCGCGCTCCCTCCAGACCTGCTTTTCCTCCCGGATCCCTAACCCAGTAAATGGGCACTGAGGGGCCCCCCTCTGCTTTAATACGCATCGGGATTATCTGCCAGCCTGGTCCTGCTCCATGGCCCCTCTCCATTCCCACCACTCCTGCCTTATTCCATCCTCTCCTGCCCTGCATTACTTCCCACCTTGACTTTGGCAACAACAGACTCCTACAGACTTCTCAATCCAGTCTCTGACTCCTCCTGTCTACTTTTCACCTTGCCCGCGGAGGAGCGATCTCTCAATGGAAAATCTGATTCTGTTCCTCTGTGGCTCTTTAAGATCCTTCAGTGATTGTGGATACAGCACAAACTCCTCAGCAGGACAAGTCCACCCTGATCTGGTCCGTGCCTGCTGCCATGTGGACCTCCCCGCGTTTCTGTTTGCTGCCTCTATGCCTGACCCTCATGGCCGTGCTCATCTGCTGGCCGCTTCTCCACTGCCCACCTTCCACGTCCCACCTCTCTCCCACCCAGCTCCTCTGCCGAACACCTTTCTCACATAGAGTCACTTTACCTCTGGGGCCCCCCTATGAACAGTTCCTGAGTCCCCGTGCAGCCTGGGCTCTCACTGTGCCTCTGCTCCACCCTGCTAGACTTGGTTCTAGCACAACACCCTAACTGCATGAATCTTACTTGTCAAAGGTCTGACTTTGTTAGTCTGTGAAATCCATGATGGTGGGGTTTTACTTGCACGTTTACCCCCAGCACCCACACAGCACAATACCCACATCTACTGTGTTCAAGTAATTACTCTAGAGGAAACCAGTGGGTTAGTAACATCTTCCAGGGGTCAGCTTTAGTGAAATTCTTAAATAGTAATTTATTGCTTTCTCTTTTTTTGCTTCTGAGCCTAAGTATTTAATACTTTCTTTTTTTGCCAGTTACACATTATTTCTCCACCTTCTGCCCCACATGCTGTGCTATTAGCTGAAAAACAAAGAAAAAAGCCCAAGTTTATAAAAATAGGTTTCAAATAATTTGTTTTATTTTACAAGGTATATGGATATGGTGTTCAAAGGTGTAATGGACTGAATGTATTTGTCCCCCTTAAATTCATATGTTGGAGTCTATCTCCCAGGGTGAAGTGATTTGGAGATGGGGCCTTTGGAAGATCATTAGGCTTAGATGAGGTCATGAGGGTGGGGCCCTCATGATGGGATGAGTGCCCTTATAAGAAGACACACCAGAGAGGGCGCCCCTTACCTCACCCTGTGAGTGAGTAGTGGCATGCCTACCGCCAACAAGCCAAGGATGGAACCTATCTCGCCAACACCTTGATCTGGGACTTCCAGCCTCCAGAACTGTGATATATAAATTTCTGTTGTTTAAACCATCCAGTCTATGGTATTTTATTATTGCATTCTGAGCTGCCTAAGGCAACAGGGAATACTTTAATGATGCATTTCATGTATTAGGGTAGACTGATGGGGAAACATATTTTGCAATAGCTCATCTCTTTGTTCCTCTCCTCAGTCACACCATCTAGGGAGTTTCCTTGGATTATGACAAAAACCCAATGTAATCTGATATAATTCTATTAGAATTATTAAATCTGGCCCAGTCCAGGAAAATAATTAAGCTCATTCTCATAATTCTGAATGCATTTCCAGGATGGAATATTTTGCACGAACGAGTATAAGAACTGATCAGAGAACTATTTTCTTTTAATCAGGTTTAAGAGGAAAAAAATGTATCCAAATGTCAGAAATATCTTGAAGTGGTCGGCAGATTTTATAACTGCTTTCCCTAAGCTTAATACTCTTGGGCAAACTGGAATAGGTCTGATTTCTATAATCATACCAAGACAGGATTAGGACTGCTCTTAGCTTAACAGGAAATGGAAAATTGGCAAAAAAGAGATAAGGAAAGTTTGTAAATCTCAGGATATAACTCTTTAATGCGTGTCATTACAAGGGACCAATGAGAAATTGTTTAGGAAATGCTGCTCAGCTCTCGCTACCTCTTATTCAACTGCAGTGATGACAGTAAATTTATTTGTCCTCTACATTGACCACTCCACCTTTCTCCTGCCAACAAAATGGCTTGGTAACAGGTGCTGGGAGGGGAGACAAGCACGGGCAAGATCTGAGATGTCCTTTTGTGCTTCAGCAGGAGCCAAGATGGTAATGCAGAGCCAGCCGGAAGCCGCAAGGGATCAGTGCAGCTTCCTTGAAGCCATGAGGAAGAAGCATCCCATGCCAAATAAAAATCAGCTTCTAGCTTAAAGGGCAGATGTTTATGTAATTTTAATGGCAGAGCCCGCATGGCATCCCTTGCTATTACCATCTTATTAGATCTTCCTTAGACTTGGACAAGCATTTACTTCTCTGTAGGGTATTTGTTGGGCAGCAGTGTGTTCCATGTTAAAAACATTGCTAAGTAATGAGTATACAAATAATGGCATTACATTTCACACAAACACATATACCCATTTATGATGATCTATTTAAAGTATATCGGCAAGCTAAAAATCATCAGGAATTATGTTTGATAGCACTCTCAAGTATCACTAGTTCAAGTACCAAGTAATTCATTTTCATCTCTAGTTTTTTTTTTTAAACCAGTGCTTATCAAACTATGGGTGGTAAAGGGTCATTTTAAAAAATGTTTCCAATATTTTGTAGATCTATACTTTTATAAAATACAATAAAAATGAATCAATAGGGAAAAAAGGCATACAAAATACAAATATCAATTTTTTATTATTAGATTCATTGGACTTTGTCAAACCACTGTAACATTTTTTCAATACTTGCTCTTTATTTCTGTTCCTACCTGTCGTTGACCTATAACACATGGACAAATGACTACTCTTCGAGGGATGTAGACCAATTATTGAGTAAACAAAGCAACCCACAAGGCTTCTTGGCCCTGTCCTCAGTGCAGAGGCCTCATTATCTTAGAACTGCTCAGAAATTTCTGGTCTATCAAAGCCAGGGAGCTCTCCTCTGGGTTACCAATCTCTGGGATTCCCTCTTCCCATGGGATGTCAATGCTTTGAGACATTGCTCCAGAGGAACTGGTTGTCAAGTCTCCTTTATGCTGGGACTCACTTAGCCTGACAGACAAGCTTTTAATATCTGTGACCAGTACCCTTAGGAAATGTGGCATAGTTAGTGTAAAGTCAGGTGCCTTTCACTCCAAGTGATCTCAAAAGCACTGAAGAGTTTTCAAAATGAAAATCAAAACACACAGATATGGTAAAAAGTGTTAGTAGCTAAAGGTTATGGGGCTTGAATGAGAGTGAGACCTCATGGGAATGTGACAAAGGTCACAAGTAGTGGGGATAGGGATATCATATCAGGAGCAGAGAGAGCAGATGAAAGAGGGCATGAAAGGTGTGGGACCAACACTTTTGTCTTGGGTTGGTTTTATTAATAAGGATTTTAACACTTTAACAGTGGACCTCAGGGGTATGATAAAGAAATGGAGCCCAAGAACCAGGCCCTCACCTACTGCCCCAGGGTAAGCACAGAGCTTAAGAAAACAGAAGTCATCCTCTGATTTTGGACAATAAGAACCAGATATATATATATATAAAATATACATATATAGTATATGTAACATATATAACTTATGTATAATATATATTATATATTAGTGTGACTCCTTTAAAACAATGCAAAATGTTATTTATAGGATTCATGTTATTCTTTACTGCCCATCATTTAGTTGAAAACTTATTTAATACTCTTGCTTTCAATTTACTCAGCACATTTTCTTCTTAAAAATTCCAAATATTTCCACCTATATTGCCTCATTTTATCCACACATCATTGTTGAGATCCTATTATTCATTTACATATTCAGTCAACAATTCTTTACAGAGGCTTTCTATCTAGTGTTTAGCACTCTACAAAGTGGATAGCAGCCATAACAATTTCTTCCAGATTTATGAGACTAGACTTCAAGAAAGAAAATATACTTTATATTTTATATATTTTTAAGACTTAAAATATCCTTATGGAGCCACAGCAATCAGACAAGATAAAGAGGTACAAGGCATCCAAACTGGTAAGGAAGAAGTAAAACTGGCACTATCTGCAGATGACATGATGTTATGTATAGAAAACCCTAAAGACTCCATCAGAAAACTATTAGAACTAATAACTGGATTCAGCAAAGTTGCAGGACACAAAATTAATACACAGAAATCTGTTGCATTCCTATATACTAACAATGCACTAGCAGAAAGAGAAATCAGGAAAACAATCCCATTTACAATTGCATTAAAAAAAACAACCTAGGAATAAACCTAACCAAGTAGGTGAAAGATCTGTACTCTGAAAACTATGTAAGACACTCATGAGAGAAATTGAAGAAGACGCAAATTAATGGAAATCTATCTCATGCTCATAGATAGGAAGAATTAATATTGTCAAAATGGCCATCCTGCCCAAAGCAATTTACAGAATCAATGCAATTCCTAATAAAATACCAATGGCATTTTTCAATGAACTAGAACAAATAATCCTAAAATTCATATGGAATCACAAAAGAACCCAAATAGCGAAAGCAATCCTGAGAAAGAGGAACAAAGCTAGGGGATTACACCCTGACCTCAAGCTATACTACAAAGCCATAGTGATCAAAACAGTATGATACTGACAAGAACAGACCCATAGATCAATGGAACAGACTAGAGAGCCCAGATATAACCCACATATATATAGTCAATTAATATATGATAAAGGAGTCATGAATATACAATGGGAAAAAGACAGTTTCTCCAATAATTTGTGTTGGGAAAATTGGACAGCTACATGCAAGTGACTGAAATTGGATTACCACCTAATTCCATACACAAAAGTAAGCTACAAATAAATTAAAGAACTAAATGTAAGACATGAAACTAAAACTCTTAGAAGAAGACAGGCAAAAATCTCTTGAACACAAGCATTACCAGTTTTTTCCTGGGGGACACATTTCCTTGGGCAAGGGAAACAAAATAAAAAATGAACAAGGGGGACTACATCACACTAAAAATCTTCTGTACAGCAAAGGACACCATCAGCAGAACAAAAGGCAACCTACAGCATGGGAGAATGTATTTGTAAACAATTTATCTGATAAAGTGTTAACATCAAAAAAATATAAAGAACTCATATGACTCAACATCAAAAAAACAAATAACCCAATTAAAAAATGGGCAGGGACACATAATATAGGTTGGTCATGGGGAAGGCAGTACAGCACAGAGAAGACTATAGCATCTAACTATGCTGATGGACAGTGACTACAATGGGGCAAGGACGAAGACTTGATAATATGGGTGAATGTAATAACCACAATGTTCCTCATGTGAAACCTTCATAAGGTTGTATATCAATGATACCTTAATAAAAAAAAATGGGCAGAGGACCTGAACAGACATTTCTCCAAAGAAGAAATACATTTGGCCAACAGGAACATGAAAAGATGCTCCACATCACTAATTATCAGGGAAATGCAAATCAAAAACACAATGAGATATTACTTTGCACCTTTTAGAATGGCCAGTGTCCAAAAGACAAGTAATAACAAGTATTGGCAAGGATGTGGAGAAAAGGGAACTCTCTTGCACTGTTGGTGGGAATGTAAATTGGTGCAGTCACTGTGGAAGCAGTATGGAACTTCCTCAGAAAACTAAAAATAGAAATACCATATGACCCAGTAATTTCACTTCTAGGAATTTACATGAAAAAAACCCCACAAAATCCATGATTTGAAAGGATATATGCACCCTTATGTTTATTGCTGCATTATTTACAATAGCCAAGATATGGAAGCAACCAAAATGTCCATCAGTAGATGAATGGATAAAGAAGATGTGGTACATATACACAATGGAATATTATTCAGCCATAAAAAAGAAATAAATCAATCCTACCATTTGTGAAAACATGGAAGGACCTGGAGGGTATTATGCTACGTGAAACAAGCCAAATGGGGAAACACAAATACTGTATGATCTCACTTATTTGTGGAATTTAAAAACAAAACAAAATGAACAAAGTAACAGTAGACTCATAGACACTGAGAAATGACTGCTGGTTACCATGGGGGAGGGGTTGGGGTTGGCTGGTGAAGAGTGTGAGGGGTATAAAAGGGCACAAAAATTCTCAGTCATAATATAAGTTAGTCACAGGGATGGTGGTGCAGCATGGTCATTATAGCCAATGATTCCGTAACATTTTCCTGTGTTGACAGATAGTAACTGCACTAGTGGGGATGAGGATTTAGTAATATGGGTAACTGTTGAACCACTGTGTTGTATATTTGAAACCAATATAAAGTGATTGTATATCAACTATACTTTAATAAAAAAAATGATCAGAGGCTTTGGTACAGGTTCTAAAGTGAAAACAATGAGACAATCTGTGCTCTTTCCTTATGTTATAAAGTGCTTGGTAGCTTCACCATAAGGAAGCCTGTGAGGTTTACCAACAGGGGAAAACTTTTGAGTGTTTTTGAAGCAGTTGGCTAAATATGTGCTCATGATTGCATTGCATTTATTATTAATGCAAATCTTAGCAACCTAGGACCTGTCAGAATTAAGAAGACTGGCTGGAATTTGTTTTTCTATTTGAGAATTTAACCTATTCCCTTTGTATAAACTTGCCCTGATTCAGTGCTTTTGAGCTAAGTGCTGTGAGATGTTTATTCTCCATGAAACGCTGTATGTGTTGGGTTCTTGCCTGAAGTTAGGCAGCTGAATGCATTTGTGTTTAACACAGGATCTCCCATTGAAGAATTTAAATGAAGTTAAAAGTAAATGAACACAATTTTCTATTGCATACACACTAAATTGCTTCTTGTATGCAACTGACACTCAATATATGTACATTTATAATCATGGAGTGAACATTTTTATTTTTTATCTTCCCAAGTCTGAATCCCATTCCTGCGTTTGAGGAATTCTCCACCTTAGCAGGCAGGTGGGATGCAGAAACCATCTCCCACTGAGATGCTGAGAATGCTGGCTACTCTTTATCTCATTCTCCCTAGGGCTCAGCCCCTCAGATGCCCCTGCCTGAGATTTGGCATCCAGACGTAGTGGTGCAAGGAAGCAAGAGTATTGGAGAAATCATTCTCGCGTAAGTGCTGCAGATGGTGGGGGAGGTGAAGTGTCTGGTGTTCAATAGCTGTAGCAGAAGTGTTTTTGCTGGGCTGGCTCTGTGTCATTTTGGTTCTCGTTCCGGCTCTTACTGGACACACATCTTTCCTCTCTGTTTTCTGAGTGTGGTTTTCCAGTCTTGCCAATGATTCTGTGAGCTACTCAGTAAATTCCTTTCTGTTTGACCTGTCAGAGTTGGTCTCCAGTACTTGCAGTTAAGAACCCTAAATGATATACTTTTAAATATTGAAATTACTAGAACTTGATCATTGGTGTAATGTGCATTGCTTTTAGAGCATTTTGTGGAAACTTTATGGCAATTCCTCAGAATTAGCTCCAGCCATTGTAAGGTAGGTCTAGGTAAGTCCTGTCCAGTGCTGGGCAGAGCAGGCAATCTATTATTTTGGTAGGCTCACACACAGAGGCCTGGGTCCTCCATGAAATGCTGCTACCTCCACCAGCCCATTCAGTGCCTGTGAGAGTTAGAACACAGATGGACACAGCTCTGTTCCAGGATCACCCTTGGTAGGTAGACCTGGTGCTAGAGTTTGGCCTCACCTGCCCTTTCAGTGGGAGCTTGTGCAGGGCAGGGCGGGGTCTGCACAGCCACAGGCATGCCTCCAGTAATTCCCACAAACGACTAAGAGGTTGAAGACTTCCAAACTCAGACCTCGGGAAGTTTACAATCTGGTGGAAGGCAAGACAGAAATATGCAGAAAAACCAAATAACATTAAAAGAGTTTAATAACAGTTTGAGACAAGAGAGTAGGACTACATTAGTCAATTCGTCAAGGTTTCCAAGAGAACAGAATATATATATATATATATGTAAAGAGAAGTACTGTAAGGAATTGGCTCACGTGATCATGGAGGCCAACAGGTCCCAAGATCTGCAGGGTAAGCTGGCAAGCTGGGGACCCCGGAGAACTGCTGGTGTCATTCCTGTCCAAAGGCTGGCAGGCTCAAGATTCCGGAAGAGTTCTCAGTTCAAGTCCAAGGCAGGGAAAAGCCAGTGTTCCAGTTAGAAGGCCAGCAGGTAGGAAGGATTTTCTCTGATTTGAGAAGGGTCAGCCTTTTGGTTCTGTTCAGGCCTTCAACTACCTGGATGAGGCCCACCCACATTAAGAGGGCAATCCGCTTTACTCGGTCGACCTATTCATATGTTAACCTTATCCCAAACACTTAGCAGAAGCACCCCAAAAATGTTTGATCGATATCTGGGCATTTCAGGGCCCAGCCAAAATGACACATAAGAATGAACCATAACAAGGACACATCAAAGATTATGCATAATTAATTGCCCAGTGAATTATATAGAGAATAAATACTCTGAGATATCTGAGGGAGGTGAGATAACTTCTTTCTGTGGTAGCCTCGGAAGGCAGATGGGTGAAGACTGATAAACTTGGGAGCAGGAAGGTGAAAGATAAGTCCCAACATCTCAACAGGAATGCCTGCATGGGACCTGGGACAGTGAACACCTCTCCTTCCCAAAAGATAAAGCCGAAATCCCGTGGCCTGGGTATAAAAGTCTTCAGAATTGGAGCCAAATCCAGTCTTTGTGGTCTCAGTCTAAGAGGGCTCTCTTTCTGAGTCATCCCATCACTCTATTCATGCCTTCATTAACATTTAAAAAGTCCCTGTATATGTGAGGTGCCGTGCTGGACACTGTAGCCAAAATAGTTAACTCCTGATCTTACACATTCCTTGCCTGTCACTCATGCTCTGTCTCCCTGGAGTGAGCACTCTCTTTTCCTGGCAAATCCCCTTTTAAGACCCATCTTTACCATGTAACTCTCTTTTACCCCTCTGTTTTACTGTAAATGCTTCCTGTTCTGAACATGAATAGTTATTTTTGGTGCAATTCATTTGAGAATAGTGGCAGATCAACTGTTTTGTCTTGAGTTATTATCAAAGTGTTTTGTCTTTTGCATCTTTTAAAACACATTGTATGCTGCTTTATTTCTCCAGCAAGATTATACAACATGAGACCACGTTTTCTAGTATCTTGGTATCCTTTGCGAATGCTTTCAAAATAAGCACGGTGTGTTTGCTGCTTAGATGCAAAGTCTTAGCTAGTGATAAGGTAAAAAAAGGGGCACTTTGGCCCCCACCATAGTGGCCAGAAGAGATTTGGAGTTGAGAGACCTCTCCAATCCAGCAGGGACCGTATGGGCGGTATCTTCTTCTAAAGAAAGACAACTTGCTCGGGTGGTTCTAAAGGTGATTTCTAGTTTAAACTCATCTGCAAGAATGAGGAATGAATGAAAGGGAGCAGTTAGCAGGGCATATTCGCAGAAAGCAAGGCCTAATCGAAGTTCACTCTCAGTCCCCTTTAGAAGCAGCAGTTCTTAATTGCAAGGGATATATAAATGAGTTTCCAAAAGGGCTTTAGTGACTACTAACAGGCTAAGCATTGAGCAGAATGAAAGAAAGGATGTGTATTATCCTCCTTTTTTGTGTACAAGCAAACCACCAAGTTATCTGACATCTTTACAGTTTCACTTAGAGGTCACCAATGATAACTCATTTCCTAATGCTGGACACTTAAATAGAAGCAGATTACTGTCCAAGGGTAGCATAAACAGCATTAGTAATAAAGTCAAGCATCAATTTTTCATTTCCAGCCCAATCACTAAATTTTTAACCGAAACTGCTTGTGATGCATTGTTGGTGTCCTTACGTATCAATAAAATTGATTAAAACTAGTTGAATCAAACCCACAGTTAGAATGAAATTGGCAACACTAATATGTGTTAATGATAGGTGGGTCACCTAATTTTGAGAAATAGTAATGATTAAAATGCAGCCTTGGACACTCCTGTTGGACTTACTGGTGAACTTAACCTTAGTTCTGGCTTTGGCTGAGGTGCTTGGTGAAAGGAATTCTTTCTTCAAGTTATAAATAAAATATTCTGTTACCACTGGAAACCAAACTACTCAGTGGATTGTTTTCCAGCTAAAACAAGGATGAACGCCACCTTTAATTTGGTTAGCTGTATTTTCTTTATATAATTACTTCTACCCACATTTCATTGGCCAAAGCAAGTCATATGGCTGCTCTGGTGGCCAATGGGGTGGAGACATATTAACTCCCATGAGAAGGGGGCACCACATGTCATGTGACCAAATGTAACATTTGTGGGCCAGGGATGTATAATCCTTCCACAGAGAGGGCAAGAACATATTTGGACCTTCCATTCCTTTAATTGCTCTCCAAGCCATAGTTTTTAGTTCCTTTCCATTCTTTGAGCATACTTCACTACCTGCATTTGTTGGACAATTAAGCTTCATGATGACGGGGACGGACTGTGTTTTTTTTCCACTGGGTTCAGAATTAGAAGGCAAATTTACAGAGTCTTTTCATTCAAGTACAAGTCTCCATACCCAGAATACCCACCCGGGATGGTGGAACATAAATATAACCCCTATGCCCTGAAGTGTCCATTCTGAGGCAAGCAGGAAACTTGGAAAAGTTTTCAAGTTCGCATGCAAGAAATAGACCTAGATATTTACTAAGGAAACTAAAGTAGAGTTCCCAGAGGTAAATATGCAAACTAACGGTATTCTTGGGCTACACTTCTTCCTTTTTCTTTTTTTTTTAAGTAGATTCTCCTACCTTGATTGTATTTTGCTCAAACTAATCACATCCAGATTAGTTTGAACTAGGTAGCTGAGGGAAATGCAAGAGGAATTTGTATCTGAAAACCCACAATCTGGAAAATCCACGCGTGGCTAATACAGAGGAGCTTAGTTGAGAAGAGAGGGCTCGGGGATTTCAGCATGTTTCCTCTCTCTTGTCTTCATCTCAAATGTCAAGTCGATTTTAACCTGAACTTCTGACACATTTTTACTAATGAAATACCTACATATGTGCTCAGAACTGAATGCGAATGACCATAAGTTTATGGTCTAGCCATTATTCTTCACTTTAGCTGGATGTAGAAGTATGCCCACGTTTAGTGTGTCAAGGACACTGCACTTCATTTTAAGAACCATTTTACTGTGTTGGGTTATTCAGTGACTACCTTAGTGATGGTCCTCTTCTGCTTGGGTTCAAGACCCATAGCTGGGTCCAAGGACTCAGACCCACCCTGGGTCCCAGTGACAAAGGTGCTTTAAAACACCTTGGCAGAAGGCCCCAATACACAGCTGGAGACAAAGCCTGGAGCATTTCTAGTTGAAAGAAAAGTGCAGGAAATAAGAAAACTGGGTTTGGGATTCCCCAGGTTGAAAGGCTGAAGCTGGCAGGGAGTTGTGTGGATAAGAGGCAAAGCAGAATGTGACCGGCTCCAGGCACCTGACGCAAGGGCCTAGTAGAGTGAAGAGCAGTGGGTAGTCTTGCCAGATGAACCCTGACCAATGTTGCCAATCCCAGCTGCTGCCACTTGTCAGGCCTCAAATCTGAGCTGTTTATCACCATCTTCTATCATTTTCTTTGTGCCTTATTTTAGTAGATTCAGAATTTTTCTTTTCTACATTTTGCAATTAAGCCATCTGAGGTAATGGTGAATTATTTTGTGGGTGTTAACTGTTCCTCATAAAGAGGAAAGAACAAAGTAGGAAGAGCTTAAGTTTAAGTTTAAGTCAGATTGCAATTGCTCAGAACCATCACTTTGTTATATGACAGTTGGATTTCATGAATTTGGACTCAGGAAAAATTTATAAAAATCTTCTTGGTTTATCTTATATGTCTCTACTAAAGACAAAGTTTCTGTGAAACAGATAAATAATGGAAGTGGGCTTACATAACACCCTCATTAAGAAGGCATGCTGTTCCCAGTATTTTAGAAGCAAAAATTGACTCAAAAAGTTATTGCTATACTAATTAAAAGGCAGTATTGTCTATTCATCAGAATAAGTCTGTAAGCATCCCTACTTCCAATAATTTGTAAGCCTCTGGCCTTTACTGGGTGTTAATAGTTTTATTTTATAGGATATTTCTTTTAAAATATTCCATAATTCAGACTAGGCTATCCCTCATTAGTCCAGATCATTAAATATTTTATCTTACACTAAAATGTCTATTGAGGGGTTTATAAACAGACTATTTCTAAAGTTATCTGGGACATGGCCTTTCCATTAGATTCCTATTCCTAATTTAATAGAATAAATTTCTGAACATGGAAATGGAATAAATTCATTTAGTACAGAAACTATTCCAGAGAATTTAAGAGATTATATTAGGGAAGAGGCATAAAAATTGGGAAAAATAAGACAGGATGGGAAGTAACTCATGTTGAGATGGTGAAGTAAACCTTCTAGAGAATTGGTGAGAAATGATACATTATGTACTATTTTGGTAATTTAAGAATGTATTAGTGAAAAGGAAATAAACTACCAGATGAAAATGAGAAGAACAGTATCCCTAACAGTGCCATCAGCTGAAGGGAACTTTAGGGGAAAGTACTTAGCCTTACAGCCAGCTGTTCCTTGATATATCACATTGCAGACACCATTTTCATCCAGAGTAATGGAGTGCAGATGAATGCTTTGGATGGTGGCAAGGGATGGAGAGGATTATATAAAGTGGTGCTATTGAAAATCTCAGTGCAGAGGTGATGTGTTCCAGTTGCCCAGCTCCCATTCTGGAGACCAGAAAAAAGTAAAGATGACTTCATTCTCAAATGCTCAAGTCAATGTGAAGTGTTGGATAGGCTGACAGACGTCAAAACCCTGTCTTCCTCCCTAGGTGAATAGTGAAACCACATGTTATAACATCAGGACCAGATGGCTCTAAAGCTAATGCCTCCTTTCCTCTGGAATGGAATGTGTGTGTGTGTGTGTGTGTGTGTGTGTGTGTGTGAATATATATACAAGGCTGTGGTATAGAGGAAAGAACCATTATTTCATCTTTTTATTGTGTGAAATCCCAAACATACACAAAGTAAACTTCCTTTGCTTCATATCTACCTGTATACTTTCCCTATACCCTACTCAATAATTTTTTAGTTTTTTGGAAATAAAATTTACATACATCAAAAAGTCTTAAGTGTACAATTTTGACAAATGAATATACCTGTGTAACCCATATCATCATTTCATTTTAAGCCCCATGGTTTTCTAAAGGGGTCTGAAGCAAGACCAAACAACCTGGGTCTTATTTTAATGTTAGGATGGCCAACCTAGTGCCAATGGCGTTAAGTGACATGATCATTTAGTAATGGATGTGTTGGAGGGATGGTCAGGCTGAGAGGAATAAATATATATTTATAATCTCCTAACAAGATCTGAGGAGCAGAAAAGGAAGGACATTCACCCTGCAAGTAAAGGAGTTAGACATCGTGCGGTCTATGAAGGAAGGTAGGCAAGTTATAAGAGAGAGGAGACTGCACAATGCATGGACTCCATGAGAAAAGAAGAGGCTACCTGCTTGTCTAGGTGGTAGAGGAATTCCAAAACAGGGCCTAAGAGATGACCTTGATCATCAGTGTTTTAAAACGTTTCTAGCCTGTTGAAAAGGCCAACAATGAAGCTTTGGCTCATGCTTGACACAGAGCCTTCAGTGTATGGCTCCCCTACATCCTGTATCTCCAGCTCCTTTGTCTTGGGCACTCTGCTTGCCCCCAGCATGGCTTCCTGAGCTGGTCATATCACTGATCATTATCAATATTCCTATTGCCTCTTGACTCTCACACCACTTGGGAAAGATAAGGCACTAGTAGAAGCACAGTCCCAGAGAAGCCATATGCCCACGCTCAGGGTGCCTTCTCCTGTGCCCCTTCTCAAAGTTTCTTCCTGCACCATTTCCATTTTTAGAGCAGCTGTCTAACCTGCAAGATCCACTCCTCTTTTCTCTATAGTAAAGCAGACTCCCAGAGAGAATGCATTAATATGCTGCATTGTTTCCTGGTGAATTCCACCACCCTCAGTTTTTTCTCTGCATCCCACCAACATTGTACCAAGTGGTTTCTTAGTCTTAGCTCCAAAATGATTTGGTGACTGGACCTCTGTGCTGTGGCCTGGAACTATGCTAAAAAATCTCCAGGTGGCCAGTCATCTGCTAATCTCTAGCTTTTCCCCACTCCCATTTGGCTTTGAATTGGTGGTGTGGACCCCAAACCAGACAAATTCAGCAGTAGCTTCTTGCATGATGGTGGGAGAAGGCAAGAAAGTTTGAGCAAATGACTATAAATTAGTATCACAGGTTTAAGGGCAGGAATAAGACCACTTTTATGTTGATAGAACAAGTTTAGAGTTTGGGTTTTTTTTTTAAAGGCATCTGATTTCCATATCTGTTGGCCTCCACAAAAGGAACATAGTATGGTAAAGTTTTAATATAATGCCCCTATTTTCTTTTTCATGAACTGAATATAAATTATGTCAAATTCAAAGACTAATATTCTATTTTCCTCAAGATGGTGTCTTACAGCTTGAGGAAAAGTGAGGTTTAATATATTTTTGGGGGGTGAAAATATTGACCAATGAGGTATTATTCATTCTTTTATTCTTGTTTTAATTGAACATATTTGGTTAAAAATATTGATTTTCCCCCATAGATCTACTAACAGCACCTAAGCAGTGTTATGGAGCTAACCAAACTAGGAGGAGTGTATTTAGAACAACTTTGTTTTTTCTTCAATAAACTCTCATTTAGGAACTTAAATTTTAAAACTTGACTTAGAGAATACATATGTATACACACACTATATATCATATACAAGCACACAGTTATTCTTAGAAAAATTAGTTTTTTTTTATTCTTCCATACATTTCTAAGAATTGCTAAGATTTGGTAACTCTGTGTTCACGCTTCCCATGCTTTTTGCTTTTTGGTCATTTGTTTTGTTTCTTCTCCTCACCCCCATCTCAGTCTTAAACTTTCTGGGTAAGAAAACCCAATATTTTGTGGTCTGTAACCACAAAGAATCTCATCCGGTCCGTAGGCCATTTTAAAGGAAAATCTTGCATGTTTCTTTGTTCAATTATTCCTGAGGTCTTGTTTGTTCTTGGTCTTCCTTTCCTGCTCCCAGTACTTCAAAACTACAACCAGATCTTTGCTGAACTTAAAATACACCTTTTTCCCCCTACTCAAGTGATATTTACCATACATATACTTTTGCGCTGCTTACATGTTCCTCTTTTTTTCCCTCCACAAAGATTGACTTTCATGGTTCTTAAATTTCCTTAGCCTTTATGATACCTCTGTGTACCCTTTGAAGCAAAAATCTAGTGCCCTCTGACTACTGGTGGCTTGATTTCTGATGGTTTTATTTATATAAATACACAGTACTGAAATGCTTTGGAGTTGTGTATGAAATCCATGTCCATATTTTTAAAATGTAATATAAACTTGCCAGCTGTGTGCCACCGAGGTTCTACTTTGTTTATTCCTTCCTGTAACTGAGGACCCTTGCTGCTTTAGTTTGGATTCATGAGTGCAAATGAGTCTTTGAGTGCAAAACTTTATGCCATTTGGAACTCAGCTGCTTTCATAGACTTCAGGTGGCAAAAATGCAAAATGGTGAGAGCTTGACATTGGCGTAATTGCTGCAAGTAGGATGCTGAACTGGAGAAGGCTGAGACTCCCAATATTCCATCGTTAAACTAATCCCCCCATTGATTTCTACTTGGATTTCTTCTTCCCTTCTGGTCACTAAAGCCATTTTCATAATGTGCAGTGACACCTGTTATCTGTATATTCATATGTTAACTCTGAATCTATCCAGGTCATTATTAACAGCAGAGTAAAGTAAACATATACTGGTAGTGTTAAAATAACTTCCAGGAATCAAATCTTTGGCTAGTTTTGACAGTAGCAAAAAATATAACTGCTGTGATTCTAGGTTAACAATATTTGTGCAAGTCCATGCAAAATCATGATTGAAATCTTGCATCTCTCCCTCTTTGAAGGAACTTTTCTTGAATGCATTCTGTAGATCTATTTAGAAAGAAGAATCTCTAAATCCAGTCATATTATATTCAGAAAAATCTGCCTTCCTCCTGCAAGACTCCTTGTTTTTTCTGGAAGACAATTTTTAGGGGCAAGTTGGAAAGATCTTGCTGTTGTTGCAATGGAAAGAGTTTTTCTTGCCCACAAAAGAAGAGAGCCTTGCCTCTTGAGATGCCCTTCAAAGCTGGGATGGTACAAGGAAGACTCTAGATTCTCTCACCACGTGGGTCAGGAAGACACCCCTTGTAAGAGACAGGCAGTCACTGAGGAGCTGCCTCACCCTACACTCCAACATCCATCCCTTTGAAGGAAATGAGGTATGCTTTGTTAGCACCAAGTCTGCTGGTTTTTTTCATTCTGAATAAAGAACCTGGAGGATGCTGTGGAAAGAGTGCCATTCCGTTTTTCTTTTCTTTAAATATTATGCCTTGAATAAATTGTTCAAGAACAATTTATCTTTAACCCTTCGTGCTCAGATGCTGCTGGCTTTAAGGTCAGGTTTAGCTTAGTTTATCAGCTCCAAAAATGTGATCCAGGAAAGTCACAGCTACAAGAAGCAGCCTCAACCATCGTGCTCTTGTTCTGCTTTGGTGGATTTGGTAGGTCCTATAAAATCTGGGCAGGAGCTGGGCTGCTGGAAGCTGGCACCACCCTTGCATTCAGCCTTATTTCCCATTAGAAGAATGGGACACAGCATGGAACTGGTTTACAGTGTAAGAGGCACTTACTTGCTTCCACTCATGTTTCATTTTCATTAACTTCTGTGAGTAGCGACCAGTTGTCTTTTACTATGGTGTCCAGCCTCTTGCACTATATTTTGTGTTTTTTGTTACTGCTGCTGAAGGTATAAACCTGATACAGACTTTGGTTATGTTTATGGGGCCGAGCTGCTCAGGACTAAAGTATTCAAAACTCCCCGGCCTTCTTCCAGAAGTTTGCTTTATAACATTCACAGTAACTTAATGAAGCAAAGTCTTAGAAAACCAAATCCTTCACGTCAAACAACTGTATCAGGTCTTTTGCTCGCCTTTGCTTTTCCATCACAGCAGATATGAGAGCTGTACTCAGTATCTAGGCTGGCCGGTCGATCTTCTCAGGTGGCCCGAGGAAAGTCCCATGTAACTGACCCAGGAAGGGTCACTCAGGTCAGACTTGACATATGATCAGGTGAAAACTCAACTCCAGAAACCTGGAGAAGATCTCAGCTGCGGAAACCACTTTTAAAGAGAATTAAACTTTGTAAATGATTCAAACACATGTTTTTAATACTTGTTAAATGTTTTTTTCTTTCTGAAAAAGACATGCTTCAATAACATGAATAAAAAGATAACTATTTGGCAAAACAATCTTTTCTACAAATGCTCCTGGGTAAAAGCAAATGAGAACTGTACTTACTACCAGGCTGGGCTCTGTTCTACACCTGCATTTTGGTTTTCTTTTCTCTTTATTGTGTATATAACAGTTTGCCGTATATGATTTTTAAATTAAATATTTAACAGCACATAACAGTGGAGGTTGGGTGATGTTAGGCTGTGTTTTATTATAGTAGCTTAATGTGTATCATTACATTTAGTGATAGCATTTGAACCCACACGGAAGGATCCCCTCCATGCAGAGACCTGAGTACATCTCATGAGAGGACTTCAAGCTGTTAGCTCAGAGAGCCACGCCATCCCACTGCTAATATACAAACCCCAGTGTGTCCCCTTCAACGGCTTCCCTTAGGGCAGAGCTCCCTTTTGCTTAGGAGGAAAGGATGCTCTGTTATTTTGTCATTCCTTTTAGAGAGTCTGTCTTGTCCGTATATACAGTGGAAGAGGTGAAGAGAGATAGAGGAACAATCTATAGTAGGAAGCCAATTATAGGCAACAGGGAAAAGACATGTTAGCATGAGTCACAGAGTAGCCAGTTGGGCTTGAAAAGGACTTTGCATCTTGCTACATGTGTGATGATAAGATATGTTGGGGCTGTGAGGGTGTCAAAGGGTGAAATGCCAGGGATCTGCAGTTGGCCCAGAGAATGAAAAGCAGAACAGTAGAAAGAAGCTTTGTTCAAAGGGGCATTGGCATTTTGACGGGATTCTCTTTTCTGAAAGATGAGAGACTGCAGTGGTAAAGCTGGAGGCATCGTGGAGAGGAAACTGGGGGTCCGTGTCCTGGGTGCAAGCAGAAGAGCCAAGCAAAGTGAGGATACCAAGCAGAACTCTCTTGACCTTTTGCCAAAGTCTAGAACTGTGGTTTCTGTACCTATTTAGGCCGTGGGCCTGTTGAGAATACGTGAACACTTGGTTATGAAACCTCACTCTAGAAGAGGGTTTCTCAAGATTGAACTGGTGACATTTTGGACCACAGAATTCTTCGTTATGGGGACTTTCTGTACACTGTAGAATATTTAGCAGCATTGCTGGCTTCTGCCTACTAGGTGCCAGTATTCCCCTGTGTTTTTATGTGAAGGAAATGAAAACAGGAATTTAAAAATATACATGCACCCCTACGTTCATTGAAGCACTACTTACTACAGCTAAGATACAGAAGCAGCCTAACTGTCCATCAATAAGGTGAATGGATAAAGAAGAAGTGGTATATATACATATATATATATATTCAATGGAATATTGTTTAGCCATAAAAAGATTGAAATCTTGCCATTTATGACAACATGGGTAAACCCACAGGGTATTATGCTAATTCAAATAAGTCAGAGGAAGACAAATACTGTATGATTTCACACTTATATGTGCAATCTAAAAAAAACAGATGAACAAGCAAAGCAAAACAGAAATAGACTCATAAGTACAGAGAACAACCTAGGGTTCCAGGCTCCCACCTGTGAAACTTGCCCAAAATCATTGCGGCTAATGAATACATCATTACACTGCCCTGCCTCTTTCTCCCATCTTGGACTCCAGAGCATGAGGACCTCTCCATTTGCCATGGATACCATTAACCCTTTTTTAAAAATAATTTATTTTGGTATCATTATTCTACAATTACATGTGCAATATTATGGTTATTAAACTACCCCCTTAATCAGGTCCCCCCCCACCAACCCCATTACAGTCACTGTCCATCAGCGTAGTGAGATGCTATAGAGTCACTACTTGTCTTCTCTGAGTTGTACAGCCCTCCCCATGCCCCCCCAACATTACATCTGCTAATCGTAATGCCCCCTTTTCCCCCTTATCCCTCCCTTCCCACCCATCCTCCCCAGTCCCTTTCCCTTTGGTAACTTTTAGTCCGTTCTTGGGTTCTGTGAGTCTGCTGCTGTTTTGTTCCTTCAGTTTTTTTCTTTGTTCTTATACTCCACATATGAGTGAAATCATTTGATACTTGTCTTTTTCGGCTTGGCTTATTTCACTGAGCATAATACCCTCTAGCTCCATCCATGCTGTTGCAAATGGTAGGATTTGTTTTCTTCTTATCATTAACCCTTTCTTTAGATAAGATTTTCTTCCTATTTGCAGTGACTCCTTTACTGGCATCATTAGTATTAGCTATTTTTTCTAGGAAGAAATGTTTAGATAAGATTCCTTTTAACTGACAATTGAAAGGACCTTTTATTTCTTTGCTGTTTCTCCAGAAAAAATAAAAACAGTCCACTTAATTATTTAATATATGTCAAGTACTGTTCAGAGTTATGTGTATTGTTTCACTTAATCTTATAAATAACTGTGAGAGGTGCTGTTATTATCCCCATTTCATAGATAAAGAACCTTGGAAAGGTTGAATAACTTGCTCACAGTTTCACAATTCATGTCTCCTCTGTCCATCAAATGTAAGTCACTTAATACCCTAAATAGAGAAGCATCCCAGAGAAAAGTAAATTGAGGAAATATAAGACTAAATCCATCACCAAGACGTTCCATCAGAGTTGTGGTCATGACAGGCTTAGCTTTTCCCTAAATATTGGCTCACAATCACATTCTCATTACTCATATCTATACTATATATAGCAACAATATGTCGTCTAGAGAAGAATGACTATAACAGTTGATGCATATGGATTTCAGTGCATGTCTAATTTCACTTTGGTTGCTGTCTTATTGGTAAATTGTTCCTAATCAGAAAGCTGAAAAGAATAAAATTTAAAATCAAGCAACTTAGTTTTCTCTGAGTTGAGCTATTTGCTAACATGTGACCCTTGCTTTCCTTATATTTAGGGGCTAGAAGAGGGCGAATAGATGTGCAGGTGACTGTAGTTTCTACTAAGGAGGTCAATGCCATGCTTTTAAATTCTTTCACGTAAATTGACTTTTTTCTGTGTTTTCTCTACATATCCACAGATTATGTCCCTAATCTGATCCTGACCTGTTGATTTTCCGAGGGACCAGGGGAGAAGATGAGTCCACTGCTTCCACTGAAAAACATACCCAAACGCTGGACACTGAGTAGGTAAGCCGCACAGAGTCGGTTGGTACTCGGCTCCTCCCAGATTTTCTGTTGTCTCATATTTCTGGAACTGGAAACCTGCTCGTATATTACTCAGACCCCCTCGCCAGCTGGGTTCTATTGGGGTGTACCAATGAGAGACACTCAGGTGAGATCAAAAGAGGGGAAGAAAAATGCCGTCCTGTGTTGGGCCGCAGCGTGGGCGGGAATGCGGGCTCCCCTGTGTTCTGCTTCGCCGCAGCAGCGGAAAGGCCGGGCCCGCGTGCATCCATGGGGCTCTGAGCAGTACGACTTTGCCTTTCATTTCTCCCACCCTGCCCTTTTTCTTGCAGTTACACATCTCTGGGTCACCCGTTTGCCTTTTCTTATTTGCACTCCCAGCCCTTCCGATATTTTAAAATCAATTCTCCATATTAAATCCCCACCTGCCCTCCCATTTGAGATGCAGTGGTTTCTATTTCCTGGCTTAGACACCAGCTGGAAAGCAGATAGGGTGAAACTTGTAAGATCTAATAACGTCATCTTCACAGATAAAAGAAAATTTTGATCTGGTGGCTGATTTTATTTATTGTAGTGTGGAAAGAAATTAAAGATAGTTTATATAAGGTACCGTATATGGTCAATAGGCATTTCTAGAGCATCTATCTAGTCCTACTGGATTACATCCCCAGAACAAAAAGTATTGCAATAAAACAAGCAAGCAAACAAACCAACAAAACACAAGGACAAAAACCACCTTAAACTATTTTTAGTAATAATAATAATGTAGCTAGAAATGTTTGTATTGTTTTCTGAGATTCTTCTACAGTACTACGTGATAAAGCAAATAAATAATTGTCACTATGTATCAAGTTTTTGGGAGTTGGAAAAAGGAAATAGAAATGTGAGATCCATGAGGTTAAGTTAAAAACTCTATAGTCTTGAACTGCAATTGGAATTAGCATTTGAAACATATGAAGTATCTTCTCTTTTTTATTTTTAGTTGTTCATGATTTATTAAGTGGGAAAAAAGTAGCAGGTTACAAAGTGCTTAAGAGCTATAATAGTCTACAAGTAATCTATTCCCAATGCTTAAGATACATATACACGTATTCAACATGAAAGCTTGACATTTGCCATTACAAATTCCTGGAATGACACAACCACGGTGCCTGTTGTCCTACTGAGTTAGCTTTTGTAACCAGTGAAACAGCCCTGGTTCGTGATTTAAATAAATACTGGGGGGATAGTTCAGCTAAAGATAATGAATAGGGTTATATTGTTCTTTGGGTAATGAAATATCCTATCTGTAAAAATGTATTTCCTAGCTGGATCCAGTGGAAGCAATGACCAATCCGTTAGCAATGAGCATCTTTCATGCACAGATTGTTATCTCTAAACAAACCAAGACTTCTTGGAGAAATAGCTGATTTTAGGCCTGAGACAGGAAATGTACAAGATGAGCCTGGAACATCTTGCCATGTCACAAAGAAAGAAAGCTATCAAAGATCAAAAGTCAAGAAAACTCGGGTGCCACTCGAGGAATTTTCCTTTGGCTAAATACAGGTCAGTTTGAACACCAATAAGAGTAACAACTCTAATGGAGTGAAGCGCATAAAATACACTTAAGTACACGAGATTATAGTGGTAATTTAAAAGCAAGAAACATCTTTGGCCACGTTTGGAAGATACCAAAGAGCCAGCTCATACAGCAGATGAATAATTCTTTTATTCCCCCTTTTTAAAATGAGCTATATCTCACAGTAATCAAATAATTGATTAGAGGAAATTCCTCTTTATACAAGGATTCCAGGTAATGAAAGAAGGAAGGATGGAAGTAGAATATTGCCTCTTTGTAATCTGTATTAAATTTAAAGATTTTAGCAGCAATTATCAATTACTGCTGACATCATAAAAAAAAGTAAACCAGATGGTATGTTGACATACATACACTATCTTATGCTCTTAGCTAAATTGAACCTAAGTCTAATAAATTCTTTAGAACTAACAACTGAATTGCAGAGAACAGAGGAAAACCTTAGACCACAGCATAGAATGAAGTCAGCAAAACCCAGACTGTGGGTTTTGGCGCATAATATATAGTGTGGATTTTGACACCTAAATTATATGGACAAAGAAAAAACAGTGGAGGGAAGCCCACAGATTAAGAGAGACTTGAGAAATACCAGATAATCACAATGCAGAGTCTTATTTGGGTCTGATGAAAACAAAATCACGAGACAATTGGGGAAATTTCAACTCTGACTTCATGATTGATTATATAATAAATTATTATTAATTTTCTTTTGGTTCAGCACTAATTTTGTGGCCATTTTTTTTAATAGCATCTTTACCTTGTATAGCTACATAGTGAAGTATTTGTGGAGAAATGATACCTGGAATTTGCTTCATAATCCAGGGAAGGGGGAATTATGGGGACACATATGAATCAAAACTGGCCATGAGTGATAATTATTGAAGCTGGATGATGGGTCATAAGGGTTTATAATATTACTCTCTCTAATTTTGTGTATGTTGGAAATTTTCTATAATGAAAGGGGATTAAAAACCTGGAGAGGCCTAAGTAGAAGATCTTCTCAGCCTCCAGGTTGCAGGAAATTGAATGCCTTCAAGTGTCAGTTTGCTGCCTCCCATGAGTTCCTTGGCTATTTCCAGGTATGGCAAGTACATCAGAATGTAAATACACTTAAGCGCCCTTCAGCTTGAATGATGCGGAGAGCTAGAAGCCTCAAAAAGAGCATGTTTCCAATTGTTGTTGGAACAAATTACCACGAACTATGTGGCTTCCAACAACACAAATGTTTTATCTTACAGTTCTGGGGGTCAGATGTCCACAAGGAGTCCCCTAGGCTGGGCTCCTCCTGGGGGTTCTGGGGAGAATTTGTTCCCTGCCTTTCCCGTCTCCTAGAGGGCACCTGCATTTCTCAGTCCCACGTCTGCCACACTCTGACCTCTGCTGCTGTCCTCCCATCTCCTCCTCTGACTCTACCGCTTTTCTCTTTCACTTATAAGGACCTTGGTAATTACACTGGCCTCACTCAGATAATTCAGGATGATCGTCTCATCTCAAAATCCTTAATCACACCTACAAAGTCAAAAGTTCTGGGAACTAGGATGTGGACACTTCGTGGGAAAGGGGTGGGAGTGGGGGGCTTTATTATGACTACCTCAAAGAGAAGTGAAGAAATTGGGAAATAGGATTAATAAGGGAAGATATATCAGTCAGGATTCAGCCAGGATATAGGATGCATTCTAATATTTTTAATGGAGGGCTTTTTAATACGGAGAATTTGTTACACAAAAGCTAGAAGATCTGAAAAGTCAAATGAAGGCTTGTGAAGGAGCCTGGACTTCAGCAGCAGCAGAAGCCGCTCACACAGGCGGGAGGGGCGCAGGGAGGCGGCGTTCCCGGAATCCCGAAGCTGGGGCCACTTTGTGAGAAGCACGGTGGGAGCTTCCCGGTGCAAGTGGAGAGCAAGGAGGTGTGGACTGAATGGTGGGGAGCTGGAGTCCCAGAGCAGACGTGGGTATCACTGGGAAATACGGCCGATTCCTGTCATCCGTGGTCGTTGTGTTCTATGAAGTCACAGCGAGCACGGAGTTGGCAAATCCTGAACCGTTGCCTGAGGGAAATACACGGTTAGGTTTCTATGAGCCTCTGGTCACAGCAGTTTCCTCGATCACCATGCTGAAAGTCACCATGCTTAATATATATTATTATTTCATTAACATTGAACTCATAGCCAACAACACTGTACCGCATGCCTCAGTGAAGCTGATCTAATACATGCGTTCTTTCCATAAGATACATCACAGCCTTCCTGTGCTTAGGAATGCAAGACAGCACTTCAGCATTATGCTTGGGAGCCATTTTAAACTGGGAAATCACCAATAAGATACAAAAACGAAAAAAAAGGCCCTGTATGTACCATGAAAAGGACACTTATTTACAGTATGAGAGCTGAAACTAGAAGGCAGAGAGCTGCCATGTTTGACCACAGCAGGGAACGTGTGTGTCAGATGATTGAGATATTTTCACTGCTCTGTGTAAGTCCATGAATGACTATGAAAGCGCTCCAAGTATTGATTTCAGTAAGCAAATTTTCAAGTATGGGATTCACAAATAATGAGGCTTGACTGTACTTCGCAGGACCGAGATGGAGCTATCCCGGGTTCTTCCCATCTCCCAATTCCTAGGCTTTCACCAGGGTTCTCTTTGACTACATCAGTTGCAAGGGAGTCTGGGAAACAGACTTGGCAGGAGAGGGAAAGAGAACACATCTGATCACAAGGAGGGGTTGCACAAAAAGTTTAAAGAACTAAGATGTGGTGGTGAAAGAACTTACAAGAAGCATTCGAAAGACTTGGTGATTGCTTTTAGACTTATAGACGTTATAGAAAGGATTATGACAGGCTGTTTTTAATTTCCAAAGAACTAGTATCAGTTGATTTAGATGAAAATAACAGCTATGGAAGGAAGAGTTATGAAAACTCCTCCACCTGTAAGGATTGAAAAGTCTAAAGATACCTAAGAAAGGCAAATGAAGAATTCCCTTCCTGAGAGGTGGTCCAGGACCAGGCACCATTGACTTGCAGTTGACACAGAGCTAGGTGTGTGCTCTGTGGGGTCTGAACTGGCCCTCAGTGTAATTCTGCTTGTGGTTACTATGACCTTGAACTCTGGAGAGAAGCAAATGCCACTGCAGCTGCCTTGCTTTTTGGATCTGAGAATAGAAAAAAGCCTGTTGTGGCAGGTGGTGAACAGAAAGTAAATCAGCCTCAAGATCATTTCAGCACAGGGGTTGGTGGCTTACTTGAGTAAGTGATTTATGACACAATGTTTTTATTTGATCTGGCATTACAGGGATAAATTATTGAGTGCTAATTGTATGCTGATAAGCTGTTCCTGCTTAAATTTATTCCTTCCTCAGTTTGTGTTAATTGGGGCATATTGGAACAGAAGGGGAATTGCCCACTTACTGCCTGGTTTGGTTTATGCTGTTGCTAAAATGCCGAGTTCTAATTGTGTCTCCACTGTTATTCATGCTAAGTGAGTAGGGGAGCTTCATTTTTTTTCATTCCCATTAATGCATAGTTCTTTTCCTCATAAATGGAATGCTAAAGAGTAACATCACTTCTATTTACTTGTTCAAGTTTACTCAAGTTGCAGCAGAAGGTAGGGTCAGAGGTGGACTAGCAGAAGACTGGGGAATTTTAAATGCATATTTTATCATTTGAAATTTAAATGCTTTTTAGATAAAGTCATCATGGGGTGGGGGGGTGTACGAGGGTGGGAGGTGGGAGGGTAAGAGGGCAGGATACTGAACGTACCCCTCTCTCTGGCAGGAAAGGTGGCAATGGAGCGTGAGAGGCAATCTGTGTGTGCCATATAGAGATGCGGGTGTGGATGGGATGGTTGGTGACTGCCAGATATCTGGGGCTTGTCTCTCAGGGTCTCTACAATAAATTCTCTAACTCCAGAGAAGCTGAGTGAGTCCATATATTAAAGAACTCAATACAGACACAAAACAGCAAATGGCCAGCAGGATTCTAGGTAGAAAAACTCAGTTGAGATGAAAGGAAATCAGAAAAAGCAGAGGAAATAGTA
This sequence comes from Smutsia gigantea, assembly GCA_032199065.1. Lineage (NCBI taxonomy): Eukaryota > Metazoa > Chordata > Mammalia > Pholidota > Manidae > Smutsia > Smutsia gigantea. The sequence goes on from JAVSCE010002480.1 coordinate 345,988, forward strand.
ATATTCCAAACAGGCTCACCAGATTCGGAGGGCTCAAGGGCCGTCTGTGTGCATCCTGCACAGGGCTCAAGGGCCGTCTGTGTGCATCCTGCACGGGGCTCAAGGGCCGTCTGTGTGCATCCTGCACGGGGCTCTAGGGCCGTCTGTGTGCATCCTGCATGGGGCTCAAGGCTGTTTGTGTGCATCCAGCACAGGGCTCAAGGGCCGTCTGTGTGCCTTCCTGCACAGGGCTCAAGGGCCGTCTGTGTGCATCCTGCACGGGGCTCAAGGGCCGTCTGTGTGCATCCTGCACGGGGCTCAAGGGCCGTCTGTGTGCATCCTGCACAGGGCTCAAGCTGTTTGTGTGCATCCAGCACAGGGCTCAAGGGCCATCTGTGTGCCTTCCTGCACAGGGCTCAAGGGCCGTCTGTGTGCATCCTGCACAGGGCTCAAGGCTGTCTGTGTGCATCCAGCACAGGGCTCAAGGGCCGTCTGTGTGCATCCAGCACAGGGCTCAAGGGCCGTCTGTGTGCATCCTGCACAGGGCTCAAGGGCCTTCTGTGTGCCTTCCTGCACATGGCTCAAGGGCCATCTGTGTGCATCCAGCACAGGGCTCAAGGGCCGTCTGTGTGCATCCTGCACAGGGCTCAAGGGCCGTCTGTGTGCATCCTGCACAGGGCTCAAGGGGAGGCTTATGAACGCTGATCCTGT